>BLSH010509111.1:165402-185556 GCA_018402905.1 Glandirana rugosa
GCTGTACGGGTCATTTTATGTCCACTCTCAAATCTTGTGTACCCTTCCTCCTTTTCAGTGACGTAAAAGTGTAACTTTATAGTCAGTTAAATTAGTGTCGCCATGTTTATGTAGATTCTGTCCCCATGACTTAATTTTAAGTTCCTCCAGGCCCACCATTGTAAAAGAAAGACGTCTCCAGGCTTAGATTAAAAAGAAGATACTGAGTCCAGAAAGTACAGTGTCAGGGGAAATGTAATCCCAGGAGTCTAAGGGGGAGTCTGTCATTGCATTGGGGGGGCTGTGATGTAAGTTGGGCTGTAATGTTGGGGGGCTCTTATATGAAAGGGGGTTGTGAAGTAAGAGGGGCTGTGTTGGGAAAAGGGGGACTGAGGACCCTAATGTAAAGGGGACTGTGACATGAAAGACCTGAGTCATAGAAGAAAAATTAGATTCGGACCTCTGCAGAAAGAAAATGTTACCACCCGGACCTCCTTGAATTTTAATTCAGTACCCCTGTCTTAGATGTATTTGTACCGCTGTGATTAAATTGACTGATATTTCAATGTGAAAATGCAGTGACTTTTCCTCCTTCCCATGTGTTCTAAACTCTCACCTGTATTTTACTGGGCATGTCGCACATAAATGTATCTTTTGGGATTGGTGTAGTTCGATCTGATCACCTCTGTGGGGCCCCCTGGCTTCTCCAGCCCTCTGTGTCCTCTGTCAGCCTTCAGGGTCCTATGATATTCCTGCTGGGTGCCTTATTACTCCCGGTAAATATATAAATAATGCTCCCTTAGTGTGATATTGTTTTTATAAAACAATTTATTAAGCAGTAAAATCACAACTCACATTTAAGTGTGTAAAGACCAGCATTTACAGTCAGGTCCATAAATATTGGGACATCGACACAAACTAATCTTTTTGCCTCTCTACACCACCACAATGGATTTGAAATGAAACGAGCAAGATGTACTTTAACTGCAGACTTTCAGCTTTAATTTGAGGGTATTTACATCCAAATCAGGTGAACAGTGTAGGAATTACAACAGTTTGTATATGTGCCTCCCACTATTTAAGGGACCAAAAGTAATGGGACAATTGGCTGCTCAGCTGTTCCATGGCCAGGTGTGTGTTATTCCCTCATTATCCCATTTGCAAGGAGCAGATAAAAGGTCCAGAGTTCATTTCAAGTGTGCTATTTGCATTTGGAATCTGTTGCTGTCAACTCTCAATATGAGATCCAAAGAGCTGTCACTATCAGTGAAGCAAGCCATCATTAGGCTGAAAAAACAAAGCAAAGCCATCAGAGAGATAGCAAAAACATTAGGTGTGGCCAAATCAACTGTTTGGAACATCCTTAAAAAGAAAGAATGCACCGGTGAGCTCAGCAACACCAAAAGACCCGGAAGACCATGGAAAACAACTGTGGTGGATGACCGAAGAATTCTTTCCCTGGTGAAGAAAACACCCTTCACAAGTCCCACCCTTGGACGAGGATTGGTACAGAGGAACAGTGAGGAGTGCTGGAGTCTAACCCTGCCTATAGGAGCTGCAGATCCCTGGGACAGGTGACGGCTCTACACAGATCACTTGTTGTATATACAGGCGTTTTTATATTGTTTTAAATGTGAGTGTTTTATCTACTTATTGTTTTAATAAATATTTGGTTAAATGGGATTACGCAATGTTGGCTGTTATTGTCATCCCTGCATGTAATCTGTTACAAATTCTGGAGTTTTGAAGCCTCTGGTGGACGAATTCTGCAAAGCTTCTGCACATTGATTATTGCTATTTTTGCATAAATTTGACTGAAATGGCTACATTATATGGATACCCCTGATGAGCTTTTATGCATTTTGCACAGTTTCTGCATATTAATTATTGCTAATTTTGCACTATTTGCTTGTAAGCGCTACATTATTTATATATATATATGTATGTATTTTATGTATATGTATATATAGACTGTTTTTGGTACCACCACATTGAGGGATGTGAAAAGTGCTAGCAGCTACCGTGACTAGAGTAATATAGCAGCTCACAAGATTTCACAGCATTTATTTTGTTCTCCTAGGGGGTCCTATCTGCTTCCAGACCCTTCCTGTTAAGATGTTGGTAGGGACACTCCACCAGGAGTGGATATCCTTCCTTATTTTGCCTAGGGCTTCAACCCCCATCGTATTGGGTCTAGCTTGGTTATGGCTCCATTCTCCACACGTGGACTGGACTTCTGGGCAAATCTTGGCTTGGGGTCCTTCCTGTTCATCGTCCTGCCTACTTAAGGTTGCCCCAAAAGTGAAACTTCCTGTTGTCACCACCTCAGTATCTCCTGTTCTTCCCACTGCGTATAGCAATTTCCGGGATTTGTCCTGCAACAGTCAGGTTGATGCACTCTCTATGTCATTTGACACTCTGGATGAGGAGTCCATCTGTGAATTTGAGCCGATCTTTCCGATCTCATGCATCCTTGCCCATTCTACCACCCTGGAGTCAAAAATTCCTCCAGGCAAGACCTTTGTCCCCACTGAGCTATGAGCTAAGATCCTTCATTGGAGACATGATTTCAAGAGGGCAGGTCATGCTGGGTTCCTCCAATCCTTTCTGCTCATCAGTCGCCACTATTGGTGGCCTACTCTCCAGACTATGTTAAGGCTTGTCATGTCTGTGCTTAGTCTAAATAATCCACTCAGGCTCCTGCTGGTCTTCTCATGCCCTTGCCCATTCCTAAGAAGCCTTTAGTCCTCAATAACTCCTCTCATCCTCTCCCTACCCCTGTTCTGGTCTCTGAGGATTATCAAGAGTATGAGGTTAGCCAAGTTCTGGATTTCCGGCTCTGTAAAAGCATTCTTCAGTACTTCGTGCTTTGGAAAGGTTTTGGTCCTGAGAAGAGGTCTTGGATCCCGGCATCTGATGTATTTGTGCTTCTCATTTGAGGCTTCCCTCCAAGCCTGGGCCCAAGCGGGAAAGGAGGAGGCCTCGTAAGAGGGGGTACTGTCATGAATCTGCAGTAACATTTCATGTCCTGTCTGTCTGCTTACCTCTCTGCTTGTGTTTAGCTTAGAGACCATGCACCTCTCACCTGTGTGCTTAAGTAATCTTCCCTCAGCAGGGCTCCACCTCAGCCTCTAACAGGGAACACTATATAACACCATGCACTGCAAGCCAGTGCTGCCAATCAATATTAGCATGTTAGGCTTCCTGTGTGTGTGGTTCCTGCCGTGTGCTGTATATCTGATTCTGTTTACTGACCTTGGCTTGTTCTTTGACCATTCCTGCCTGCCTGATACCCCGACTTTTGGTGTCAGTCGCGACCTGGAGTCAGCTGCAGTGCAGTCCATCCTCACCATCAAAGGCTCTGGTAAATACCTGCTGGCTCTTATGCTCTCGCTCCCTGTGGGATTCGTGTGGGTACTCAGAGGGACCTGCTTTCCTGAATCACCCAGAGCTCCATCTGCAGCAGTCAGCCAAAGGGTCCACAACCATAGTGGTGTGCTCCCTCCCCAATGGCGTGCATCTGTCACCTGACCCCCGTTGACCTGACACTTCCCTTCTTGTGACAGTCATTTAGTTTGGTAAAACTAGATTTTACTGCAAGTAAACATTTTTGCTGAAGTAAAGATGCTTAGGTGAAATGCACTTAAAAACAACAATTTAAAAAAATATATATTTTTGGAGATTTTGATTGATGCTATTTGTATTTGTTTTTCCTTTGTTTAATAGTTGAGGAAGCTCCTGTGTTAAGGGTGGGAAAGAGAGAATCCTGTCTGTTCTGTCTGCTAACCAATCCTTGGTGCCAGCGGATTGAACTAGCTTTGACAAAAAAGGGAGTCAATGTTCTGGAAGGGTCCTTAGAAAGCCCTCTTTCTTTGGGAGGGGTCATTTAGCTCTTCCCTTGCTGAGGCATGGGTGGTTGTTAGCGAAGGCTGTGTATCTAGATTTAAACTGTCTAAACAATTATTAAAATTCATCTGGTTCAGCAGGCACTGGCCACATTTCAAACAGTGTGGTTGTCCCCACTCGACTTCTGTTGAAGGGACATCTTGGAATATTGTTCTTGGTAAGCAACTGCAGTCAATCAGCTGCAGGCACTGCTCAGTATATTCTGACAGCAGCGGGTGCCGCTGTCAGAATGCAATGTCTCAGCTTGGTGGGGCGGGGGTATCCTCCATCCACCTTGTTTGCGTGGATGGAGGAATCTGTAGGCTAATTGAAAAAAAAAAAGAAAACAATAGTATATGGCCAGCTTTCAGTCCCAGGGGAGGATGGGCCTAGAGGGTATCATCTCTCTGTATGCAGACCGATTATAGAAGATGATATGAATAAGGGCGAATTCACACAGAAAAGCCGTTTAATCGCAGAGCAGCTGGAGCAATTCACCGCTGCAGCTGCTCTGCATGGTTGGCTGTGCTAAGGGGCAGTGTGGTGCGCAATTCAGCTCATTATTTACATTTTATTCACAGAGAGAACTTTTTTTGGCACAACAAGTTGAAAGCAACTTCTATAACTCTCAGGAGACATTTTACGCCCATGACATCCTTAAAAATCAACAAAGAGCACCTAAGCCTAGGTTCACATCTATGCGGGTGTGAGACTTCATGTAAATTACACGTGTTTCCACAGCAAAAAAGCATTAATGTTTAGCTGAAGCGCGTTGGTATCAATAATTCTTAATGATACCCCCAAGCATTGGAAACTTCAGCACATTTATTCCGTGCACTGAAATGCACAATGCCATGTGGTTTTCATGCAGCTGAAATTTTGGAGAAGATTCAGGGACCCACAGGTACAATTGCCCATTCAAATGAATAGGCTGCTGTACCTGTACAAAAGTGTCTGCAGGGAAATCGCATGAACCTAGCCTTCAAATGTACGTTCACCTTTTCACAAAAAAATAAAAAGGTAAACTAATACTCTAAAAAAAAGGTATTTATTTGCCAGATTGGCAAGGATTTACCTTCATCGTTGATCCAAATGCATTTCATTGGCATGGTAAAATTTTATTGAAATCTTTTGATTTTCACCAAAAAATTATTGGAAATTTAGGCCTCATTTGGTTTTTAAACTATCTGAAGGATGGATGGATTAAATAGCTTGGCCTCATGCAGCCCTGGTCCAAATCAAAACTTTGATATGCTTAATTTAAGTCAAGTGTTATTGTAAATTACACTAATGAAAACATATTTAATTGGTTTCTATGGGTTATTATGCATATGTACATGCAACCCATTTTACGAAACGTCAGAATACTAAAATAAATGAACTTTTAATATTGCAGTTGTGATGTTGGAAACTGGAACATGACACTGTTCAGCTACATGCTGTTATGAAATAGGATTTATTACAAACTCCAGAGAATTATGTATGCCTGAGGCTACAGAAGTGCAAAGGAATGTGTTCAGGCACCATTAGGCAATACAATACATATCAAGTGCATTACCACTACACCACCTCTCCAGTCCCTCTAGGATAACAAGTCTAGGACTGAATTGCATAAACTTCTGCATGGTGTTAAGTCACATTACTTACATCTCAAGCCACAAATAGCAACAATTTGCCTCTATGAAAATTACCACCATAACAAAAGCTACAAAAAGTCTATGCATGTTGTTGTTTAAAATATTGATTTTATTTAAGCAGGTTTTACAAATCTATTTATGTTTTCTTCATGTACATAGACTATATGACGTGTTGTCTCTAGATCAGGGACGGAGTGACAACTCATGGGGCCCCTGGGCAATAGAAGATTATGGGGCCCCCTGTGCCCCCCCACTCAAGCCACACCCACACAAAGCACCACCTACATATTGCACTGCCCACATTACATGCATTTATGTCAGCCATCCTCCACATATCGCAGCTCAGCTGCACAGAAGGGCCCGTCAGCAAACGGTGGAAGCTGTCAGGATTTCATGTTCAAGAATGGGCTAATGTCCAATTCTTGCCTGCAGCTTAGGTTCACAGAGATTCCCATTGGCATTGCTGGGAAGCTACTGAACACTTCATAGGTTCAAAGGTGGCAACCATCTGAGAACCTGTCAGGTGCCTGACAGCTTCCCAACCATAACTCCGGGAACCCCTGTGAGCCTGATTATTTAGTTATTACAGCTCAGTTGCATAGAGGGGACATTTTAAATATCTACTGCAGCATAGACTGCATGGAAGTTCCCTGATTATTTCTGTAGAAGCTTCAGAGCACGTCCAGGTTTAATGATGGCTGCTGTGCAACAGCCATCTTTATGGTGCAACCAAGGTGTATTATGAATGCAGTGGGCCTGCGTGTACGATCATCATTTTGGGTGGAAAAAAGAGAGGGGGTGAGGGAGAGAGGAGGGGAGTCAGTATATCTGATACTCACAAATATGGACCCAGACTACTTTCCCCTATGCTCAGGCAGCCAGGATCTAGAGCTGCTGTATGCTCTATATTTAAATCTGCTGCCTCCATAGCCCCTTTTACAGCAGTTTGTGTGCTGGTTACCTGTTCTCTGACCAGACACTGGGCTCTCCGCTCTCTCTGTCCTGTATCAAGAAAAAGGGGTTTGTGTGCGCAAGGAGGATGAGGGTACAGATCGGCAATCACATCACTGATCTACCAGGACTGACAGGAAACTGGACTGCTGAAGAGAGCAGTATGTACAGAAACCACTCTGCAGGTACTCTACAACAATAGAGGTGCAGTTACAGAGCATCTCATGGGGCCCCCTACTGACCGCAGGCCCTTGGGCAGTGCCCAAGTGCCCGATGGGTCAGTCTGCCCCTGCATCTAGATGGCCCATCAGTGTAATTTTCAAAAACATGTACACAATATATATATACTGTATGGAGCAGCAGTGTTGGACAGGAAGTGAGTTAGGACTACAGAATACATCTAACTTTTTCTTGTCACCATAGCTAAGGAGAAGGCCTTCTGTAGTTCACAGAAGTGAACTGGACAGGGCTTAGAACAATGTGATAACACCGGGGAGTGCACAGGACAATGCTGTAATTCTGTTAGGATCAACTGGTATATTTTTACTCTTTTCACTCAAATATAACAATACACTTTCAGTTGTATATTTAGAAGACTGAAAGTGAGCAAAAAAGAGGGTTTCACAAACACATTAGGTAAAACAATTGAGTACTGTCCACTATACTTTAGATATTTATTTTTTACTTTTTTTATTTGCAGCACATGAATACGGCTATAATCACTTTAAAGGAGAAGTAGTATCACAGCTCTTTTACCTATACTTCTCCTGTGGGTCACAGGAGTGCATCTAGTTCTGTACTGCTGTGATCCGTATTCAGCTGACAGCAGGTTGAAGTCCACTGTCGACTGACATCACTCAGCTGGTTCTGACACTAGATAGATCCTGACTAATTTTGGGATCCGCCCAGATGCCTGACCAGCAGCTGGCTCAGCCTCTCTGTGAGTTGCTGGGAGACTGAGCCAGCCACTCCCTACCCATCCAAGGAGTAAAGCAGAAAGATGGTAACTGACAGTCACAGCTCTCTGCTCACCGAAGACCAAGAATGGAGCAATCGGCCGTTTTTGATTTCTCAGTTCTCAGTCTTAGAGACAGCGGGGAACAGATGCAGCATCAGAACAATGCTGTATCCAACTAGGTGAGTATAGATGTTTGTTTTTTTTCAATCCTGTACTTGTCTTTTAAGCATACAATTAGCAACAATAGGCAAAATGGCCCATGTGATAAGTCTTCAACTGCAATACTTTCGCTGCATAACTTTTTAAGAGCAGTTACATCTTGCCTTGAAACTAAGCAAACTCAGATTCATTCAGGCTCAATTCTCTTATCTTGTATGCTCCTGGGAGTTCAAATGCATAAATGAGGGGCAGGACTGGAAGCCACCACTATTAATTATGACCTGGGAGATTGCTGCTCACACTTAATAGTTATCCGTGACTATTGTGCATAAGAGAAGAATGGGTGTAGTGTGGCGTTATCTCTAAAGTAAACTGTTATAACCCCTTACTGTAGTGAAAAATAAATAATAAATAAACAAATGGATCCGTGTCTCAAGGCTGGACACCAATATATCATACTACTAAACATACTAAAATTACATTATCCAACATCTCATACTCCTACATAAAGTGCATAGTCCAACATTGGACCTTAGTATGTATCTGACAGTGATTCTTCAAAAATGAACAATACTCCAACATCACCAGGCCTGTGAAGCGGCCAAATGACTGCACTCTACCTTACCATGTATACAGAGGAAATATCTAATAAAATGAATAGACTGTAGTCTAAAGAATAATTATTTCTGGTACCAAAAAAACTTTTACCATCAAACAACAGGAGTAGCGATGGGTGCTAAATTCGCGCAGAGCATTGCAAACCTGTTCATGGCCCAATGGGAAGAAGAAACAGTGTATAAAGACCCACCATCAGAACTAACAGGAAACTAAAGGGCATTACAAAACAAGGTCACTGTCCCCCACCTATAACTGGCCATTGCAGCAAGGAGCTATGGAAAGGCTGATACAGACAAAAAACAGAGAAATCCAAGCTCAACTTACTGACCAGTCTGCCACCAACCGAATTCACCTGTCTAACAGTAGCGTTTAAAAGGCAGGGGATTGGTTACACACATTTGCAAGTGTATGCGTATCAGCCTTTCCATAGCTCCTTGATGCAATGGCCAGTTATAGGTGGGGGACAGTGACCTTGTTTTGTATTGTAATAACTTCAGGTAACACACTAGCACCGCAGCCGCTATTGGGCCACAGCTGGGTGTCTGGTCTGGTCCTGTACCTTTAAGGAGGGTTGGGCTCCTCCAGTCACCTGTCCTTCGTCTATCCATTAAATTGTATGTGCTTCCACTGTGAAGCCTCTTATACAGAGTTAGGTCTGCAGTACACAGGGAGCCTTTTTGTGGCCTGCAGCTTACGCATACACCTGCAAATGTGTGTAACCAATCCCCTGCCTTTTAAACGCTACTGTTAGACAGGTGAATTCGATTGGTGGCAGACTGGTCAGTAAGTTGAGCTTGGATTTCTCTGTTTTTTGTCAGGAAACTGAAGGAAGCAAAGAAAAACTAGTGCTGTTCCTGGAAGAACTCAACAAGAATGATAGAAATATCGAACTAACATGGGAAATAAGTAAGGAAACCATAACATATTTAGATCTAGAAATCATACAAAAAGACAACAAATTGATAACTAAAACACATTTTAGAGTGTAGATCGCAATAGTTATTTACCCATGAAAAGCTGCCATCATAAAAACTGGTTATTCAATATACCTAAAGGACAAATATTGAGACTAAGATTAAACTGCACCAACAGAAATTACTTTCTAGACCAGGCCGAAACAAGTGGGACAGAGATTTATAGACAAAGGATATGACCAACAACACATCAAAGAGACAATAAAGGAGGTACCAAAAATAGAGAGATCTATACTAATGAAGGAAAAAGAACAAAAGAGACAACAAGAGGACCGAGTACCCATCATCCTAGATTATAGCATACAACATCGGCAAGTGGAAAAAAATCATAAAGAGACATTTGCACATATTGTAAGCAGATAAAGATCTTAGACTCATCTTACCAAAACAACCTAAGTTCACATACAAGAGAGCTCCCACACTACGGGACAAAATAGTGAAAAGTGTCATAGACCCTCCTAAAATACCTTCACGTTTTTCACAGGGAAAGGTTTTTGTCCTTGTAAGAGGTGCTACGCCTGTAAGCGCACAGAAAGACCTAATGAAAAAAAAGTTCAAATTTACACCTACTAGCACAGGCACAAAGTTTGATATCACAGAATTTATAGGATGCAATACAGAAGGGGCAGTATACGCCCTGGAATGCAGCTGTGGCCTCCAATACATACAGTGCCTTGCGAAAGTATTCGGCCCTCTTGAACTTTGCGACATTTTGCCACATTTCAGACTTCAAACATAAAGATATAAAAGTGTAATTTTTTGTGAAGAATCAACAAGTGGGACACAATCATGAAGTGGAACAAAATTTATTAGATATTTCAAACTTTTTTAACAAATAAAAAACTGAAAAATTGTGCGTGGGTATGTCTCTATCAGTTTTGCACATCGAGAGACTGACATTTTTGTCCATTCCTGCTTGCAAAACAGCTCAAGCTCAGTGAGGTTGGATGGAGAGCGTTTGTGAACAGCAGTTTTCAGTTCTTTCCACAGATTCTCGATTGGATTCAGGTCTGGACTTTGACTTGGCCATTCTAACACCTGGATATGTTTATTTGTGAACCATTCCATTGTAGATTTTGCTTTATGTTTTGGATCATTGTCTTGTTGGAAGACAAATCTCCGTCCCAGTCTCAGGTCTTTTGCAGACTCCATCAGGTTTCCTTCCAGAATGGTCCTGTATTTGGCTCCATCCATCTTCTCATCAATTTTAACCATCTTCCCTGTCCCTGCTGAAGAAAAGCAGGCCCAAACCATGATGCTGCCACCACCATGTTTGACAGTGGGGATGGTGTGTTCAGGGTGATGAGCTGTGTTGCTTTTACGCCAAACATAACGTTTTTCATTGTTGCCAAAAAGATCGATTTTGGTTTCATCTGACCAGAGCACCTTCTTCCACATATTTGGTGTGTCTCCCAGGTGGCTTGTAGCAAACTTTAAACAACACTTTTTATGGATATCTTTAAGAAATGGCTTTCTTCTTGCCACTCTTCCATAAAGGCCAGATTTGTGCAGTATACGACTGATTGTTGTCCTATGGACAGAGTCTCTCACCTCAGCTGTAGATCTCTGCAGTTCACCCAGAGTGATCATGGGCCTCTTGGCTGCATCTCTGATCAGTCTTCTACTTGTATGAGCTGAAAGTTTAGAGGGACGGCCAGGTCTTGGTAGATTTGCAGTGGTCTGATACTCCTTCCATTTCAATATTATCTCTTGCACAGTGCTCCTTGGGATGTTTAAAGCTTGGGAAATCTTTTTGTATCCAAATCCGACTTTAAACTTCTCCACAACAGTATCTCGGACCTGCCTGGTGTGTTCCTTGTTCTTCATGATGCTCTCTGCGCTTTAAACGGACCTCTGAGACTATCACAGTGCAGGTGCATTTATACGGAGACTTGATTACACACAGGTTGATTCTATTTATCATCATTAGTCATTGAGGTCAACATTGGATCATTCAGAGATCCTCACTGAACTTCTGGAGAGAGTTTGCTGCACTGAAAGTAAAGGGGCTGAATAATTTTGCACGCCCAATTTTTCAGTTTTTTATTTGTTAAAAAAGTTTGCAATATCCAATAAATTTCGTTCCACTTCATGATTGCGTCCTACTTGTTGTTGATTCTTCACAAAAAAATTACAGTTTTATATCTTTATGTTTGAAGCCTGAAATGTGGCAAAAGGTCGCAAAGTTCAAGGGGGCCGAATTTCGCAAGGCACTGTATATAAACATATCTTGTTAATTACAATTTTAACCCTCAGAATGTTAGCGGTAACACCTTTCTTAGATCTAGTGAGGCCCCTATTATATTTATGCTACTGAATTCCCTGCTCAGTTTTCTTTGAATTTGATCTGAAAAATGTGGCTAAAGTGTACTGATAAAGTCACCTTTCTACAGAACTGTAAAAGGTTTGTAAAGATCTCCTTGCATATTAAAAGAATATTTTATATGCTACTTGTGTAACATACGATCACTGTGTTGCAAAACAGATTGAGACAATGCAGATATTGTAGTAGATTTACAAAAGAGGGTGTCCACTTGACAAAATAAATTCTGACTTTTCAAAGTGAATGTTCTCTGAACATATTAAACAAAGTGGAACTATCTTCACCTAACTAATCGTCCTAACAAATATGCAGTTTTTTTATTACTTATTTTATATCATACCGCCAATGCAGCAGCAGGAAATCAGCAAGAGTACAGCCTTATACAAAATTCTAAAGATTAGCCTCTCAACTCTGTTCTGTGTCTTAAAGTGTAACTCAACTCTCTCAATCAACATGAACTATTTCCAATCCTTATGCTGCTCGCAATAGTAAATAGATAGAAAGGTAAATTATATTTACTTGTTTTAAACTTTTTTTTTACATTTATTCAGTTGCTTTCTGGTTTCTGCCTTAGGCTAAAATAATCTCAGGCATACCAGGTGTCCTCATGCCATTTTTTTTCTTTCATCTGGTGGAGGGGAGAAGGGTTTTTTCTCAGCTAAGCACACCCTCCTGCCTGCATGCCTGAGTTAAAGAGGAAGTAAACCCAGATTGGGTTTACTTCCTCTGTATTCCCCTGTAAAGTAGATGCATAATGGGCTACTATGCATCGCATAGTAGCCCATTATGTGTCACTTACCTGCAAACAAAGCCTGCGGCATCCAGCGATGTCCCCCGTGCTGGCCGCGTCCATCTTGTGCCCCTCTTCCTTCCGGGGCCGCGACTCCAGCTCTGTGACTGTGAGTTGTGTGATGCATGCGCGCGGATGCCACCAGTCACAGCACGATCACACTGAAGAAACGGCACAGCTAATACTCTGCATATCTCCTGAACCGTGCAAGTTTGGGAGATATGCAGGGCACCTACAGGTAAGCCTTATTATAGGCTTACCTGTAGGTGAAAGTGGTTGTCACGAGTTGACAACCACTTTAAGGGCAGATTGATTCTGGGAAGTAAATGCTACATAAATCATCTGCCCTTACTCAAGTTGGCTACAGCCTGAAATGCTAGGGGGGTGTTTTTCATAGTGATTTCTCAGAAAAATAAAGCATAGAGGCAAAGATGGGTGAATGAGTTTGCTTTGAATATTAAACATGAAATAAATAGAAATATTCGTTTTTGGTGCTCAGATACAGTTTAGTTCCTTTTTAATATTCCAGAGTATTCTTCAACCTGGTTCTGGCCAGAGTGAAGTTTTATTAGAAAGTAACATTAATCCAGATTTTGCTAGTGTTGGTGATATATGTTGGTCTGTCTAATCCAGGGGTCCTCAAACTATGGCCCTGCAGTTGTTCAGGAACTACAATCCCCATCATGCCTAGTCATGTATGTGAATGTCAGAGTTTTACAATGCCTCATGGGATGTGTAGTTCTGCAACAGCTGGAGGGCCGTAGTTTGAGGATGCCTGGTCTAATCAGTGAACTTCTTGGTGCCAGCATAGTTTTTAGTTAGATTGATTTCCTTCACACACCTTTTACATTTATATTTTGGATTTTTTTTAAAAATTGGCAACCTTTTGTTCAGAAACCTGTTTTTGCTGAGACAGAAGTTTTATTACTTTCTTAGTTACCAATCTGCTAGTTTATTGTCCTAGCTATAGGCTTACAGTAGCATTAAACCCTCAAAGTTTTTTTGGTTTGACACATTTAGCACAATAAAAAAAACATTCCCCAGTATACTATTTGTTAAAAATTCTTACCCCAGCACTTACAGTTTACAACTTTCAATGCTGCTGGCTTCTGCTCTCTCAGTGCTGATTTCTTGAATGTCACGTCTTCACAGGAAAGCGTTAACAGTGGACATTGTAGTCTCCAGACACTCTATATGCTTGGAGAAAGGAGAAGCAGGGAAGTGCCTTGCCACCATAGGCTATGGGGCTGTGTGTTACTATTGATGCACACGCTGTAGGGAGACACAACACTAGTCCCTGCATCAATGTATAAAGTGTGACTCTTGTGCAATCAATGTACCTAAAATAAGATCAGGCTGCTGCTAGCACTCCATAGCTTATCCGTTGCTATTAAAATAAGTATGTGGTAGAGTAAATAGTGCTGCGCTGCCGCAATAATGTCCAAACATCTTATATGTGAAATACAATAATCAAAATAGAAAAATGACGGAAAATTTCTGTGCAAATCCAAAATTACATAAACCATGTGATTCAGATGGGGGTGGCACATGAATATTTCATATCATATAAAACTCACAGTCACACCAATAATTTTAACTGATGCATATAAAACACAATAAATCAAGGTGAAATCAATGTGAAAAGTAAATATTAGTTCCTTGAACTGTATCAATGGTGTATCCCTTGACCATATATTGTTAAGTGTCCATATATTCAAAGCTTCTTTCTTCCCGTGTCACCTCTGTGCTCACTAGCCTCTCACCTCAAGGTTGCTTTGGATAAAGTATATAGTGGTATTCCACAGACTCGCCTCTAGGGGTCCGCTGTATCCTCTCCCAGTCCTCTGTTCTCTATGATGGAAGTGTGAACTCTCTGGTATTCCTACAGGGTCCTTTCTCCATGCCCACCAAGGTTATACATGTGTGAAAAATGGCTGAAACAGCTTTCCTACCACTTTAAAGAGGAAGTAAACTTCCATCTTTGAATTTTACCTATAGGTAAGCCTATAATAAGGCTTACCTGTAGGTAGTGTAAACATCTCCTAAACATGCACCATTGCCCACGCCGTTTCTTCAGACCCCTGTGCCATGACCAATGGCTCCCACGCACATGCACGGGAGTGACCTCATTGCGGCTCTGGCCAATCACAGAGCCGGAGTCTGTGAACCCGGAAGGAAGACCGGGTGAAGATGGACACCATCTCCAGTGATAACATTGCATCACTGAAAACTTACGTTTTCAAGGTAAGTTTCACATAATGTGCTAGTATGAGATGCATACTAGCACATTATGCCTTTCCCTTGCAGGTAAGAAAAAAAAAGTGCAGCAGTTTACAACCACTTTAAGATGGTGCTCTGTATAGAGTATTCTTTCCAATATGATTTTATTGCTCACAAGAGACAATATTATTTGGCATTATTTGGGTAGCCTTTAACCACCCCGGAAGGATTTACCCCCATAATGACCAGAGCACGTTTTGCGATTCGGCACTGAGTTGCTTTAACTGACAATTGCGCGGTCGTGCGACGTTGTACCCAAACAAAATTGACAAAATATTCCATGGACTCAACATGCCTCTCAGCAAATAGCTTGGGTGTCTACTTTCCAAAATGAGGTCATTCGGGGGGGGGGGGGGGTTGTGCTATCTTGACATTTCAGGGCCTCTGAAACTGTGATAGGTAGTGAGAAGTAAAATCACAATTTTACGCCCTTAGAGAGCCTGGAGGCGGTGATTGGTTTTCAGTGTTCTGTACGCAGCTAGGCTCCCAAAAAGTCTCAGGCATGTGGTATCCCCGTACTCGGGAGAAGCAGCAGAATGTATTTTGGGGTGTCATTTCACATATACCCATGCCATCTGTGAACAATATATATATATCATTTCGTGAAAACTTTGTGTAAAAAAAAAAATTATAATTTTTCCAAAACTTGTGGCAAAATATAAAATATTCCATGGACTCAACATGCCTCTCAGCAAATAGCTTGGGGTGTCTACTTTCCAAAAAGGGGTCATTTGGGGGGTTTTGAACTGTCCTGGCATTTTATGCCCAACATTAGAAGCTTATGCCACACATCACCCACTCTTCTAACCACTTGAACCAAGTTCTTTCTGACACTTTTGTTTACATGAAAAAATAATTTATTTTTGCTAGAAAATTACTTTGAATCCTCAAACATTATATTTTTTTTAAAGCAGAGGCCCTACAGATTAAAATGGTGGGTGTTGCAATTTTTTTTTACACAGTATTTGCGCAGCGATTTTTCAAGCGCAATTTTTTGGGAAAACCACTTTTTTGAATTTTAATGCTCAAAAACACACTATATTGCCAAAATGTTTGGTAAAATATAAAAGATGATCATATATAGAGTACATTGATACCAAACACGTTATGCTTTAAAATTGCGCACGCCCGTGCTGAGGTGACAAACTACGTACATTTTTAAAAGCCTTCACAGGTTACCACTGTAGGTTTACAGAGGAGGTCCACTGCTAGAATTACTACCCTTGATCTGACATTCGCTGTGATACCTCACATGCATGGTGCAATTGCTGTTTACATACAACACGAGACCGATGCTTGCGTTCGACTTTGTGCGCAAGCACGGGGGGGGGGGGCAGGGATGCTTTAATTTTTTTAAATTATTTATTTTGCTTTTTTATTTTATTTTTACACTATCCCTTTAATTTGTTTTGTTTTTTTTTATCATTTTTATTGTTATCACAGGGATTTTAAATATCCCCTATGATAGCAATAGGTAGTGACAGGTACTCCTTTTTTAAAAATTTGGGGTCTGTTAGACTCTTGATCTCTCCTCAGCCCTTAAATCATCTGACCACACCAAGATCGGTGTGATAAGTTGCTTTCCCAATTTCCCAATGACGCTGTTTATATCCGGGGAAACCAAAGTCATGAAATGCTTGTAGCTTCTTGTTTCTTAGGCCATAGAGATGATTGGAGCCATTCTTGTCTCTGATCAGCTCTATGGACAGCTGGCAGAACCACCGGCTGCATTCTCGGGTTCCCAGGTGGGACAGGAGAGCCTGAGAAAACCATGTAAGACGGCGGGGGGATTTTTTCTCCCACCGCTTATAAAAACAGTCTAGTGGCTAATTAGCCACTAGGATTGCTTTTACATGAAAGCCGACCACCAGCTGAAAAGAACGATACCAAGATGATACTTAAACCTGCAGGCATCATTCCGGTATAACCACTCAAAGTCCAGCAACATACCAGTACGTCGCTGGTCCTTGTTGGGCATATATTGTACTGTTTTTTGTTTTAATGCAGCCTGTGGGTTAAATGAGAAATGAAACTCTAACAGATTCCTCCAATCATATTGATCACTCGGTGGATTGCCCACCATTAGGTTACCGCCCTACATCCACCCATTTAACATGAGGGGCATACATGCACCGTTCATTTTTTTCATTTAGCCCATGGGCTGAACTAAAAAAAAGGACCTAACAGATTCCTCCTTTCACATTGATCAATGTGGATGAAGAAATCTCTGCCAAGAACAGGCATACATACACCATTATTTTTTTTCATTCAGCCCATGGGTTGAATGAAAAAAAGAACCTAACAGGTTCCTCCATTCACATCAATCGATGTGGATGAAGAAATCTCTGCCAAGAAAAGTAAATAAAATATATGTTTAAAGCATAGGGGCAATCCACCCCTATGCTTTGACATATATGCTTTTGTTTTAACTGTGGTGGTGAAATCACCTCCTACAGCGCTGGAGTTGCTGATTTACATATCATGAGAGCAAACACTGTTGCTGTCAAGATAAATAAATCAGTGCTGCAGCTGAAAGTTTTACCTGCAAAGCAAACTATGGTTAACAATAAAACACAGTAACAGTACAGTATAACAGTAGAATGGCATACCTGCAAAGCAAACACACAGTAACAATAAAACATTACAGTTAAGCAAAAACTATAGTAAAACAGAGCAGAATGATAGTGAGAGAAGAACACTATGTCCACGGTTTCTACAGACACAAGATCTTCTTAGGGGTGATCTTTTGGTAGGGAAACAGAAGGCCTGTGATGATCTCTTACTGGAATTTTAGAAAGGATCCAGTTCATCCAGATGCTTTGTATAGCACATAAGTGTTGAACAGAGCCAACTGAAGTAAGTATAGAGGCACTTTTTTGTACCAGCGCCTGGCCTTGTGGGCAATTTAGTACGGCTCTATCATCTGGTCATTGAAGTCCACCCCTACCATTTTAAAGTTGTATTCGTGGCCGTAGTAATTTGGACTGCCGTGTCTGCACAAATGGAAGACAGAACGAAAATGTTCAGTTTGTCCTTCCATCTCACGGCAAGTAATTTGTTGGACCTCAAGCAGACTCTCTACCCCCATCTACGTCGGGTATTTACAAGCCGCTGGGGGAAGCCCTGGTGATTAGATCGCACGGTGCCACGTGCGCCAATTTGTAATTGAAAGAGGTGTCTAAAAAGTGTCACGCTTGTATAAAAGCTGTCCAAGTATAAATGGTACCCCTTACAAACAAGGGTGATACCAAGTCCCAAACAATCTTGCCACTGCTCCCTATGTAGTCTGGGCAGCTGTGGGGCTCCAGCGTGCTATAATTTCCCTTGTAAGCCAAGAAACCATATGTATAGCCTGTGACCCTGTCACAGAGCTTATACATCTTGACCCTATAGCTGGCACGCTTGCTGGGGAGAAATTGTTTGAACACAAGGCGGCCAGAACATTTAATCAGGGACTCATCAATGCAGACATCTTGATCGTGAATAATCAAGGCTGCAAACTGTTGGTTGAAGTGGTTTACAAGGGGCCAAATTTTGTGCCGATCATATTCAGGGTCACCCCGAGGATGACAGAGTTCATTGTCATTGAAGTGAATGAACCGCAAGATTTGCTTGTATCTAGCCCTGGCCATACTAACAGAGAACACGGGCATATGGGGAATTGGGTCAGTGGACCAATATGACCGCAACTCACTCTTTTTAGTAATGCCCATGAGGAGGAATAGGCCCATAAAGGTTTTAAATTCGGGAACCGTTATAGGTTTCCAGACAGATTCTATGGCAAGGGTCAAATTTGGACCTGTGGTGATAAATTGACCAGTATATACATTGCTTTGGTCCACAATATATCTGTACACATCTTCCGTGAAAAACAGCTTATAAGAGTCAAGGAAAGTAAAATGCGCTGTTTCCACCTGAATTTCGGGTTGGCCAGTGAATGGGGGAAGTACAGGAGCTGCAGAAGTGTTGGGCTGCCAATTAGGATTTGCAAGTGCAACAGGAAGGGCACTATGGGCTCTACGGGCCTGTGTTCAAACTCTTGGTGGCTGCAGGACACTACTTGTACTAGCCACCACACCAGCTTGAACTGCACTTATGGAATTCGCCACATCACCAAGTGTTACTGCAGTGCTCGTTTGTCTACCACTAGGGTGTACTAGGTCACTGGTGCTTGCCAGTTCACCAGAGCTATCTGTCAGGGTGCCGCTGCTCTCTACAGCTTCATATACTGAGCCTGGTTCAGATTGTGATTCTGACAGTGAGGCTTCCCCTTCGTTCGCATCTGTCATGCTCAGTATCCTGTAGGCCTCTTCACTAGTGTACCTTTCATTTGACATTTTGGCCACTAAATTTACAGGTACAGCTAGTGTGACTCACAGGTAAAAAAGCAACTGGTTGTCAGAGACTGCTTGAATCGCTACCAAAAAAAATGAACTGTTAGCGTTAGCAGGGATTAGGCGTGACTCTTCTAATGCTGCAGTTTTGTGTGCTGTGTTTTGTAAAGTGACAGGGATGTATTGATCCTGCACTTTGGGGGGGCTGGGCTGGGAGGAGGGGCTAAACACAGGTGATGGCAGGTGTCTGGGCTGATCCTGCTAATGCTGCATTTTTGGGAACATAATACCACTGGGGACGCTAATATAGTTCTGATTAGATCAAAGATATTGATCCGCTCAGACACTATACTAGTAATGGAGCTATATAGTGTGTGTGTGCATGTTAGTGTACCTGGCACTAATCTGGGGCTATCTGGGATTGACGCTATCACTAACTGATGCTAAAACCTAACTGATGTCACCCGTGGTACTAATACGGTGGTCAGATAATAGATCTGTACACTATAGAGGGAGTGCAGAATTATTAGGCAAGTTGTATTTTTGAGGAATAATTTTATTATTGAACAACAACCATGTTCTCAATGATTCCAAAAACTCATTAATATCAAAGCTGAATATTTTTGGAAGTAGTTTTTAGTTTGTTTTTAGTTGTAGCTATTTTAGGAGGATATCTGTGTGTGCAGGTGACTATTACTGTGCATAATTATTAGGCAACTTAACAAAAAACAAATATATACCCATTTCAATTATTTATTTTCAGCAGTGAAACCAATATAACATCTCAAAATTCACAAATATACATTTCTGACATTCAAAAACAAAACAAAAACAAATCAGTGACCAATATAGCCACCTTTCTTTGCAAGGACACTCAAAAGCCTGCCATCCATGGATTCTGTCAGTGTTTTGATCTGTTCACCATCAACATTGCGTGCAGCAGCAACCACAGCCTCCCAGACACTGTTCAGAGAGGTGTACTGTTTTCCCTCTTTGTAAATCTCACATTTCATGATGGACCACAGGTTCTCTATGGGGTTCAGATCAGGTGAACAAGGAGGCCAAGTCATTAGTTTTTCTTCTTTTAGACCCTTTCTTGCCAGCCACGCTGTGGAGTACTTGGACGCGTGTGATGGAGCATTGTCCTGCATGAAAATCATGTTTTTCTTGAAGGATGCAGACTTCTTCCTGTACCACTGCTTGAAGAACGTGTCTTCCAGAAACTGGCAGTAGGACTGGGAGTTGAGCTTGACTCCATCCTCAACC
>BLSH010509111.1:215827-230505 GCA_018402905.1 Glandirana rugosa
TCAACCGAACCCACTGTATATATATATATATATATATATATATATATATATTTAGGTTGTAGCACTTCCAAGCCAACTTACACATTAACTTTAATAAAAAAGCAAGTAGCCTTGCTTTCATTTTTATCATGTATTTTAATTAAAAAAGCAAAACATTATCTTCAAATCTATTTGTCCTGTCTTCAAATGTTCACTCTCTGGGTACCTCTTTATCCATAGTGTTTGGGGAAAAAAAGAAACTTGCCATTGCTGCTTCAGACTGTTGAGTTGCCCGGAAACAGATCTTTTATTGAGGGTTTCCAAGGCTACAGATGTAAACAAGTTAGTAAATCCCATTACCTAGCTAAATGCAAACTATAGATGAAATGCCAAACTAATTCTATAATTAAAAGAAATTGGCTGCTAGTAGCAGTTTATTATTTGGTAAAGGATAATTGTGATACTTTATTGAATGATTATTATATTAAAGCAGCAGTTTAAGGCCTGGTTCACACTAATGTGATTTCAGATGCGACTTTAGAACAGAATTGCCCGACAATGGAAATCCCAATGGGGGAGATTAATTAAGACTGGTGCACTCAGATTCTGGTGCAGCTGTGCATGGTAGCCAATCAAATTCTATGTTCAGCTTGTTCAATTGAGCTTTGGCGATAAAACCTGGAAGCTGATTGGGTCCTATGCAGAGTTGCACCAGATTTTGTACTTTCTAGTTCTAGTAAATAAACCTCATTGACATCAAAGGACTAGCACCAAAAATGAATTTGCATGCATTTTTTGGTGTGTTTTCCCCTGCAATTTGTGTTGGTTGCTAGGAGCCGGCACCCGCTAGTGTCCTAACAACCACCTGCTGTCAGTTGACCCCATTCGTTTTTTTGGGGTTTTTTTTTTGTTTTTTTCACGTGGGGTTACCTATAATATCCATACCAGACCTGAAGGGCCTGGTATGAATTGGGAGGGAGGGGGTCCATGCCATTTAAAAAAAAAAATCCTAGCGCTTTTGTTTACATTCTGCAGCCAGCAGGGAATTCCCAACTGACAGCAGGGATGACCGGCGGGTGCCAGCTTCTTAGCAACCAATGACTCATCCTTGCTGCTGACAGCAGGGATGAGGTAAAAAATGCATAAAAGATGCACCAAGTCTCACTGCAGTTGCTCTACAAAATCGCACTGGAAATCAGATCGAAATTGCACAGCACTAGTGTGAGCCAGCCTAATATGCTTATAGTTTGGGTTCCGTAGTTCTGCACTTCTTCATCAACACTCCTTCATCAACATGTTAAACAAGCGTTTCTGAATTTTTTACTGATTTTTTTTAGATCCAGTGATATCATTACTGGGTCTCTGTGCTTGCAATGCGTAGACACCTCCTGCATAGGTACACCTCTCCTGGGACCGTCCAGGGGGAAAAGCCTCACTCAGGGAATCATTGGCATGGCGTAAATGGTCTTTTGCAATCCGCCCTAGCCCCCAGCTTCACATGCTGGTTACATCTATGCTGATGTGGGGTGCTTAACTCCCTTCCTCCAATTGCACTAGGATTCTTCCCATCCTGGCTTATAACTAGGCCCTGACTAACCCATGACTGCACTACAGGAGGGCTCTAACTAAAAGGGGCCTAGCACCTGATGACACTGTCTGCTGTAGCTAGACACTATTCTGGCACAGAGCCACCTAGTGTCAGACTAGCTAGCTGCACCTGCCTACATTCATTCTCTTAGGCAGCATGCGGCTCACAGCAGGGGTCCAGTGCCCCCCCCCCCCGTTCACCATTTTAGGTCTGATTTCAGCCCCAAATTTTGGCTGAAATCAAACCTGAAATGTACCAAAAGACGTACAGGACCCCTGTGCAAATTCGCCACAGAGGAGATGTGTGAACTGGGTCCATAGAGAGCCGGGCACAATCTCCTGCTGTTGCCAATTGGATGTTGGTTCACCACATCCAATTTGTACTATTGTGAATCCAGCCTCAACATGCAAACATATATTTGATGTTTAAAATATAGGGGGCACGCCTATTAAATCCACCATGAAGAGTATAATTGAGTACAAGGTTAATTAACCCATTAACTAATAAAGTTCATAGTGGTACTATACATAACTGGGAAATTCACGAACAGATAAATAGTATACAATCAGGGATGGCTCTACCACTAGGCGGAGTAGGCAGCCACCTAGGGTGCACTGCCACCTAGGGGCGCCTGGGCACTGTTGATCTGTCACTGGCTGCTCTGGCAGAGGACAGGGCAGAGGAGGGAGGAGGAGGGAGCCGGGCTGCTGAAAGGACACCTGTCTAAAGAAAGGTTTGCTTTTCCCCCTCCCCCAAAAGGTGCCAAATGTGACACCTGAGGGTGGAAGGAATCCGACCAGCTGACGTTCCATTTTTGGGTGGAACTCCACTTTAACTTTGATACAACATCCTCTCACATGAGATAACCAAAGTGCCTGCCTGCATAGTCTAGCTCAATTATTATTTTGCTGTGGTATTAGGAAGTGAGCAGCACTGGTCTGTGTCTACCTTATGTGCTATACTAGTACCCCTCACATTTATTTGAATATCTAATCAAATAATGTGCCAAAAAGAAATAAAAACAAATTAACATGTGATAAAGTGCTAGTGCAATAACTTATGCAAAACAAATATTTAATAAAATACATTGTGCAAACAAAAAGTGCTGGTGCAATAACCTTACAATATTCATAATAAGTGGCAAAAATATATATGCAAAAAGAACAAAAAAAAGTAGAAGAAAATCAGTGTATATCAAAATCCCAAACGACGTTCATTAACCAAATATGGACAGAGTTGGTGTGCGAGGGCGGTGGTCGGATGTCTGAGTGAGAGGACATGCTCAGACTAGCTCCTGCTCCCTGCTCCATGTAAATCTTGAGAGCGGACGTAATACTAAGCTGTGACGGAGGGAAGAGCAGGTGCAGACGGCTGGTGTCTCTTTGGGCTCCCTTGTGAGAGAGGGGAAGGAGATCCAGGGGACGGCTGCAGCACTGGAGCTAAAGCTTACTCCCACCGGTAATTAGTACACACTGCACGGTATGTGGCAGGCACTGGGAGTCCAGTAACGGAATGGTGGTCGGAGCCCTCCGGGTAACCCTTGTGAGAGAGGGGAAGGAGATCCAGGGGGTGGCAGCGGCATTGGAGCTATAGCTTGCTCCCACCAGCAATTAGTACACACTGTGCGGTGTGTGGCAGGCACTGGGAGTCCAGTAACGGATCGGCGGTCGGAGCCCTCCGGGTAACCTCTGTGAGAGAGGGGAAGGAAATCCAGGGGACAGCCGCAGCACTGGAGCTATAGCTTGCTCCCATTGGCAATTAGTACACACTGCGCGAGAGAGGGGGGAGGCTAGAGCTAGCTAAAGTTTCTTTAGTTGGAAGGACCACTGTACGGCTGAGTTTGGGAGCAGTCTAAACTGTGAGTACCAGTAACCTTAACTCTAAAAATCTGGAGGACTTATACACCTGTCCCCTTCCATCATAGATCGGCTGATTGGGATAGCATGCTTGTCTGCCCACATCTTATTATAGAATATTACAGAAAATCACAGAGTGTCATAAAACTGTCGCTTGTTTGCGTGTTTTCACCACACCGTAGAACTGTAGGGCAGTACAGTGGACACTTAGGAACCTGTCTGAGGAATTGTGACGGGTGGAATATATATATATATTTTTTTAAATATTTTTACCCTCCCTCCCCCTTAAGTCGCAGATCACCGACAGGGAGTCAAGGGATACGGAGTGTAGGTGGAATATTGCAACCTGTGGGGTAGGTAAATATAAATTACTAAAAAGAAAGGGGAAGATCAGGTCCCCCAGGAAAATCCCAATACCCAGAAGCTAAAGGATAAGACCAAAGAAAGCCAAACAGTGCAGCCAAATTGGAAATGTTTGCACATACCTCTGCACAGACCCCCACAAAGGGAGGTCGGCAGGTGCAAACTAAAACCCAGCAGGGAAGTAAACTTGGAAGGAAAAGCCAAGGACGGGAGGGGACAGGACTAGAAGTGGCATCGTTGAACATAGGCAACACTGAAGGGGAGAATTCGGATATAAATAAGTCAGCCACCGATCTACGGGAGGGTAAATCCACCTCAGAATCCGAACCCTCATTGAAGGAGGTCCTGCAGGTAGTTAATATCTGCAGGTCTACATTGACAGAACTTTTTGATCAAATGAAGGGGATTAGAGGAGAGGTTTCCCTTGTAAGGCATGACCTACAGAATATACAGGAAAAGACTACAGTTATGGAGGAGAGGCTGGGGGTGGTAGAGGATGAATTGAATCCCCTCAAAAAGGAGTTGAAGGTCTTACAGGAGAAAATGGAGGCCCACGCTGCCAAAATGGACGACATGGAAAATCGGCTTTGGAGGGACAATGTGAGAGTGGTGGGCCTTCCGGAGCATAGTGAGGGGGCTAATCCTGTGGAGTTCTTAGAAAAATGGCTCAAAGATACGTTTGGGACAGAAACTTCTTCAACGTCCTTTTTCATCGAAAGAGCCCATAGAGTTCCTTTTAGGCCTCTATCATCTGGGTGGTTCCCTAAGCCACTCCTTGCAAAGGTGTCTAACTATAGGAACAAAGTAAAGATTTTACAGCAAGCCAGAGAGAAGGGGGGCTTGTTTTTTAATGGCACTAGGATCTCCATTTACCCAGACTTTTCTCCTTACCTGCAGAAAAGGAGGGCCAAATTTTTGGACATCAAACGCAGACTACAACAGTCCAAAATTACCTATGCCTTGTACCCAGCCCGGTTAAAGGTCATGGCCTTTGGCGGGACCCAATTTTTTGATAATCTGGCTGGGGCCACAAAATGGTTGGAGGACAACATTCATAAACTAGATGCAATTTAAAATGGTCTATTTTTTTTCTTTCTCTTCTTTCTATATATATATATATATATTTTTTTTCAGTATGTATATTAGGGAGCAGGAGCAGTAGGTGCACGTAAGGGCATAAGAGTGAATCACGGATGGGGGGGGGGCGGTGGAAGGGGTAAGAATACACTGTTAAAGATTTGGGTAAATCGTGTGAGGGAAGAGGGAGGGGGGGTGGGGTGGGATTGGTTGATATTGCTAAACACAGATGGTATAAGTTGTAGTGGGAAGGATAAAAGTGGCCACAAGAGACACCCTCAGGGTAGGCCTGGTGAGGCCGGGGGAGGGACGGGAGGGGGGGTTATGTTTACTTTAGATTGTGGATGTGTGAGGGACAAGGTGGTGAGGTATGAATGGCATGTTTGTATGGTAGAAACACCTATAAAGTGCAAAGACACTTTTCAGATAGCACAAAGAAAAATAGGGTTCTTTAATAAAGGCATTTTACATGGTTGGAATTCACTTGAAAGTAAAAGGGTATGGACATATAAAGATATGAGTGGCACTATAAGTAAGGGGAGGGGGGCATCATCCCTCTCTCGCCCTTTAATCAGCACTGGTTTAGTAAGGGTTATAATGGGCTGGAAAAAATAATCGTTTTTTACTTTTTCAATGCAAGCTAAATGGTTGAATGTTGGTTCCTGGAACATAAGAGGAATGGGAAGCCCTGCCAAGAGGGCAACAGTTTTTGCAAAAATGGAGAGATATAAGGTGGAAATAATTTGTCTGCAGGAGATTCACCTCTCTAGGGAGTCAATCTCTCAATTTGGAGGTAGACAATTCCAAAAACAATACCACTCGGTTTACACAAGTTATTCAAGGGGTGTCAGTATATTTATTAAAAGAGGAGTGTCTTTCTCCACCAGACAAATTGAGGTTGATGATGCAGGTCGCTATATCTTTTTATTTACTACCATAGAAAATAGAGAGTTTGTTCTGGTAAATATGTATATCTCCCCTCCGTTTACCACAGAGACCCTATACAAGTTGATGGAGTTTGTGTTGGATAAACCCGGTGTCCCTGTGATTGCGATGGGGGATTTCAATATGGTCTCGGAAGGATGCTGTGACAGGTTTCCACCAGGGAAAAAGACTCCTTAGAGAGGCAGGGTTAATGGACCTCTGGAGAGTGCGGAATCCGGAGGGAAGACAGTATTCTTGTTTCTCTAGTACGCATGCCATACTCTCCAGGATAGATCTGGGACTGGGTAACAAGGAGGCCCTAGGCCTAGTGGAAAAAATTGTTTATATGCCCAGGGGACTGTCGGACCATTCGCCTCTTGTCATTACGATTAGAGGGGACCAATAATATGGGCAACTTGAAAGTAAACCCAGTTTGGATGGAGCTTATGGATAGTCCTAAAGAAGTGTTGATGGCCCTGGGGGAATTTATAAATATTAACACTGGATCAGCATCAGTGGGGGTGGTGTGGGACACTTTGAAGGCCTTTTTAAGGGGGCTGTTAATTCAACAGATTACCAAAATTAAAAAGAAAAACGAGGAATGGGAAGTGGCCATCAAGAGAGAAGCGGAGGGAGCAGAGAAACGATATATAGAGGATCCCATAGAAGAGAGGTATAGGGATATGGTAGATAGCCAACAGAGGTATAGAACAGCAGAAATTAGAAGAGAATAACACCTATTTAAGAGACAGAGCTCCTTTGTGGAGGGAGAGAGTGAGTGTCAGGGAAATAGACAGAGGACGGCACCTAACGCCAATTCCCAACATGGCCGTTTCAGGCGCACGCTGATGCACGCGAACGAACGTTGACGCGCGCTGATGCACGGGGATGCGCTGGGCGCGTGCAGATGCGCAGTAACAAACACTTTGGCACCCTCCGGGCTATTTATACCTGCTACTGACTGGGTTACTTTGCTGGATTATCTCTCAGCTCTCCTGTGATTCCTGTGTTCCTGATATCCTGATTGATCTCCTGTTATCCGACCTGGCTTGTCCTGACCTTGAACCTGCTCTCCTGGCTTGATCCTTTGCTGACCCAGCTTGCCTTTTGACTTTGCTCAGCCTTGCTCCTGTGTACTATACCGGCTCCGCCTTCTAGTGTATGGACTTGTCTCACTATGTATGACCTTGGCTTCGCTTCTGATCCTGTCTCCAGTTTACTCCTCATGGAGTTGCAAGCATGCCAGTAGCTACCAGCTGTTCCTGTGGCTTCCTGCTTCCAAGTCTTCTGGGATATCCTACTGGCAACCCGTGCTTCTTTGGGCACTTCTCCCCTGTCTCATCCCCAGGGTAGCTGTGCACTTAGCCGCAAGGGAAGCCCTCTAACATCTCGACCTCACACCGGTACGTGACAGTGTGGGACGAGCGCTGGCCTTCTTGATTAAGACAAACTCCCCATCTAATTGTATTACAGCAATAAGAACAATGGAGGGTAAAGTGGTCTCGAATACAACAGAGATAATAGAGACATTTAAGGAGTACTATGAGGGGTTATATAAATTGAGGGAAGCGGGTACGCAGGAGGTAATGGCAGGCTTCTTAGATAGCCTGAAAATTCCAGCACTCTCAGAGGAGAAAAGGGGAAATTTGGACTGGCCCATTACATTAGAAGAACTAAATAAAGTAATAAAGAAAATGGCAAATCAGAAGTCCCCCGGTCCCGACGGACTCCCAGTAGAAGTGTACAAGCATTATGGGAAAGTGCTACTCCCGGAATTACTGAAAGTTGCAAATTGGGCAACCGATACAGAGGCGCTGCCAACTTCAATAAAGGAGGCTATAATAACCCTGCTTCATAAGGAGGGGAAGGACCCGCTAGAAGTTTCCTCATACAGACCAATATTACTAATGTGCGCAGACACAAAAATCTTAGCAAAAGTACTGGCATCCAGATTGAACAAAATCATCCAGAGACTTGTACACCCTGATCAATCTGGATTTATCCCGGATAGATCCACTAGTGGAAACATTAGGAGGGTGTACCTGAATCTGCAGATACAACCGGAGAATACGGGCTCAAGGGCTATATTGTCCCTGGATGCCGTTAAGGCTTTCGATTACCTTTGGCGGGTCCTGGAAAAATGTGGGTTTGGTCCCTCCTATATTAAATGGGTCAGAACACTATAACTCCCTTAGGGCATGAGTTAGGGTCAATAATGAGTGTTCAGGGGGGTTCCACCTAGGGAGGGGGACGAGACAGGGGTGCCCACTGTCCCCACTACTTTTTGCCCTGGCAATGGAACCCCTGGCAGAGGCGATCAGATCATCTACAAGCATACAGGGCTTTCGTAGGAGAATGGGAGAAGAAAAAATTGCCCTGTGCGCGGATGATGTATTGTTGTTTCTGGGGGACACCGAGGGCTCCTTAGCAGCAACAATAGATCTGGTTAAAAAGTTTAGATGCTTCTCAGGCTTAAAAATAAACTGGGAGAAATCTGCACTACTTCCGATAGACCCAGTAAGATCTCTGCTAATGCCAGTAGCCAGGGCCGGATTAAGAGCATCACGGGTCTGGTGCTGAGGATTTTGGTGGGCCTTTTTATGGAAATAAATAAAATGAAAATGCTAACAATGTTTTGTTAAAACAAATTAAATATGCTGCCCCAATTTACATATCAATCATGTGTACACTGTATACAGAGCAGGGCTGGGCAGTATTAGTGACTCACTCACACCATTGGGCTGGGCCTATCTTAAGGAAGGGGCCTGGAGCTGCAGCTCCAATAGCCCCTATGTTAATTCGGCCCTGCCAGTAGCTACCCACCTGAAGGTTGTGGATAAGTTGAACTATCTGGGCATTGTCCTTTCAAAGGATCCCAACCACTTCATAGTTGATAACCTAGTCCCACTACTAAAAACATTCAAGCGCAAGAGCGAAATTTGGAAACGATTTCCGCTGTCGGCTGCTGGCAGATAGTCTGATTAAAATGGTCTGGATGCCGCAATTGATATACATTTTACATAATTCACTAGTGTGGCCATTTAAGAAATGGTTTAAAACATAGATACCCTGTTTAGGGAATTAATATGGAATAAGGGCAATGCTAGGATCCGTCTAGTATTTTACAACTGCAAAAAGAGGAAGGGGGAGTGGCTCTACCACAGTCGTTGAACTACTACCTAGCAGCTCAATTGCAGCAGATGGCAGGATGCGGTTCCCCAGGAGGGAACGATGCAAACAGTAGGATTATATTAACAAGTACCCCGCATAATAAAGTAATAGAAGCTTTGGAGGCAAAATCTTTCTCCCTCAAAGTTCCAACTCTGGTAATGATTATGAAATTGTGGGATACAGCAAAAGCTCAACTAGGATATGGCACTTTATCAAAATATACCCCATTATGGAATAGCAACAACTTAAAAGAATTACAGGCTATGGGAATGATTAAAGAATGGGAGTCCCAAGGTATTGTTGGACTCAAGCAATTATATACGGATAGCACCTTAAAATCCTTTATGGACTTGAGAAATTAATTTGATATCCCTAAATAATCCTTTTTTAGATACCTGCAAATTAGGCATGCATTGGAGGCACAGTTTAAATCCCAGCCGTTGGAAAGGAGTGATCTCATGCCTATACTAGATATATGCAAGAGAATAAGAGAGGTCGGAAATGAACCCCTGACTAGAAGAAAATGGGAAGAGGATATAGGGGCGGTAACCAATGAACAATGGAGGGATATCCTAAGGGCATGCCCATGGGTATTAATGTCTCCTTCACAGAGAATGTCACATTTATTCCTGTTATACAGGGTGTACTATATCCCCCAGAAATGATTCCAGTTTGGAAGAAGGCAAGATGATATGTGTCCCAGGTGTCAGAAGAGGGGGGACCTCATGCACATGGTGTGGAGGTGCCCCAAACTCTTTAGATACTGGGAGGGAGTTACGAGTACCATCAATAGGGTTTTGCATACCACACGAGAACTGGAAGCCAGAATATGTATACTGGGCCTTATAGAGGGAGGGGAAGGAAGGAATAAGATTTCAACAGCTATAGAGGGATGCCTGTTCCAAGCAAGGAAACTAATCGCCCAAAAATGGCAATCTACCATCCCGCCAACCACAGAGGACTGGGTTAAAACGGCTAATGAAGTAATTTGGAAAGAGAAAGGGGTGTATGTGAAGAGAGGTAATCTCAAGAAATTTGAAAACAAATGGGGACCCTGGCTGAAAGAGGTGGGCCATTTCCACGATAATTAGGAATACAGGTGCCAAAATACAACAAGTGGGATGATTGGGTGGAGGGTGTGTGTGAATGGGATGGATGGGGGGGTGTAGCGGGGTAAAGTGAATAGAATACCAATGTGTAAAAAGTGGATCGTGTTGTTTTTAAACACATCTCTTTCTCTCTTTATTATTATTTCTCTGTGCCTTTTTATAAATGGGATGTGTGAGCGGGTGGGTTTGGTAAAGAATGAGATATTGATGTGTATATGTAATGCAAGAAAACTTTAATAAAGACTATTGAATATAAAAAAAAATCCCAAATGACCATATACAGTGCTGTATCAGACTTTCATGCCACTGTGCACCACACACCCAGTGTAATCCTCCACTGTTCTCACTAGATCCACTCACCAGAAATAATTGCTGGTCAAATTATAAACCAGCAACTGTGCATTGCACCATCAAAAAGGTCCACTCAATGGTTGATGATTCCACTGCAAACGGCTCTTAGTAATAATCACTGGTATGAATAGGTCTATCGTGTAGCCCTATTGTCTTTGGCCGGGATATTGAGTTGCGATTATGATGTCTGTGTGCGTGGTGACAGCAGGGTCCATGCCCCACCTTATGCGTTTTGACATGCAATGTCCTCATGGAGAAACAGACCAGCACTGCTCACTTCCCAATGCCATTGATGTTTCATCAAAATTAGGGTAGCAGCTGTCTGTTTTTGACTTGTATATTTTCTGGTAGTCACTTGGAATCTGTGGCGCTGTTTTATTTAAATATCTCATTGTCTTACCAATTAACACCCTAGCCTCCTTCCAATCCATCCTGAATATTAGCGCCTTGCTCATCCACCTTATCTCCTGTTCCTCTAGTGCTACAGGGAGGTCACACTGTGCAGTATTACATATATACGTGATCCTGCACCTACAGGAACCAGGTGTGTGCTGCCAGCGGCACGCTTCTGCTGTGATTCTACACAGTGGGAGCTGATCAGCGAGTCCGGTGGATCCGATCGTCGCTACTCAAGTTGCAGTGACTTTGAAAAAGGTTCCTGCACTACTTTTTTGGGGATTTCATTGCAACTTGCATAGACTTCTGTTAAATGAAGTCACAAGCCGCAATGAATGAAGACCAAATGAGTTCCAAATCACATGGAAAAAGATAAATACATATCCAGACGGGAGTTTTGTGCAGTTAGAACACATACTGCTGCTTCACCTTACCACCCAAATACAGTTAAAACCACACACACACAAGATATACCATCTGCTAGCTATACATATGAAATTGGACTCTGCATATTTAATGCATACATATAAAGTAGATGAACACCAGCAGAGGTTTATATATACCCTACATTTGTATATTTGTAAATCTGATCATTTCAAGAAGTTAACACTTGTCGAAGGAAATTTTAGGAATATTGAACAAAGACTTGTCTTTTTACTGTATCAAATTCTTCTACTCTTCTACAAATATGTTCTAAGCTGCAAACTCAAATGCATAGCTCGCAATTTTGACAAAACAAAAAAAATAAAGTATATAGTTAGTTTATTAGCACATGTGATGTATTATTTTCAGCTTTTTTTAATTGGAAAAATAAAAGCTGAGAAAACTGCTGGCTCCTTGGTCTACAGGAAATGCTGGAGCTATGCTTATTTATCTTTTAACTGACATTTGTTATCCATGGATTAGCTGAGCAGGCCCTTGTAATTATGGTTGCTTTTCCATTTGTGGCTATCTGCATGAGGTCGGTGGATCTTAAAATTACAGAACGGCCACCCTTGAAAAAGTGGATTGAATCAGCTTCATCACTGTGAGTGCTACAGTCAGACGATTATCCCAAAATAAAACCTGGTAGCCAAAGAGGTTTATGTTCTAAGCTTCATAGTCACTTTTCAGCTCCTTGGGTAGTTAGAAGGTCAATAAAACCCGGGTGGCCTCATATTAATGCTTCCCAGTTAAGTCAAATGTGTGGTGGCTCTGTCAGAATACTTTTTAGAAACTGTTCATTTGAATTCCAGAACTCTTTTCAGCCAGCGCTTTCAGAGAGGCTTTGTTCTGTTTTGTTTGAAGTCTGTTTGTACCATGGAAAAAGCTTGCAACATTTCCTATTATTAGAATAAAATGATCTTGACATAACAAATCCTTTAACTAATCTCCTTACTCCGTTTTATTTCTCATTATCTATGCCATGAGCTCATTCTTGGAGGAGGTGTCTCTGTAATGTATGTCCCTATCTTGGTACTCGTTTCATGTAAACTGATGCTGATATGTTAATTAAACGTCCTAACATATATAAGGTTAACCATACTCAAACAAATCTTTTATTGATAATGTCAAAAGATCTGTTAAGCACCTCTTTTCTCAGCTGTTACCATGCACATCTAGAAGCTGCAATTCAACAAAAAACATCTATTTCCTTTTGTGTTCTCTTCACAGCAGAATGAATAAGTAAATGTGTTTATTTTTTTGGTTTATCTTTTAGTATATGTGCAACTATAAAAATTACCAGCCTCCTAGATTTGTGAACTAACGGTATCTTTTTTTTTTTTTTGCTTTATTGAAACATGGATATTGAAATACTAAATGTCAATTATTTGTTACATATGCACTTCCAAAATGTTGTAAGCATAATACTTCCTCACTTTCTTCTATTGTTGATTCAGAAAGGTTTGCCTAACTGTAAAGCTGCCAAGGGCAATATCCCAAACATGTATGTTGTGTTTTTAAAGAGGTGAAAATAATGCAGAAAGATCTATTTTTTAGATGGTTTTCCTAAATTTTTTTAAAGTGATAATAAAGGCTCATTTTTATTTCTTATACTTACCTGCTCTGTGCAGTGATTTCGCACAGAGCAGCCCAGATCCTCCTCTTCTCGGATCTCTCGCTGGTGCTCCTGGCTCCTCCCTCCTGCTGAGTGCCCCCACAGCAAGCAGCTTGCTATGGGGGCACCGAGCCAAGCCGCTGCTCTGTGTGTCCATTTAAACATGGAGCCGCAACCTGGCCTCACCCCCTCTCTCTCACCTCATTGGCTCACTGACTTTGATTGATAGCAACATTGCTGGATCGAGATGAGGCTCAGGTAAGTATTAGGGGCACTGAGGGGGGCTGCTGCATACAGAAGGATTTTTATCTTAATGCATATGTAGCCGGAAGTTAAATAGTGCTCCTTTAATATGGGACATTTTATGTTTATTGATGTTGTGGAGACTCCCCTCTAGTGTTAGAACTGCTTAACAGAATGGTCATGTGAGAGGTAAAGCTTGTGGGATTTGTAGTGCTACAGAGGAAGACGGTCTCCGGACTCTGCTATGGCAGAACTCCAACTCCCAGGATGCTGTGCTGCAGGAAGAGCTCTTTGGAGGAATGATGCTTTGTGGGAGAACCTATTTAAGTGGGGGGAGGAGTCAGCTCCAGTCTCTTTGGACAGCGTGATCAATCAGTGGGGACCTGTCTGTGCGTGTTCCAGCCGTATTGCGGCCTGCAGCCTAAGTCAAGTGATCCAGCGGACTAAAGTTACACAGTATCCCAACGAGCTGCAACACTGTTGTTCCAGAGAGTGACCAGCGGAATCAGCGCTTCAGCATCTTAGCTGTTCCAGATCCAGCGTCATCTGCAGTGTGAGTAGCGGTCGGTCCAGAGAGAACTGTGGGGAGAGCAGAGGAAGCCGGTTTCCCTAAAGCAAAGAGCAAGCTTATACCATCAGTTTCAGTGTCATCTGCACAGCCTGAGCAGCCGGACCGTTTCTGTGATCAACAGGGTGGTGAGTGCACAGAGGCTTTGAGTATACACTGTTATTACATCCTCTTTTTATCAGTTCCAATTCCTCTGTCCTTTTGGATTACAAAAAATCCTGTGCACAGGTCCTCTTATAACTGCTGTTATAACTTGAAGTCTGCAATCATTATAAAGGCTCTTTCTTAAAATCTGCTCAAGGTGCTTAATTTGTGCCTTAATTCCAGGATTAATGGGCACAATTTATTTAAGTACCCAACTCTAGAATTAAACCAGCCAGCAGAAGATTGAACTGAACTTAACCGCTTAACACCCGCCCTATAGACAAAAGACGTCTACAGGGTGGTTGCTGGGCGCCCCTGGGGCGCGCACACGGAAACATCCGTGACCGTCGGGTCCGGAGGACCCGACCGATCACGGCGCTGTGAGCGGCCTTTTACCAAATCACATGTAAACAAGCCGGCGCTTCCGCCGGCTTTTCTCTCTCCTCTCCGCACCGATCGGTGCATTGCGAGAGGAGAGATGGGGGAGGAAAGACATGCTGCAGTGCTGTGGGCTATGTGTAATGCCCACAGCACTGCTAAGTGACAGGAATGCACCCCCACCATCCATCAATCACCCACCCATCCACCACCCACCCATCCTCACCCATCCATCCACCCCCCCACCCATCCTCACCCATCCATCCACCCCCCACCCATCCTCACCCAATCCATACTCACCCACCCATCCTCACCCAATCCATGCTCACCCACCCATTCTCACCCATCCATCCATGCTCACCCATCCACCCATCATCACCCATCCATCCATGTTCACCCATCCAGCCATGCATACTCATCCATGCTCACCCAGCCATCCCTCCATGCTCACCCACCCAGCTGTGCTCACCCATCCATCCATCCATCCATGCTC
>BLSH010509111.1:234216-244852 GCA_018402905.1 Glandirana rugosa
GTTAAAAGTCGAAAGTCACGAGAGTGTGAAACTTACTGTTAATGAGTCAGTACGTTATGACATGGGTATACTTTAAACGCATGAAAAAAAAGTGTGTTTATCTCGAAAGAAAACCACCATAAATTAGTAGCGACCCAAAAATTAAAAAAAAACGATATAAAATTTTTTTCCGGCTTTTAAAACATTTTTTACTTATAAAGAAGCAAAGACAATATTTTAGAACGTTTAATCATTAAAAAGAAGTATGTAAAACCGGTTTTAAATATGACGATGGATAGAAACCATTTTTTGTTTCTTTGTTTAATCACCTATAATAAACCTGTACTTTCCTGGCTTGTTAGGGTCTCAGGAAATGAGATAGGCCGTCAGTACATCAGGTGTGATCAATATTCAGTGATTGGCACCATAGCTTGTAGATTCTATAACTTTCAAAAAGACCAAATAATATCCACTAATTTGTTTCTTTGTTTTTTACCAAAGATAGGTAGCAGTATAAATTTTGGCCAAAATGTATGAAGAAAAATTACTAATTTGCAAGATTTTATAACAGAAACGAAGAAATATTCATTTTTTACAAAATTTTCGGCCTTTTTTTAAAATATAGCAAAAAAAAATTAAAAACCCAGCGATGATTAAATACCACCAAAAGAAAGCTCTATTTGTGTGAAAAAAAAGTACGCAAATTTCATATGGGTACAGTATTGCATGACTGAGTAATTGTCATTCAAAGTGTGAGAGCACTGAAAGCTGAAAATTGGTCTGGTTGATAAGGGGGTTTAAGTGCCCAGTGGTCAAGTGGTTAATTAACTGGACCTGCTGCATAGTAGTAACCATTTCTCACATGACCAAAAGTTAGAGTTAAATCTCCTAAGGAACTCTTTGAATAAGAGCAGGAAAATTGTGTTAACTAATTTTTATTTGGTTAATAGTATCTGTACTGAACTATATTGAATCACATTACAGCTATAATAATATTTCTCATGCCTTATTGAGCTGTATTAATATATTTGATAGCTCACTCATTTAAATTGTTTCAGTACTAGAGTGAGTTTTCCCATTATCATCACTCATTGTGTTTATCTGCATTTTGAGCATTCAGGTGACTATCAGATATGTTTTGATTCTTTTTATGCACTCCCCAAAATCCATAAGTCACGTACGCACCCCACTGGGAGACCAGTAATTTTGGGTATTGCAAATTTAACCGAAAATGCGAGCAAGTGAGTTGACTCCTTCCTACGCCCATTCGTTGTTAGTTTATCATCTTATGTCAAGGACACAGTTAACTTTCTTCAGCTTATTGAGGAACTACATATCCAGTCAGGAGCATTCCTGGTAACAATTGATGTAGAGAGCTTGTATTGCTTGATCCCACATACCATGGGGATATGGGTTATACAAATAACACAGGCAGCACAGAAGGCTGTCTGTAAAGGAACCATACAGAAAACCACTGGAGTCTGGGGTGAAAAAATCTAATGAGGATAATGTATAAAAGGCAAAACTTTATTCAATTAGCAAAAAATTATTGAATACAAAAAACATACATTGAACATTGATCAGAGAACCACCACCCATGACAACGTTGTCACTGAAGATTAAAAACAAGGGGCCCCCGCACCTCCACACACATGCTGGAGACATGGTCCCTCAAATACATAGTAAAATAGACCTCATCGATTCCAGTAATCAAATATTAGGCAGTCACCATGGCAGACAAAAATTGAATGGAATACATATAGCACCTGATATGCAGGAAGGATTGAATGTCAATGGATGAACACCAACTGGATTGTTCACAACTGTGAGATCAAATTGGGTGCAAACTGCCAGAGGACTGGGGGTAAGGCTTGTATTGCTGGAGCATGTATCACTTACACATGTAGCCCCCAGAAGTGGATCCAGCATTTGATCTGCCTGATGATGGCAAAACCATGAAGGTGGGCTACAGGCAGATCGGCCATGCGGCTATATAGAATTTTGGACTGGGGGTCTGTCTGATGATGGCAAAAACCCGCGATGGTCGGCTACAGGCAGACCCACCAGATCGTATGTGCAGACAGGTGCAAAGTGCAAAATGTAGTGTGGGCACGAGCGGTACCATTGAAGGGGGGAGAGAGAGATATGCGAGGAAAAAGGGAGTACTAACTAAATTCACTCACCTATCCAGGTGCATGCAAAATGCCCATAGCGTACCTCATGTGCCTTGTGTATGTCCATTTGCATCACAGATGAGCTGCACAGTGGCCCAAGTTGATCAGCTGAATGCCGTGAATGTCAGCCAGCTACCGAATCGCATGTCCTTAGCGTTCGATCCGGCATGAACTCCCAGAAAGCTGTCTTGCCGTGGGACCCAAGCGGACGGTCAGAGCATTGTGGAGGCATACGAGACAGCACACCATCAACGCATTTCGCTGGTCGCACCAGCTTTGTCAGGACATGGGTTATGGGTTATACGCAATTTCTTTAGATCAAGCAACCAACATCCTGAAGCCCTTTTTGAATTTGTTGTGCAGGTTCTTGATTTCATTTTAAGACATAATGTCTTTGTTTTTGATGGTTCCCATTTCCTCCAGGTACAGGGTGTGGCTATGGAGACCTGTTGTGCACCCTCATAAGCCAATCTGTACCTGGGGGAATGGGAATGGAATTTTTTACTCTCTGACAGCTTCTCCAGGTTTTCATGACATATCCTTACCTGGATGAGGTATATTGATGACATATTCTTTATCTGGGTTGGCTCCCTGGATCTTCTGCATCAATGTCTCAATGCTATGAATGCTAATTCTTCCAATCTTTTCTTCACCATGGTCTTTGACCACCAGAGATTAACCTTTTTGGATGTGGAGGTCGAGGTGGACGTTCATGGTACCCTTAAAGTAATTGTCAACCTGTGACAACCATTTTAACCTACAGGTAAGCATAGAATAAGGCTTACCTGTAGGTGCACTGCATGTCTCCCAAACCTGCACGGTTCAGGAGATATGCAGTGTTTTGCATGTGCCAATGTCATGTCGGCACATGCGCAGTGAAGAAACGGCCTCCGTGCTGTTTCTCCACTGACCCTGTGCCGTGACTGGCGGCTCCCGAGCGCATGCGCCTGCACACTGTGGTCCTTCTTATGGATCTTCTGCCCCTCTTCCTTCCGGGGCCGCGACTCCAGCTCTGTGACTGGCCGGAGTCGCGGCCCCGGAAGGAAGAGGGGCAGAAGATCCATAAGAAGGACCACAGTGTGCAGGCGCGAGCGTTCGTGCGCACGCGCGACCGGGAGGCATGCATTCCCGTTCGTAACTGTTCTTGGCACCAAAGGGGCTATTTAAACCGGACAATGACATTGGATCAGTGCTGTTTGGTCTACAACGTTCCTGTCATTCCTGTTATCTGTCTACCTGCTGAACCTGTTCTTCTGATCTACTGGCTTGATCCTGACATCGCTGCTATCCGCCTGCCCTGACCTCTGGCTTTCCTTGATGATCCTTTTGCCTGCTCCTTGGTACTACGCTGCCAGCCCGTTGCCGACCCGGCCTATGTTTGACCATCCTTCTGCCTTCTCCTCGGTTCCCGATCTGCCTGCCTGCTGCCTGATCCAGTCTGTCTCTGGCCCTCTCTTCCAGCATCACCTGCTTGGTCTAGCTAGATGGGGCACTCTCGAACCTTCTGTTCGCTATATCAGGGGTTCCTGAGTCAGGATTGTAAGAGAGGCTGTCTTAGGCTATTGCAGACTCCACTACCAGGTACGTGACACAATACCTGCGATTGAGACGCAATTGTTGTGATGATCGTAAATTCAGGGTAGCCGCCTTGGATCTAAAGAAACGTCTGTTAGAAAGAGGCTATACCAAATCTTGTCTACGTAAGGCCTACAATCGAGTGGCCTTACAATCAAGAGCCCAGCTATTGTTTAAAGCCTGCTCTGAAAGCAAAAGAAATGAGACAGATTCCATCATATCATCACCTCATTTAATAGCCAACATGTAAATCTCAAAAGGCATCTTCAGAAGTATTGGCATCTTCTCTTATCTAATGCCCATATAGCTAGATTTCTGTCCCCACATCCTCTTATAAGTTTTAGGAGGGCACCATCACTACGGGACAAACTCGTCTCTAGCCATTTTTCCTCCCCTGGTGATTTAGCTGTTTCTGGCGGCCCCCTTGCCATGTTTCCATGTGGGGCCTGCAATTACAGCCAACATATCAACTCAGATCCTTCTCCTCTGCTCCCTGACAGACCGCCCTTTTAGCCCTAGGGGTCATGTTTCTTGCCAAACCACAGGTGTCATCTACATAATGAATTGCCCTTGTGGCGCGTTTTTATGTGGGTAAGACCGTCAGGGAGTTTTGGAAGGATATATGATCATGTTTATGCTGCCGAAGTAGATAACATTTACTCTAAAATTGGTGGTCATGAAGTTCAAGTACACAACTATCATGTTCCCAGACTCACGTTTTGGGCACTTGAGCATGTACAGCGGAGCTTGCGTGGAGGGGACTGGAACAAACATGTGCTCCAACGTGAATCACGCTGGATATTTAATCTAAAGGCAAACATCCCACCAGGGATCAATAAGATCCTAAGTTATAGACCTTATCTTGAGGGTTTTGTTTCTGGGAAAAATTAACATCTTATGTAGTTCATCTGTGGCCCTTTTTTTTTTTCGTTTTTCAATTGGTCATCTAATTATTTTTCTAATTGTTATATTGTTCTATATAATCCTTATCAATGTATTTTTATTATTTCTTTGGGTCCTTTGCAGTGCTGTTGGGTGCAGGCTGTCCCTGTCTGAACTCTGTCCCCTTTCAATTGATGTGGACACCCTCCTTATTTCATTCCCGGCACGGAAGGCCCCCCACATAGATAACTTTGTTGTCTGGAGTGGGGGCTTTTTCCCTCCCTGGTCACCTACATTTGTGCTCCTGGCACTATGGTAGGCTCCTTTCCATCTGTGGAGGTCACTTTCCACTCTGTTCCCTAGATGGCACTCTTCTTGGGGGGCTGAGTGGTCTTCGTGCCGGCATTACAGCCCTTCACTCGGGCAATCACTTCCGGCATCTGGCGTCTCTGGAGATGATGCTGGAGTGTTTCCGGTCTTTCCGGCCTCTCCGGCGCCACTCTTGACACTGACTGCATCACCAGTGAGTGGTGGGGAAGGTGCGTGTCAGCGTGTCCGATGGCCACTTGCTATTGGTCTAAAACACCCACGTTTTCTCTGGGAGTGTCCTCTTTCTATGGACCCCCCCCATGTGATACATGGGTGTGCCTGGAGGGTATTTAACAAGCCAACAGCGGCATGTGTTTTCGCATCTGTCGGCATCCCACATGGTGAGCTTGATGGTTTTCTGGCCATTTTCTGGAGATACAAACAACTTAGGTACTTAAATCTTCCTTGTCAAGGGATATATTTTCTTTCCCCTCTGTCCCCCTGTTTTGTTGTTTTATTTAATGATTGATATGGACAACTTAGATGCATGGTTGGAATGTAATATGGCACTGATAGACTTGCTAACCATGTTTTACTTGACTAAACATGTTTATGTTTTTCTTTCTTTCCTTTTGTTTTGCTTATTGCATTTCCCTTTCTTTATATATATTTTTTTCAGAAGGCTGTCTTGCTATTCATTGCATATAATCTGATTGGCTTATTTTGTCCAATCCCCTCTTATCCTCATTGATCATAGAGGTGTGGCCCCTTGTTTGAATCAAATAGGTTTTCTTTTCCCGGCCAGTGCCATGTAAAGCACTTTATATTACATTGTTCTTTTAAGCAATCTTTTTTTATGCATCTCCTGTGCTTGGATTGAAATTGATTGAACTAGTGGTTAGCACTTTTGCCTAGCAGTAAAAGGGTCGCTGGTTCGAATCCCAACCACGACACTACCTGCCTGGAGTTGGCATGTTCTCCCTGTGCCTACGTGGGTTTCCTCTGGGTGTTCCGGTTTCCTCCCACACTCCAAAGACATGCTGGTAGGTTAATTGGAGCCTGTCTAAATTGACCCTAGTATGTGTGAATGTGAGTTAAGGACCTTAGATTGTAAGCTCCTTGAGGGTAGGGACTGATGTGACTGTACAATGTATATGTAAAGCGCTGCGTAAATTGACGGCACTATATAAGTACCTGAAATAAATAAATAAAAATAGAACTCTCCATCCTTCCTTGAATGATCTTTTGGTTGGGCTCCTTTCCATCTTGGGGGAGTCTGGGTTTCTGACGGTCACTCCTGTTTCTCCTACCTGCATTGTAAATGTGGATTGAATTAAAGTATTATTTCTTATTTATTATGAATATGTATTTTGTCTCTTGTTGATGGACTTACCAACTATGTATAAAACTGTGATTACTGCATCATTAATTGTTGTTATCTCTTAATGGTAGAATACACTGTTGTATGGAAAACTAATTCCCTGATGAAGACTGTCATAAGTCGAAATGTCGGAGTATTCATCCACAACTTAGTATTTTTTCTATGCCGTTAAACAAATTTATGTGTGCACTATAGTTTTTTCTTGTCTCTCAATTGTCATTGTCATTTTATATGATGTTATGAAATAAAATAATGATTTTATAATATAACACACCTGAATACCCAACGTATTGCCTACAAAGTCCTGTCAAAACTCTGTCCTGCTCAGATATGTAATTACGCTCTATCAGATAAAAAGGTAATATATTCTTTTATTACACTTATTTTGTTTATTAATAGTGTCAAAGTGTACAATTAATATGTTATGCTGATATCTTGTCTGCTAAAACAAGTTATTCTCTCTCTATGCCTCTTCCCTGGGCCAGTTGATAACCTCCCATGGCTTCCAATACCACCTCTACGTCGACGACACCCAGATCTAACTCTCCACTCCTCAACTCACTCCCTCGATCTCCTCACGGATCACAAACTTACTGAATGACATATCGGTATGGATGTCACACCACTTTCTCAAATTCAATCTTTCCAAAACTGAGCTTGTTATATTTCCTCCTTGACGGCCCCCCCCCATGACTTTAGTATTAAGATCAATAGCACAACCATTGGTCCCTCCACACATGCCAGGGTACTGGGTGTAATCCTTGGCTCTGACCTTTCCTTCAGCCCCACATCCAATCTATGGCTAAAACTTGCCGCCTTAACCTATGCAACATCTCCAGAATTCACCCCTTCCTGACTAACGACGCCACAAAACAACTTATTCACTCCTTGGTTGTTTCCCGCCTTGACTACTGCAACTCTCTCCTTAATGGCCTACCCTTTCACAGGCTATCCCCCCTTCAGTCTATTATGAATGCTGCTGCTAGACTAATACACCTCACTAACCGATCCGTGACTGCTGCCCCTCTCTGCCAATCCCTTCACTGGCTTCCCCTACCCCACCGTGTAAAATTCAAAATACTAACCACAACATACAAGGCCATCCACAACATCGCCCCCAGCTACATCAGCAACCTCATCTGCAGATATTGCCCAAATTGTCATCCTCCGCTCCTCCCAGGACCTCCTGCTCTCTAGCTCCCTTATTACCTCCTCCCATGCTTGCCTTCAGGACTTCTCCAGAGCCTCTCCCATCCTCTGGAACCTCCTGCTCTGGTATGTCCGATCAGCCCCTACCCTGTCCACCTTTAAAAGATCCCTGAAAACTCGTTTATTCGGGGAAGTCTATCCCTCACCCACCTAAGAACTGTACCTGAGCCACCCCCATCAACCCATCCCCCGCAGCTACCACCTTTTGTACCACCACCCCCCTCCCTTTAGAATGTAAGCTCTACGAGCAGAGCCCTCCGTCCCTCCTGTATTGAACTGTATTGTACTTATGCTGTCTCCCCCCTCTACATTGTGAAGCACTGCGTAAACTGTTGGCGCAATATAAATTGTGTATTATAATAATAATAATAATACACTGTTGTCTTAAATAGTCAATTTGCTTTTAAGAGCTATAGCTCTAAACAATATAAGTACTCTTTTCTGAATTGAATCTCAGAGTGGTCTGTATTACTCTTTATCAATAATAAGTATAATACTGTATAAAAATGAGTGAACCCAAAGTGTCAGGAGTGGTGGAGAACTTTAGAAATGGGGAGGACCAAGGGAAATTAATTTTTCATGCGACCCTCAAGAGGGCAGCGCTACACAAAAAAAATTCTGCCTTTAACCACTTGCCGACCGCTTTGCCTGGAAAGACGGCAGCAAAGTGGCACGTGCATGAGTAGCTTGCGGCGGCACGCTCTCGTGCCCGCCACATGCTTCGTGAGCGGGGCCGCGGGTCGGGCAGACTTGATGTCCGCCGGCGACCCGCGATCGCTGGTGAGAGAATCATAACGGGGAACCACCGCTGAACACACAGCGGTTTCCCGTTCTGACAGACGGCATGACAGAGATTTACTGATCCCTGTACTTGGGATCAGTTAGATCTGTCATGCCCCTGGCAGCCCAACCCCCATACAGTTAAAGCACACACAGGGAACACAGTTAACCCCTAGATCATCTTCCCTGTCAATGACATTTATACAGTAACAAAAACATTTTTTAAAAAAGTAACAATGCCATAAATGAATTCTCATGGTTTGTAAGCGCAGCAACATTTACACAAACCAATCAATTTACGCAGATTGCAATTTTATTTTACCACATATATGTAGAAGAATATATATCAGCCTAAACTGATTGAATACATTTGTTTTTTTATATTTCTTTTAGGATATGTATTATAGCAAAAAAAAAAATTTTTCAAAATTGTCACTCTTTTTTTGTTTATAGCGGTGATCAGAAGTGATGCAGAAGTGATCAAATACCACCAAAAGAAAGCTCTATTTGTGAGAAAAAAAAGGATGTCTATTTTGTTTGGGTACAATGTCGCACTACCAATTGTCCGTTAAAGCGATGCAGTGCCGAATCACAAAAAGTGCTCTGGTCCTACAGTGGGAAATCCTTCCGGGGGTGAAGGGGTTAAAGTTGGTCTTCTGTCAGCTATTGTTTGGGCCCTTTAAGAAGCATCAGTGCCCTTCATAATGGTTTTTGAACCTGCATGCAGTAAAGTGTTGGGAGGTGCCATACAGTGTTAACAAGTGGTGCTGTGGATGCAGTCCAGATGTGATGACAATGCAGTATGACCACAGCGCAGGGTTGGTAAGGGGGTGGTATGGATTTGGTAGACTTGCGGTATAGGTTTGGTGAAACTGCGGTATGGATTTGGTGCTCTAAATGTCCTGCTCTTAGTGGCTCAGTTTCTGCTAGCAGTGTAAAGACAGGCTATTGGCCCTCTCGCCAACTCCCAGGAGGTGGCAACAGGCTCTCTTGGTAAAAGGGGACCCGCTTGTTCTCATCCTGGTGATCAGTCATTTAGCAATCTGAAGTGGAGGATGATCAATGCTCCAGTCTCATGAAAAGATAGCAGTGCTGGCAGGGCTATTGAAGCTCTGGTGTCTCTGCTACTCACCTTGAGCTTGAGTGCTGGCTGACTTGGCCTGCTGCTGACAGACAAGTGCCTCTCAGCTGTGTCTACATGGATCCCCGAAGTGCCAGGAGAGCGTGCTTTCAGGGTATATCAATGAAATTCTCTCCTGGCTCCTCCTGCTGCCCAGAGTATGTTGGTAACTGTAGTTCAGGAAGTCAGTTGTTCCTTTACATGGTTGCTGGAATACACCCCCCAGGATTCTGGGTGCTCTGCATAAATGTCTATAGGCTCCTCTGACTTTAGCTCTCCCTCTGTTGGCCAGAGGAGAACAGTACTGCACAACATCGGCATCTTAACCACTCCAGGTCCGCGCTATAGCCGAAGTACGGCTCCAGCGCGGACCTGAAATGCCCAGGCGCGCCCCCTGGCGGATGCGGCGGCGCGCGCGTGCGCGCCGCACGCTGCGCGAGCGTGCCCGTGGGTCGGGCGGACTCGATGTCCGCCCGAGACCCGCCGATCACCTTTAGGAGCCTCAGAACGGGAAACCGCCGTTGTAAACACGGCGGTTCCCCGTTCTGTGACAGGGGACAAGCAGATCTACTGATCCCTGTCACTGGGATCAGTTAGATCTGTTATGTCCCGGCCAGCCCTGCCCCCCCACAGTTAGAACACACACAGGGAACATATTTAACCCCTTCACTGCCAATGACATTTACACAGTAATCAGTGGACATTTAAATTTCTGATCGCTGTATAAATGTCATTGGTCCCAAAAATGTGTAAAAAACGTCCGACATGTCCTCCCCAATATCGCAGTCCCGATAAAAATCGCAGATCGCCGCCATTACTAGTAAAAAGAAAAAAAATAATAAAAACGCCATAAATCAATTCCCAGTTTGTAGACGCGATAACTTTTGCGCAAACCAATCAATATACGCCGATTGCGGTTTTTTTTTTTACCAAAAATATGTAGAAGAATATATATCGGCCAAAACTGATGAATAATTTTTTTAATGGATTTGTACTTTAGCAAAAAGTAAAAAATATTGTTCTTTTTTGCAAAATTGTCGCTCATTTTTTGTTTATAACGGCGATCAGAAATGACGCAGAGGGGATCAAATACCACCAAAAGAAAGCTCTATTTGTGGGAAAAAAAGGACGCAAATTTTATTTGGGTACAACGTCGCATGACCGCGCAATTGTCATTCAAAATGCGACAGCGCTGAAAGTCAAAAATTGGTCTGGGCAGGAAGGGGG
>BLSH010509111.1:257686-267950 GCA_018402905.1 Glandirana rugosa
TTTATATATATATAAAAAGGTATCATTTTTCAGCAACTACTGTCTGGATGTTAAAAAAGTAAAAATAAGTCCATAGGTCCACCTGCTGGGCTACAATGTAAATATATAATATAAAACATTTGAAACATTTCACATTTAACTGATTAAATAGGAGCTCTTAAAAATAAAATTGCAATATGGTATGAATATATATATATATATATATATATATATATATATATATATTTGATTACAAGTATGTTGGAATATACACTATGCATAGTGGTCAGTGTGGTGCCCCATTACAGTAGCAGCATTGGAGAAGTGCCCTCTTATGTAGGTGGACAGTGTGGAACCCCCTTACATTTGTGAATATTGGTAAAAGTCCTCTTTACATTGCTGGTCAGTGGAGAAATGCCCCCTTACATTAGTTTGTCAGTGTAGGAGTGCTCCCCTTACATTGGTTTTTAGTAGAAAAGTTTCCTTACAATTAGTTCTCAGTAGAGGAGTGCCCACCTTACATTGGTTTTCAGTAGAAAAGTTTCCTTACATTGGTTGTCAGTAGAGATATGCCCCAAAACATTGGTGGTTGTTGACAAAGTACCCCCTTACATCTGTGGTCAGTGTAGCACCCCCTTACATTGGTGGTCAGTGGAGAAGTTCTCCCTTACATTGGTGGTCAGTGGTTTAAATGTCTACCTACATTGGTGATTAGTGTAATGTCCTTTTACATTGATGGTCAGTGTAGTGCCCCTTACATTAAAGTCGGTTAAGAAGTGTACCCTTATATTGGTGGTCAGTGTAATGCTTCCTTACATTGATGGTCACTCAAGAAGTACCCCTTGTATTGGTGGCCTTTAAAGAAATTCAGGTATATATTGCTGGTCAGTGGAGAAGTGCACACTTACATTGGTGGCCAGTGTAGCAATGCCACCTTATGTTGCTAATCAGTGGTTACATGTCCTCTTATACTGATATTTTTAGTTTTGTTTGACATGCATCGCCCTTCCAGGTGCTCCTTGCTGCAAAGGCCAGTTATAGGTGTGGGCAATGGCTATTTGTTTGTCCCCTTACATTGGTGGTCAGAGTGAAGTGCCCTTTACATTGGTAGTCAATAGAGAAGCACCCTTTACATTAGTTAGTGGTCAATGTAGCAGTAAACTCATTAGTAATTAGCAGTGAAGTGTCCACTTACTTTGATGATCGGTGGAGAAGTGCATCCTTAAATTGATGATTAGTATAGCAGTACCCCCTTTCCTTGGTGGTCAACGTAGCAGTGCAATTTTCCTGGAAATATAGAAATAATACTACTAAAATAGCAGTTTTTCATATGTGCCACAGATTTTATTGATGCATTTTCAGATTCAGTAACATGGAAGAAAAAAGTAAATTAATTTATGCAACTGCCCTGAGTGAAATATGTCATAAGTCACAAAGGTTTACATCTGATTTCTAAATATATAATACTTCACAAGGACCAGATTTATTTAAATAGCAACACAAAGGAAAATATTCCAATATTCTTATGGAAAAACTAACCCCATGGAATGTGTAGTTACATCCCTTTCTTTTGATGTGCAGGAGATATTTCATTATGTCTGTTTGCAGTTCTCTGCTGGGTATTAATTCTCTTTTTGGACAATTTTAGAGAAGAAAAAAAAGAAAGTTTATGTAAGGATAATGTGTAAGAGAGTGATTTGTTATTGGTAGGCATGTGCTCCCTAATGCATGGAGCCTAATGCCCCGTACACACGATCCGAAAATCGGATGACGGATTGTCCGTTTTTTTTGCATGCTAATCTCAGATCGAATCGGAAGAGTGTACTATAGTCACGAAAATTCTCATATGACAGAATAAAAAATCTGAAGTGATGTCATGTGTTGTAGTGTATTTATATTGTATTTTTGGACGACAACTGTACTGAGTAAACTAAAATCGTACGATATGGTACCATGCGATCAAAATGTTAATGTGTACTAACTCTCGTAAGTTGTGTACTAACGATCCGATTATCGTACGAACGCATCATATGCGGTATTTTTCGTCCAATTTTCGGATCGTGTGTACGGGGCATAATGAGCACTTGGTCGATGCCAGAGACTCCTGTGTTTTTATTTACAGCATAACCTTGCTGGTGACAGCCCCTGAGCTGACAAGCAACAGAAGTGAAGTTCCAAACCATTAGGCATTTGCACAGTTCATAACAAACAGTGTTACTAACACAGGTAGAAGGTTGAGATAGATCCAAAGCTGACCCTATATCTTATCACCTAACTTTGCAATATTCAACTATGTAGTGCAACGGTTGTATACAAACCAAACAGATTTTTTCTAGGTAGGCCCTCACATGACACGGTATTGGTAAATTTAAAGGGGATTTTTTTTTGCATGGGGTTTCTCCTTAAAAATCATAGCAGACCCTAAGGGTTCAGTATGAAATTTGGTGGGTGGGGTCCCCCTTGGCATCCATACCAGACCCTAAGCAAAGATAGGGGTCTCATATGTACTTTTAGGGGCAACTCCACATCTTTTTTTTGTGTGTATTTTGTGGGGGGCCCTCCATTAACATCTATACTGACCCTCATCTTGGAAAAGGGTCTGATATAAATTTAAGGCATCTCCAAATGCTTTGTTTACAAACAGAAGTAAATGGCCAGAGCTGTCATTTGCTGTCAATTTAAACAGCATTCTTTTGCTTTGTTAGACTCCAATCACATATGGTGATTTAGGAACTCGGGCAGAGTCGCCAAGATTCTGCCTGCGATTCCAAACCACACTGAAATAGTGACAAAACGCACCACGTGTTTTGGGTGTCATTCATTTTTAATGGCACCTCAAACACGGTGCAGTTTTGTTACAATTGTCTTGTGATACATCGTGCGGCAAACGCATCGCATGAAGCTTGTGGCCCAAAAGAAGCTCCTGATCCTTCTTGGGTGGCAACCTTCACAGGAAGCAGTTTGCCTCAATTGCCGTGTCATTTATCGTGTGACAAACGCAGCAAAATCCCACCGCGTTTCAGGTGCCATTAAAAATGAATGGCATCCAAACACTTGTGGTGAGTTTTGCCACTATTGCAGTGCAATTTGGAATCATGAGCAGAATTGCAGCGATTCTGCCCATGATACCAAATCGCCAGATGTGAACGGGGCCTAAATGTCAGTTTTGCTGTAGTAAGTTGTATACATCGTACAGATTTCCCAATCCACAGGCAGGTTATAAGCATCTCTCGGTTATGTAAGTTAAAGGAATTTTGTATTTTGAATGCATTATTAAAATCGTTGCTCCCCACCAAACTGATTGTAACTATTTTTTTGCTATGGTACATGTTTTACAGGACGGCGCCCAGCCCCTCGTGCCATTTGTTTGACACGCCCTTTCCTGTTAGGGTAGAAAAAAAGTAATTACTCATTTTTAACATTCAGCTCCTATTGACTTCAATAGGGTTAGGATTCAGCATCTGAATTTCAGTAAGTTAAGGGAACCCACCTCAAGCCAAACCCAGGTACATTCAGCTCATCCCTGGTAGTAGGCCTTCTAAATTATTTCAACATTCCCCATACCCATATAGCTGTCTTCCTGAATTTAGCTGGATGTGGCCATAAATGTCCAGAAGACAGAAAAGAAAGACAAAGCTTCATTCTGCCACCCCATACATTATCATGTATGCCAAGAAACTGGCCCATGAGTTCCATTGTGTTAGATACAACCCTGCAAACAACAGAACACTCCTCATGCTTAGCAAAACTTCATTCCGAGCCTTCACCTTTCACACCCTATAGCTGTCTTCCTGAATTTAGCCAAACATGCCCAGAAATGGCCAGAAGAAAGAAAAGAAAGAAGGAGCTTCATTCTACCACCCCATACATTATCATGTATGACAATAAACTGGCCAATGAGTTCCATTATAGTAGATACAGCCCTGCAAACAACAGAACACTCCTCATGCTTAGCAAAACTCCATTCCAAGCCTTCACCTTTCACACCTTGAAGAGGGTACATGACCAACGGAGATACTGTGACAATTCAAAATAGAAAAAAATGGCCAGCAACATAGCTTATGCAACAGAAAGTGTAAAACCACCAACCTCTCCTCATGCTGGCTGGGAATGCAGCAATTTAACAACAAATGTGACACTCCTGTTAACTGTATAATAACTCTCACAGATTTGGCTGTCAGGACCATTTACATTACAAAAGGGCTGCATTGTCACTCCCGTTTTTTTTCAGTTTTTAAACACAGTCAACTGTCACACATCTGAGAAAATCATACAGATTAAGGGTTACAATTTAATTTTCCTTACCAAACAAGTCAAGTAAAACATTTATTCGGTGGTATATGTAATAGGTTTAAGCAGTTAGAAAGGCTCAGGTGAGTGAAAGGAGAGAACATTAAAAGACAGATGTATCTGGACTCACACTGAAATGTGAGATGTTAACATGGCATGGGACACAACGTCTATGGAAACCTGTCAATGGTGGAGACTGGGGAGTGAGCTCACTTCCTAAGGAAATTACTGTAGGGGGTGTCTGCCAGAGAAAATCAGGCTTAGCAAACATTTTAACTGATCACCTTATTCCTGCAATGTAACTTGGTGTTTGCATGGAAGTCTGCAAATGTTTCATTTATTAGTTACAAGAACCAAGCTTGAAGAGAACCTGTCACCTTTATACAAGAACACACCAAGGTTTGAAGGTTTGGGAAGACATTACATATACTATAGCTAAATATGGCGTGCTTATGCTGCGTTTCAGTTGTATACTTCTTTCTTTAGTAAGTCTGAAAGGATCAGGAAATAGAACCAGGACCAACAAAGTTAGAAGAACTACAAGAAGACAGGACAAAGAGTACCCACGGATGAAAGCCAGAAAATGTTTTTTGCTATTTTACACATATACATCATAAGATCGTATTCCCTCATTCCCTTAGTCAGCACAGAACTATGTGTTATCATTGAAATTTACTACTCAACGTGAACATTTGAGCAAATAATTGTACTTTTGGATGTTAGATAAGAAGAATTAAACATCAGTTATCTTATTTCTATGATTTAAAGACTGACATTCATAAGTGGGAAATAATTCAATTGTTGGAAGCATAGAAACTACTGAGAAAATCTGTATAACCTAGGGGAAAGAACAACAACCTTCTCAAACCAAGCAGAAGTAAATACTGTTAAATTGTTTTTTCCAGAAAAAGAGGCAGTTATAGATGAAGCAGTGGACAACATCATGGACTGAATCTTGGTGGAAACAATGCAGCATCTTATAGTCTTTTTAGCAGTCAGAGATTCAAAAGCACTAACTGCTGTCTTTTTCTGGAGTGAAATTTCTCGTTTCTAGTTGCGTATGAATGATTACACGAGGTGGCTTGTACTAATAAAAAGGGCTAAAAGTTGCAAAGTTTGTGCATTTAATTGGTTAAGAAAAGCATAAGTGAACAGGACTAAGAGGAAGAACTCAAAAATAAACTTCCTTTGTTGCCAACAATTATATAGTTAGTCAATTATACATTACGATATTAGTAGATCTTCAGTATATTGGGACATTCTCATTCCCCATAGTTTCTTTTGGAACTAACTTTGACAATTCTGTAGTAATGAAGAAACATCCTGGCAATGCAACACATTTCATATAATTCTGAGCCCACCAAGAAGTACAACAGGTGTCTGAACTTTTTCATTTAGTTGTTTTCCTAGATAAAATTAACAACTGCAAAGATTTCAGATGTGGGTAACTTGAAATTAAAGATGACATATTGACTAGTGTTACAAGGCTATACAGTACCTAGCCTTAATTCACTGACCACACATAAAGCCAGTCATACACAAATCAACATTTGGCCAGTTCAGCAGGGACTGGCCAAATTTCGATCCCTATATGGGTAGGCTGGTTGTACCTAAATTGATTGATCAATCAACTTGGGTACAACCAGCATGTCAGATTTTTCTACATACGATTACTGCCAGCAGCTATAGATGCTAGCAGTAACCATTCTATTCTGCGGGCCGGGAATGCTCCCTGTGACCCCCGCTGGCAGAATAATAGCACAACAGGATGCCTTCCCCAATCAACACTGACTGTGGTGATGGGATAATTGCGCGATTTCCTTTCTTTCTACTCATGTTGGAAGGAAAGAAAATTGTATCATCTATGGCCAGCTTTAGAAAGAAAAAAATAGCTTTCGGACAGATTTCCTACACTTACTGTCTATGTGACAGGTTAATTTGCTGGGAAAGCTTCCCATAAACACAAGGACAAGATAGCATGCAGTTTATCAAATGTGGTCACACTAAGGTTAATGAAGATCAATATGCACTTGCATGGGTCATAGTAGATGAGGTGCAGCACTGTGAAGATTCTAAAGAGCAACTGTGCGGCACTGGGTAAACCACACAGTAAAAATAACTGGGAATACATGTGGCAAAGACTGTCACTGTGAAAAGCAAAGCATGCTTGGATTATAGTGTATGACATATGGTGAGAAGCAGGGGTTGCCAATGCTCAGTAAATTTACTGAAAGTTTGTAAAAATCAGTGAATATGTTTTCTTTCCCAGCCAAATGGGAATTTTTCATTGAAATACTGTGTCAGAACTACAAGCCCCATTGAGCTTAATAGACAAGTTTGACAGGTGATGCTGCATGAGAAATTTGACATGTCAAATTAAAATTGCAGCACTATGAAGCTAAGCATCAAGGCCATGGCAATGTGTATTCACACAAGCAGATGTTATGTTTATTTAGAGGTAGGTGGTCAGGGAGCAGTTCTGTTCAACCATCCTCTTTTAGGCCACTGCCACTATTAGACACAATATGGCCATGCTATCTATACCTATCCCAATAGGAGATCTCTCATTTTTTTCAGGTTGTTAGTAAAAACTACAATCGTACTGTAAGCCCGTGCTTTGCACGTTGTTGCAGCCTGGTCCTATTGAATTAAATTAACTACTTAAGGAAAAAACCCCAGGTACATTTACTGTGGAAGGGCAGCCCTTAAGCGCAAAATCATGTACATGTACGTAATTCTCGTGCACGGCTCTGGGGCGTGCCGCGCTCCCACTGTGATTGGCCACCCATGATCGCTCGCTGCAGAGAAAGAAGGACAGTCTGTAAACAAGGCAGATCGTCCTTCTGTCAGACAGGAAGAGAGACATCTGTGATTCCTGCTAATCATGGACAATTTTCCACCAGGAAAGAGCAGGTTAGCATCTTTGTCACTACCAGTCATTCTCAGTTTGAAATCTGTCCCGCTGTGAATGTCAATCTTTACCTGGTTAAAATGGTATTGATGCAAAACGCATTCACTTTGGGGGTAGATAAGGCTATATTTCTAAAGCTGAGCTGGATATGTATTTGTATAACGTGGAACACCTTCCAGTTTTTAGACTAGTATATAGAAAACCATAAAGCAATTTCTGTATTGCATTTCTTCTGCACTTTTGGCAGACAGCCTGACACAGGCTTCCCAGTAACTAACCGCAGCACCGCAAACCTTCCAGAAACACCCTAGTCTGAAGCTTGACCTGCATCCATCATCCATCATGTAACATCTCGTTAATGGGCCTAAGGAAACATTTTACAATTTTATCCTGAACTACCGATGGTTTTACAGTGATACACGGCATCTTTTCATTAGTGCTTAACAGTTGCAGAAAGTAATCTCCTTAAATATAGGGAATTGTGACTGATTTTCATGTTTTCAGCTTTAACTTGGCTAATTCCCTACTGGTTCATCTCAGCCCTGGCTCTGATTATAGTACGCTTTCATTCCTTTTCACAAGAGTGCCTTATGCATTTCAGAAAAAAAAGTTCTTTATGTAGCATCACAGCACCCTACATTAGAAAGCTTTTTCATTTCAGTCTGTTTGGAAATATTTAAGTAGGAAATTAATTTTGCTAAAATATATCTGTATAATTATATGGGTTAGTAAATGCTGATTACTAATATTTTACTATAACTTTAATAAACTACATTGGTATCCACAGTGATTATGATTACTGCTATAATTAACCAGTCACAGACTCTGAGCATGCAAGACACGCCCAAAAAGATGTCATCATTGTACACAGGGCGTATCCAGAATGCCCAGTCCTTCTGCCCTGCTGCCGGGATCCCCCCTGTCATAAAACAGGGCAATTCAGCTCTGATGAATCATAGCTGCATTGCCGAGTACACAGAGAAGGTCTCAGCAGCAGGAGCTGTAAAAAAAGAAAAAGCAGTCTGGCAATGTTTATCAACAACATTGCTCAGCCAGAAATAAGGAAAGAAACATTGTTTCATTTTGTATCTTACTGTTTATTCATCTACAGTTCAAAGGGATGAACTTGGATCTGCAGATGAAGTCAGTTAAAACAACCTGACAAGTAAAAAAAAATATATATATATATATATATTTTTTTTATTAAATGTTCCTCTGTTGAACCCATTATTAACCCTTAGTTTACTCTAATCAGCCCTAATGACCTCCTTTTTCTCCTTTTCCATCCAATTATAATTTTCCTAGTGATTTTTTTCCTATTTTATTAACTAATTATTTTTTTATAACTTTTTTTTTCTGTTTTTGTTTACTTTGTTCATTGATATTTTTACACCTTTTACATATATTTGCATTACCCAAGTGAATTTTTTATCATCTTTTTCACACAAATATAGCTTTCTTTTGGTGGTATTTAATCACTGCTGGGTTTATATTTTTTGCTAAAAAAATGGAAAAAGACAGAAAATTTTGAAAAAAAAAAGTTTTTCAAATTCTTTGTCAGAAAATTTTTTAAATAAGTACTTTTTCTCCTTCACTGATGCTCATCAGTGCTTCCTCAGCGCAGATGAGGCAGCACTGATGGGCATTGATAGGCTGCACTGATGGGCACTGATGAGACGGCACTGATTAGGTGACACTGATGAGAAGGCACTAATATGCTGCACTGATGGGCACTGATAGGCGGCACTGATGAGCACAGATAGGCGGCACTGATGGGCACTGATAGGCAGCACTGATGAGCAGGCACTGATGGGCACTGATAGGCAGCACTTATTGGTGTCACTGATGGGCACAGATTGGTGTTACTGATGGGCACTGCTAGGGCTGCACTGATAATCAGGGCATGTGCCCTAATTACCTGCACAGGTCTCCCCTGCGAGGAGATGCTGCTGATCGGCTCTCCTCTCCTCACACTATGTCAGTGTGAGGCGGGGAGAGCCCATAGGCAGCACTTCCGTGTTTACATGTGATTGACTGTGATTGGACACAGCCAATCACATGGGTAAAGAGACATGTCATTGGCTCTTTACCAAGATCGGGGTCACGCCATGTCATCATATGACGTCATCCCAGAAAGAGAGGAGATCCCACCTGCCATCATTTTACTATACAGTGAACGGGAGGAGGTTAAACAGGACAAATTACAGAATAAAATTCACACTTTTTATGTGCAGTGACACAATTTATTTTTAAACTAACACTGGTCTAAAAAGAAAATGTGCCTTTTGCTGCAGGACAATATTCATGAAAGGAAAGCCTTGTTTGCTCTTAAAAAAAAATATGTATTATGTTGTTATCTTAAGTAATGACAAAAATTATCACTGAATAAACAGGCTCATAGCAGAAATGTGAAAAGTGCTCTGGTCCATAAGGGGTGAACAGGTGTGAGAGTTGAAGTGGTTAAGGATGAGCAAATCTGTCCAGGTTTAATTTGAGGAAGGTTCATAGAATCCAGACTAAAAAGGAACCTCAGTTCCCATCATGTTGGCCTGTCCCCTCACCAGTACCACCATCGCTAACCCCTTCCCGACCGCATCGCGTACATTTACTGCTACAAAGTGGCAGCTGTACGCAAATCGCTTCAGAACCGATCAATCAACAGGCCCAGACCAATGATTTTTGAAGTGTAATGTGAACACAGGCAGCCGAGGAAGTGATGTCATCTCCACTCGAGGAGCCCTTTTCAGTTCCAGCTTGGGGAGAGAGGACGTCTAACAGTGAGTTGCCCAACACTACACTAACACTTAGGTACACAATTAACCCTTTGATCGCCCCTGATCGCCCCCCCTCCCCCAGTTAACCCCTTTACTCCTGTCACTGTGTCACTTAGTGCAGTAATCAGATTTCTCACTAATCACTGTACTTGTGTCTCTTGTGATACTAAACAACCATAGGGTAAGTAATAGTAGGCCCAGTCACCTGTGATCACTGTATTAGTGTCACTAGGTGACGCTAGTTAGCTAGCTAGTCTTTTATTTAGTCAGGGTACCTGATATATATATATATATATATATATATATATAT
>BLSH010509111.1:303672-316082 GCA_018402905.1 Glandirana rugosa
GTGGACACAATAACTGACGTATTGACGGGGGTGGACACAATAACCGACGTATTGACGGGGGGTGGGGGCAGTTATGCAGCCAAAAACACAGGTGGGGGCAGTTATGCAGCCAATAACACAGGTGGGGGCAGTTATACAGTCAGTATCACAGGTGGGGGCAGTTATGCAGCCAATAACGCAGGTGGGGGCAGTTATGCAGCCAGTATCACAGGTGGGGACAGTTTGCAGAGACCCCCCCCCGCACTTACCCCATCCAGTAGGCAGGCAGGATTCTTGTAGAGTTCAGCATGCGGAGAAGCGGGTTGTGAGTCTGCAGAGATTCGGCATGCGGAGAAGCGAGCTTTCCCCAATCGTCATTCACCGAGTGGTCAGGGTCTCTATGGGAGTGGGAGTCATGTCCGCTGCCACAGAGACCCGCCCCCGGCCACCGCATCCGATCCAATCACACTGAGACTGAGCTCAGGGCGGCCAATCATACTGTGAAATAGCAACCTATGGCAGCAGCGGGAGCCATAGGTTCCCTCTCCCCCAACACACAGAGCCTTCCTCTTTCCCCTTCCCCCAGTACAGAGCCCCCTGTTTTCCCTCTTCTCCCAGTACAGAGTCCCCTCGCTTTCCTTCCCCTCCCACCACACGGAGCCCCTCTTATACTTCTCCCCCCAGCACAGAGCCCCCTCTCCCCCAGTACACAGAGCCTCCTCTCCTACTTCTCCCCAGTACACAGAGCTCCCCCTCTGCCCTCTACCACTCCCATATACATGGCCCTCCCACAGCAGACGGATGCATATGCCCCAAGCGAATGAGTCTTTAAAGTTTATATGATTTATTATATTGATTGACTTTATATCTACTTTAAGCCATATGCTACCTTGTTGTTGCAAGAGTAAGAATGCTTGAATAACTTTTCAAATTTACATACAGTATAGTTAACTTAACTAATGTGGATGTGATCATTTACAAAACCTATATCTTACTCCAATTTCTTAGAAATAATTCTATATTATTTGTTAGGGCAAATAAGTACTACTGGTTTTCAACAAGCAGTTTACTTTGGTGTTGGTTGTATATACAGGACCCCTTGATAACGTCCTATTGGATGAAACACGTCAGGATGGAGATACTGGTGCTGACGTCAGGCCACTGTCCGATACCGGGTCGGCAGTGGCACCTATTGTCATATGTTTTTATGATTCATTTTATTTTGGCTTTTAACATACAAATCCAATAAATACTACACTACGGAGACTTCATCTGGCTACCGGTAAACTTTATTTTTATCTGGATGGTGCGAGTTGCTGAACAGCCTTCCCCACAACAGATGGCAGATCTACGTGGTGTGTTTGCTGCTGTAATGGCAGACAGCTTTTCTGGTGAGTGTCCATTTCACAGGGGTGTGGTGGATGATTCTGGAGCGCTGTACTGGATCACTTCTTCACTTTTCAAGTCACCACCAATTTTTTTGCGCACATCTTTGCACTGAACTTTGTGCTTTCACCATAAGTTTATATTGCTGATCCTATCATAGGACTGTGCATTTAAATCTATATTTTTCACTATATAGGTTTTTTATTGTTGATTTTCATTCAAGATTGGATTTATATATTTTTTTTTCCAATTTATTATTTTTTTCATTTTAACACTTTTTGGACTTTATTTCAATGTGCTGTTCATGTGCGGTATTCACTCATTTCATTGCTGTTCATTTACTTTTAGTACTACACACTTTTACTTAAGATTATTTATAAGTTTGGTATATTACTTATCTGTGTCAGCTGCTGCCCCACCATAGCGCAGAGATACACCTTTTTTATTTCATATACTGTATGTATATAATGTATATGTACTGTATCTACATGTACAGTACGTAAATGCCTTTGTATTTGTACATATCTGTACGTGACTTTCAATAAATATATGTTTTGTCATAACATATCTACAATGAAAATGATTACAGCTGTCTCTGTATTGTACAAGATTTTATGCCTCGTGCACAGTTGTGAAGTTCATTGGTGGTGCATTTTGTTATAATACAGAAAGGAATAGTACGTTTTACCATACACAGCCTAGATGTGCCTACTGTATAAGCACTGAAGTACATTAAAGACAGTGAATAATCCTTGGTTATGTCATGGGAACAGATACATTTCATTTCAAACTATCTGCACTGAAAAATAAAAACAGAATAGATAGACAAGATCAGAACTGGGAGGATAGCCAACATCTGGCATAATGCATAACATACTAAATTCAATATTTTTACTTTACGCATCAGGGCATTTTTCAGTTAGTACCCAAACTGTTCTATGCTCATCTGCTTTGCAATGTCTGAGACCACACCATCTGTGAGTAAAACCCAAGTGGAATGCTTCCCACCAGCACTGTGCTGGACTTTATTTATTTTTGCACTCACCCCTAAATTCTCTAGCATAGTTCCCACTGGTGTAGCCATATGTTTGGTCGCTTATAAGAACATGCTACTGTTATGTACTAAAGTATGGCTTAGTGTGATAGTCAACACAGAGTGAAACAGATGGTAAGACATAAATTAATATTTGGAACAGTGTGTATGCCCTGAAAGCACATTTTTAATCATTGTATACAAAAGTTTTACTTACAGTAGACATTAAAGATGCTCCACCACTAGAGGAAGGAAAGCCAACTGCTTTAGGTATGACTTGCATGCACCTAGAGGTGCTTGCATATATCTGAAGCTACCTCTTAAACCTTTTTGTCATATTGGAATGCCAGGCCATTCTAACAGGCAATGCTCCCAATGGGAATAGAAGCCTTGCCTCAATTCCCATTTTCCCATCACTATGATCAGGACCGGTACAAGGCGGGGCGGAAGGGGAAGATACCCCGGGCGCTACCATTCGCTGGAGGAGGGAGGGCGCAGGTGAAGTGTCCTTGACAACTCACTACCACCGCTGTATGTGAAAAACTGTGCCAGGCTGAAGCTGAAAAACTGTGTGTAAGAGTGTGCTGAGTGCGCTCCTGCATCCGGCACAACAAGCTCTTCAGTCACCTCCCTTCCCTGTCAGCGCGCTGCACTTCACAGTTTGCCAATCTTCGCCCTGGACACCAAATGAGCTTGTCCCGACACTGAATATGATGGGCATCCTTACAGACCAAAAAGAATGCACAGGAGGTAGAAAGATGTGAACACAGTCATAGGCTTCTGGAGGTGTGGCCTGCTCATGGTGCTGAATGAGTGAGAGTGGATGCGCCTGGGTCACCTCCTGCTCTAGCAATAAGCAAAGATCCATACCTATGCCAGTACACTGGCTTTGGAGGCCTTAGCAATTCCTGTGGTGGTGCCAGAGGAGAGATAGAAAAGGCGGAGAGACTGAAGATAGCATTCTCTGTGGACTGTCGGGCAGTGTTGCCAACTGCCAGTAAATTTACTGACAGTTTGTAAAAATCAGTGATTTTTACAACTGTCTATAAATATCAGGGTCTGATAATTTGTCATGCTGTGCTGACTTTTTAAGTGTAAACTGGGCAAACTACTTGATATGGGTATTGTTAGTGTTTCCATGTTGTGTTTAAATATCAATTGTCTTAGTTTTTAATAGGAGTTCAGTTATTTTTCAGGTTGCCAGTAAAAAATGTGCTCCGCCAGTAAATTTTCCATGTTTTGCCAGTAAAAAACACTGCGGGAGGTTGGCAACACTGCTGTCGGGGGGGGTAATAAAAATGCTAATACAGAGCCTATGCAGCTTACTTAAATGCAGAAACAGAACCAGGAACAGAGGGGAGCAGAATGAATGTGCAAAAGCAGCTAATGCCAGTCTGCAGTCCTAGTGGTAAGCAGCTATCACAGCCTGTGGGATCTATGGCGTCAGCTGGCTCCCCAGGGTTAGTGAACAGCTCAAAGCGCTCAGGGAAAGTTTTTAGTTGCACCTCCCTTGAGTTGTAGAAGGAAATCAATGGAAGGGGCCAATAAAGAGATATTAAGAAACTTAAAAGGACCCAGTGAGGAATTACAGGAGGTAGAGGGTGAGCATGATGGCAAATTTTTAACAAAAGAGGATATGGTTAGCGGGCTGAAGAAACTGGAAATTTATCTAAATTTGGCATTGCTTCAGTGTGCAGTGACCTGGCTCATGTCCGGGCGGAGGAAGTGGAGGACAGAATGGACACACATGAGAAAAATATTGACATTGAGATGGGATTGTGAGATTCCCCTAATATGAAGATAAAGCTTTAGGGTCCATGCACACTGGGCTTAAAAACGGCTGCATCTACAGGAGATTTGCATTTTGCCTGTAGAAGCAGCTCAATGTTACCCTATGTGTCCATGCACATTAACATGGTGATCGGCATATTTTAGGCTCAGTGTTTAGAGGTAGAAAAAAAAATCCTTCTGTTTTGGGTTTTTAAGAGGAGTTTTCTGCCAGAAAAAAAAACGCTCCTAAATGACCGTACCAAAACACTCTATATGAGGATTTTTTTCTGCCAAAAGAACTGACGTTTTCTTAAGCCTGGTATACATGGACCCTTGATAGCGGAGAACTTAAGGCAGATCCCTAGTGTCATGTTAGAGGGGGCTGCACCTCAGACATCAACGGATCTGGCTGCAGAGACACTAGCAAGACAAAGAGTACTTAGGCCCCTACTAGAAACATTAAAATCAGCAAATGTCCAGTATCACTGAGGGTTTCCATCCAACTTGGTAGAGAAGAGAGATTGCCGCACAGCAGTGCTAAGGTTTCCAGAGAACTCCAGAGAACTTGCAAGCATTCTGTAATAAGTTTGACCTAGCGCCAACAGATCTACTGCGCTGGGGGACCATGTGGAATCCCCGCCAATAGCTTATAGATGGCATCACTCCACAAAGAAGAGTAGAGAAGAAATGCAGAAAAATGCTTGAATAGATAAGAGTTAACAAATCCTGGATTTCTTTGTATTTCAGAGGGAATTGGTGGCTAGCTATGCGTAGTAATGTTCCCCCAAGTGAATTCAGGCAGGAGGAGGAGGCATCATTGGGGCCAAATGTTGTGCGGGACTCAGACCAACACTGGCATCTTCTAGAGGGGTAGGCCTCAGGAGATGTGTGTGTAATGAAGGGGGTGGGGGATGTTAGTGTTAGGTTTGTTTTTTCTTGCTTTGTTTTCTGTGGTCCCACACAACCAACAGCACCTCTGGTTAGTATCTACTGGATATGGGATTTGGCTCCACTTAATTTAGTCACATATAATGTGCATGGTCTAAACACTCCTAGAAAAAGATATAAAATAATGAAAGAATTACATTACATGGCTAACATAGTGTTTTTTCAGGAGATGCACATGACTCAAAAGTAAGGTTGACCTCTAATTTTTTTCTAAAATGGTTTAATGTCGGGTTGCCATTGGAGTTGAAAGAAACATCGTCTTCTTACCAGAGGAGTATTTGGTAGACCCAGAAGGGACTTTTTTTGAAAGGAACATTAGATTCAATGTTAGATGCACACTTGTAAAAATATATTGCCCTAATAAGTTTCCAAGTATATATTTAAAAAGAACCTTGAACAAACTTAAGGAATTTAAAGAATAGAGATTAATTGTGGCAAGAGACTTCAATTAAAGGTGACTCGGTGCTGTACAGGTGCTCAAAGGAAAATAAAGTGCTTCATATCGTGCAGTCGGAGCTGGTCTGGAGGGTGCTTCTGTACACCGCCAAAGGGGCTTCTGTGTGGGTGCCACCCCCCGTGCTCTCAGAACTCTCACCTCAAAAAAGACCAAGATAAGCCTCCTAGTAATACTCAGACTCCTGGTCTGGAAAAGCTGCTGCTTTGAGGCCGTTCCACAGCCCACACGGGTCTCTTAAGCCCACCGCTGGCTGGGCTTCACTTAAATCCGACACTTCGCTTCACCCTTTCTAGATATGGACCGCAGGACCTTCCTACTTTTGCTCAAATTTTCACTTGTATTTATCAGCTTTGCTGCATGTGTCCACGGGGGGTGGCACCCACACAGAAGCCCCTTTGGCTGTGTACAGAAGCACCCTCCAGACCGGCTCTGACTGCATGATTGAAGCACTTTATTTTCCTTTGAGCACCTATACAGCACCGAGTCACCTTTAATCAGGAGCAGGTGGAACTGTCTATGGGAATCCCTTTATGATTGTAGCAGGCAGTGGATGTATTTATATATACTTTTCATATGTCCTCATATATTCTTTTTGAGATACATCTGGGACTATCAGATATACCCTTTTTATTTGTAGACACCTAGTGTTTATTCATTTATTCAATTATTCCTGTATGGTATCCAGTTTTGAAACTTCACCACTTAAGTTTAGTGTTTTTTTCTGTTATGTTTCTAGCACTTTGTCACTTTATCTATAATAGCGTTGTATGCACTTATGTCACTTTATAGAGCACCTTTTTTCTTTAAGTGATTGATTGATTTGTTTTGCTATTTATCACAGATTGCGCAATACCACGCTGTCATATTTATTCTGTGTATGCATTGTGTTACATACTAGGTATTGCTGCAGTTTGCACACAGTCTATATTGCCATTGATACAATTTTTATTCACAGAAAGGCTTATTCTCATTTGCATATTTATTTTCCTATTTCATAGTAGCGCGGGGAATTTGTTCTCATTTTAGTTAAGAGACTTCAATTGTTGCCTGGTTCAATGATTAGATACATCATCGGAAGCATGGAGAGGCGCACAGAAACATCAAAGTATAATCAAAAAGGTGTTGCAAAAATTTCAATAAGTGGATGCCTGGAGGGTTAAACACCCAAGTAGTAGAGATTACACTTATTATTCATCAGTTCATGCGCCCTATTCAAGATTAGATTATAGTTCATAGAACATCATTGGCTAGACTCTCTAATAACATCATTGATTAAAATTATACCACTGTCTGATGCCCCAATCTTAGTATAGTGAATACCTCAAAGGAAGTGAAAAATATTTTTTTGTGGAGATTGAATGACTCCCTTTTGCAAGACCACAAGATGGTGGAGAAAATAGGGTAAGAAAGAGACAAACTTTTCTCTCCTAATGACCCGACGGTCACCTCATTGGTGGCATTTTGGGAAGCCCATATGGATTTATGGATCAAGAAACAAAGCGTGAAAACTATATCAGGGGGTAAGTGACATGCTAGAGAGACCAATACCAGAAGACAATATCTACCCATACTATGTAAGTATTTGAATTTGTTAAGTGAGGGAGCAAGCGTGAGGGTGAAGTCTTTAGCTGCATACATTACTGTGTTGTTAAAGGAAGGGAAGAATCCTACTTTACCTTCAAGTTATAGGATCTCACTTCTGAATGTCAGTGTGAAGATATTGGCAGAAAGGCTAAAATCTTTATTGTCGGAGTGGAGTCACACAGATCAAGTGGGGTTTGGGGCGGGATGTAACGGTTAGAATTATTTCTAAAAAAATGGAATTAAAATAATGTGGTGGATCCCAGCATTATATTGCCATCCTACTGCAAGAGTACAGATCTATGGCACCCTATCCCAAGCCTTTGAACTTTTTAATGGTACAAGGCAAGGATGTCTCCTGTCACCAAGGCTATTTATCCTTTCCTTGGAGCCACTCCTATCTTTGATTTGAGTAAATGTGATCATATAAAAGGAATCACACTGGTGGAATGCTATTAATCCTTTCCCTGAAGCCACTCCTATCTTTAGTTTGAGCAAATGTGAACATATAAAAGGTATCACAGTGAAACAGTATGGGGAAATACCTAATTTAAAGTTAACACAGCAAAGTTGGAGATTTTGAATATTATATTTTCAATTAAGGAGCAATTGGCAATGCAACCTTTATCCCCCTTTAGGTGGCAAAATAAGGTACAGATACTTGGGGATAAAACAAACTCCCTTTTAAAAGCATCATATAAAGAAAATTGCATCCCGCTGCTCTATTCCATAAGGGATGAACTGAATTTGTTAAGATATAGGCCTCTCTCTTGGAAGGGCAGAATAAATACAGTAAATACAGTTTTACCTAAGATTCTATATGAATTTCAGATGCTTCCTATTGATTTACCACAATCGCTTTTTAAGATATTAGGATCATTTGTCTTGAAATTCATCTGGTTGCATAGAGGTCCTAGGATTGTTTATTCATTTTGGCAAAGGCTAAAGAGAAAGGGGGACAGGCATTGCCAGATTTTAAAAGATATTATGAGGCAGTGGGAATCTCCAGGTTGGTTGAATGGGCACACAATAATTCTAATAAAAGTTGGGTGAAGATAGAATTTTCACAAAGTCGGATGGCATTAGATAAGGTGATATGGGTCCCACAACGACATCATGAGTAGAAACACTAGTCCATTAACAAGGAATGTATTGAGGATATGGGATGAGGTTCACAGACAATTTAAATGGGGGTATAATTCCCCTTTGATTTCTCTAGTTGGCACTAGCTATTTTAGACCAGGTCAAGGTTATTATTTATTTTTCACTCTTGGGTAGGGAAGGACTAATTACAGTTGACAGAGGTTATGAAGGGGAAAGTTTACTATATGATTTGCAAGAGACATGGGGTACGCTGTCATTAGATAAATGGAGATATGAACAAATTCAGAACTTGGTAATGTCATGGTCCCAGCCATTACCTTTGCCAATGGAAAAGTTATTTAGCTTATCAGATGGTAATGGGCATTATGTCTCTCGGATTTGTAGCACTTGACTTATTGTCTTTTTATTAGTGTATGGTGAAGGTTTTGGTTTGATATGTATATTTACTTTAATTTCCCTACTAATCAATAAAATTTTGTGTTTGTAATGCCACGGTCTGTTCTTGATTGGAACCTCTTTCTGATGATGGACTCTTCTTGAGTTCACATCGCCTCAGCTTCTATATAGTTCTCAGGTTCCAGGAACACCATCCTAATTTTGGTGAGTGGACAGCAAATGTATTATATTTATCCTGCAGTGGTATCTGCTTTCCTTTTAACAATGTCTTACTCTAATTCAATTAGAATTAATTCTATATAGCTTACTATGGTGTTGTGTATAACTGCATGTCTTTTTGAGATATGTAATAAAATTTATATTTCCTGGGAAAAAAAAACAATGTCTTACTCTCGGATTTATAGTATATTAGTAAGAGAGGCAGAACCTAAAACACCACCATGTCTAGGCAAATGTGGGCAAGAATTGGGTTCGCTGGAGAATGAACTTCAGAGAGAAAAAATATTAAGGTTGGCAAGTTTTTCCTCAGTTGATCTGAAGGGGTCAGAGACAAAACAAAGATGGTAGACCATTCTAGTTACAGCCGGTACGTTTCAGGCAATGACATCACCCCTATGTTGGAAGGGTTGCAATGAACCTTGAACCTTTGAGCATATTTGGTGGCACTTCCCCAGAATATGGGTGCTCTGGGTAGAAATCACGAACATTATTTAAAAAATAACTGGAAAATGAGCACAGATAAATCCTTGGAAGTTTTTTTCCAAAAAACAGAAATATCAGTTGCCCAGTATAAGATGTCCCTTGTACCATATATATTAAATGCAGACAAAGGGTTGCTTCCAAAATATTGAAATCACAAAAAATCCAATTACAGGCGGTCCCCGGGTTACAAACAAGATAGGGACTGTAGGTTTGTTCTTAAGTTGAATTTGTTTGTAAGTCGGAACAGGTACATTTTTTAAGTGTAACTTCAGCCAAAAAAAACTATTTTTAAGCTTTTTGGATAGCATAGGGAAGGGGTAACACCCCTGTAATGTTTGTTTTGCTGTCTATGTTTCTGTTCAGAAGATTTTGCCTCACTTCCTGTCCCAATGATAATTGGATTTTGAAAAATGTGGGTTGTTGCAGAAACAAGCCTTGGTGATAAAGCATCGGTGGAGACACCTTTATCCCATAATAACTCTTACAGGAGTGAGTTCCCCTTCCTAAGGGTAGATGTCCTCTCACTTCCTGTTGTCTCCCTCCATTTGTAAGTAGGAGTCGTTCGTAAGTCGGATGATTGTAACTAGGGGACCGCCTGTATAGAGGAATGGATTCTGAAAGTAGACTATATTTGTGATATAGAACAAATAATGGATACATGTGAGGATATCTTGGATAAATTTGCAATAAAAGAGAAAGATTGCTTAATTTTTATTTTATTTAAGGTATTATTTTTTGTGGGATATTCTGTGTAATTGTGGAGTGGGACCACAGGGAGGGGCAAGGTAGAAAAAAATATATGTATTAAAAAAAGAGAGAGGAGGGGGAGCATGTTTTGGCACTACTGGTGCAAAATCTTAGCCTCTCAGAACAGTCTGAGATTCAGCAATCATATGGAAGGTTTAAGGGGCTGCCTCAGATAGGTTCAGGCACGTCTGTAGCATATCTGCAGCATTTGCCAGAAGTTTTGCGCTCATGAAAATATGTCATATGCACATACATAGATAAATCAACGTAAATGCGTAAGGGCATCAGTGTTTACATGGGTACAGGAAACAAAATTCGACTATTGGAGTCTCATTAATTTTGTATACAGCCCTTGCCCTGATATCGGGGGGGGGGGGGGGTACAGTTATGGAATTAGCATTACAAAGGGAAAAAAGAAAATAAACTGCACCACCATTACAAGTGCCCCTTATCATCCAACCCATGTGCCAAGTGTCCAAAATTGGTTGTACTCCCCCCCACACACACCACACACCCCCCAGGGGGGCGGAACCAGATGGCCCCCTTTGAAATCCACTAGGGACCCCTTCTGAGAGGGGATATCTATAGGGTCCCTGTTAGGAACCACCCCTTGTCTCCCCCCTGTTGATGTTCCGCTATCTGATCCCCCCACTGAACTACACGGGTACAGCCATGCACTTCTGCAGCTCCCATAATGCTAGGAGTTTTACATTAAAGCTTCCATGTGCCTCATTGTCCATGTGTATGTACCCTAACTCAGGTGGAGGTGTTCTCTAGTCCACTAAAGAGAAACGAAATTTAATAACATTGTTTGAAATGTCAGTTTGGGCAGAGGAAGTTACAAAGATGCTGGATTTCTGGCAAGATTAACAGGTATTTTTCTGTATTTGCAGAAAATATATTTTGCCTGGAAAAAAAAAAGAAAACGAATGCAGCTACCACATCTAAGGGGTGGCAAATTGCAATATATACATTTATTTTCTTGGATTAGGTATCCTTTAAATTTCTGTAACTGAGCAAGCTTAATTATGACAGATTTACATCCCCCATTGGTACCCTTACGCAGGCCATAGACTCAATTTTCTTTCCTTCTGCCATGCATTATCTCCATTAAGGTAAAAAACATTTTACAACTTCCTGTACTTCCCCACCTCCCTAAATATTGTACTTACCACAATCAATTCTGCGGTGTGCATGTCTGCATCTCTTCTCTGCTCTCTCCTTCTACTCACAGGGACCAAGGCAGGAGCAGAAGCCATAGGCTCCTACTGCTAACAATCAAATGCTGTGAGGAGGGAGTGGGGGCATTGCCAATCCATACTGTGTGTATCTGTGGACACATAGCCCGGTTCACAAACTTGTCCGCATAAGTGCCCCCCATATCAAGCAATGTGCTAGGGGGGCACACAAAGAAGAAGAGTGAACGGCACCAGCGGGGAATCCCAAAAGAGAAGGTAAGGGACCTCTCTGTGCAATACATTGCACAGAGCAGATAGGTATCAGATGTTCATTATTTTAAATGAAAAAAATTGCCTTTAGAAACGCTTTAAATCAGATTGGATGCTGAGGGGTGATAGACAGTTCCTACATTCATTTCTTACATTCAGCCTATTTATAAGCCTACTGCTCCAAGAGAGTAGGCAAAACAATTATATTTCCAATCAGGTTCAAGATTATAAAACAGTATGCTCCAAAAAGTCAGGTGGTGGGTATAGCTGAGTATTTGCATCACCCATAGGGGGTATTCTGGAACACTTATTGTTTATCCATTACTGCTGCATTGCATTTATTTATGTATGTATTGATGTCTTGTTGCTGACATCTACTGGCAATTTAGTGTAACTACGACTTTTGATCTCTATACTTGTTATTGGTATAATCCAGCTTCCCTGGATGTTGGGGCTAGTTTAGTCCTTAGATGCAAATAGAAAACCATGATCCACATGGATGGGACTTTGAACGAGCTCTGAATCCCGTAAGGAACAGTATCTTCATCCCTGTTTACCTATTAAAAGGAGGAGAGATTGGGACTTTGAATGAGGCTGGACGGCGAAAATTGCATTGAAACAAAGATCACTTTTATTTGGATCAGAATACAGCATTAAAGCAATACATGTCATACAATATTGCACATAGATAGTTTAGACAAATTAAGATAATTGTTGAATAATTGCAATAGACAGTAGATGCAATGTAATCATCACTTGGAGGGCTCTACGCGTTTCGTGACCTATGTCACTCGTCAGGAGCCAAAAGGACATGCATCAAAATATATCTGTAGAAGCAAAATTTGTATAACTATAAAAA
>BLSH010509111.1:316092-328884 GCA_018402905.1 Glandirana rugosa
CACACCAACAGTCCCATCCACGAGAACAACAACACCAGTAATGTTAATAATGTTAAAAAATACCAACTGGTTTGGTCAACCATAAAAAATTGTAATAATTGTAATGACCACAACAACAAGAGCACCTACCCTGACAACCACACTAACCTGGACGCCCACCCGCGCACTCAGATGTGAACACCAGGGGCCCAGGGCCCGGCAAACACGCCACTCCGGGAGCTGAGGGGGTGGGTAACTGTGGCCTGAAAAACAACACACAGGAAACATTTCCTTCTCCCTGGGACGCCCACGCGACGTTGGGGGCGGTCCTGCGTCGACACATAGGAGCCTCTCCTCATTTCCAGCATTCCTCACTTTCGGGCACAGCACTTTTCACCCCCTTCCACGGATCCCCTTGTTTCCACGGTAAGTCACAATTCTCTCATTCCCCTTCCATGCACTACCCACTACTTACTCTTGCACGGCCCTCCCCTCCCCCAGCCACCTGTCCTTGTCCAGCACTCCCTTTTTCAATCCACTATGGTGGTGGTTACCTCATTCACCTGTTTTCACTTCTTGAGGTTTCCTGTGTGTTGTTTTGCAGGCCACAGTTACCCGCCCCCTCAGCTCCCGGAGTGGTGTGTTTGCCGGGCCCCTGGTGTTCACATCTGAGTGTGCGGGTGGGCGTCCAGGTTAGCGTGGTTGTCAGGGTAGGTGCTCTTGTTGTTGTGGTCATTACAATTATTACAGTTTTTTATGGTTGACCAAATTTTTATAGTTATACAAATTTTGCTTCTACAGATATATTTTGATGCATGTCCTTTTGGCTCCTGACGAGTGACATAGGTCACGAAACGCGTAGAGCCCTCCAAGTGATGATTACATTGCATCTACTGTCTATTGCAATTATTCAACAATTATCTTAATTTGTCTAAACTATCTATGTGCAATATTGTATGACATGTATTGCTTTAATTCTGTATTCTGATCCAAATAAAAGTGATCTTTGTTTCAATGCAATTTTCGCCGTCCAGCCTCATTCAAAGTCCCAATCTCTCCTCCTTTTAATAGTTTAGTCCTTTGATAGACCCCCTCCTTTTTTCTTCATGTTTCCTCAGTAAGCTGGCAGCCTTCATGGCATACATAAGGCTGAGAAGGTTAATGTTTCTTTATACTTTAAATGACTGGTGAACATCCCATGTGATGCATTTTAAGAAGTAAAACTCCACTGGATTAAACTGCCGTGTCTTATTGGAGAGTTAAGCTGTCTTTGGAGGGTGCTTTTTCAGTAGGTGACCATACTGGCCAGAATGACTTAGGTCTAAAGGAGGTATGTCAATGCATAAAGGGGTGCTTGAAATACAAGAGAAGGGTGTAGCCTCAAGGGACATTGATCACTTCCAACTTTCACAGGAAAAGTTCTGCTGGAACCTATGATGGGTTATTTGTGGGAAATAGAGCCTTTTGGAATAAGGAAGATTGCGCTGATAATATGAAGGGGTAACAATAAATGGATACTATTGAAGCACAATACTCAGTAGATGGAAAGGTTTGTTATGGGCCCATTGATACTGTGATCACAAGTGATCACATTTTATTCTCAGCTACAGAAGAGCCGGGGGAGGAGAAACAGCAGTACACTGATCTTCACAGTGAATGGTTGTGCAGGGGGAGTGTGTCAGGACAAAATACCAACCAAATCGATCTCTTCGCTCCTCCCAAGACCTCCTGCTCTCTAGCTCGCTTGTCACCTCATCCCATGCTCGCCTCCAGGACTTCTCCAGAGCCTCTCCCATCCTCTGGAATGCTCTACCCCAATCTGTCCGTCTTTCTTCCACTTTGTCCACCTTCAGACGATCCCTGAAAACTCATCTCTTCAGAGAAGCCTATCTGGCTCCCACCTAACAACTGTACATCTTATCTTCTCTATTAGCACATCCCCCACAGCTATTACCTCTTGTATCTCTTGACCTCCCCTCTTAGATTGTAAGCTCTAACGAGCAGGGCCCTCTGATTCCTACTGTACTTAAGTGTATTGCATTTGTACTGTCTACCCTCAATTTGTAAAGCACTGCGTAAATCCTGTATAATAATAATAATCATTGGAGGAGAATATACTTAGTTCTCAGCATAGCTAGGGAAATGACCACAGTGTCTTCTTCTGCTTAGTGTGGTCAGTTTTTAATAGGAAAGCAGAGGGGCTGACAGGAACACCAGGGATTTCACATAAAGGAAGCAATACAAAGAGAATGGGATATGTTTTCCTACAAGTACATGGTACAGCAGGCACATATCAGGAATATGAAATGTTGGGTTTACATACTCTTTAACTATGAGACTGTGTAGAGGAGGTGAGTCCTTTGCTTCCTCTCAGGTCTCAAATTACACTCAGATCTCCTCTCTATGCTGTACAGTGTGTGACATCAGTCCCCTGCCTGCTGGAGCTCAGAGGCAACCTTTTAGAATGCTGTAGAGAAGAGATTGCTGCAGATACAACCTATGTAGGAGGATCTGTTTCATCTCTGTGTGTCACTTGGGGTCAATCACTTGAATGGGTTTATGTAAGGATTTAAAAAGACAAACAAAAGATGCCTCTGAGTGCAGAAACACAGCAAATTTAATGGCCAAAGGGTTAAAAACACTTACTAGAAGTAAGAAGATACAGTAAAAGGCTCATCATGTGTAAAAAAAAGAGCAGTGACAGTAGTTCCAGGGGGATCCAAACTGCAGCGGGGTACCAGGAGTCCCAGCTATCCAGCCAGTGTTAATTTCATTGACTAAAACCAACTAAAACATTTTTGTCAACTAACTTAATACTATTTTAGCTGACTAAAATACGACTAAAACTAAAACAATTGAAATTACTAAAATACGACTAAAACTAAAATGGCATTTTAGTCAAAAGACTAAAATGGGACTAAAACTAAAATGCCATTTTAGTCAAAAGACTAAGACTAAAACTAAATAGAATTTGACGTCAAAATTAACACTGGTCTGTAGTGCATCTTCATACCTCAATACCATAAATAATTACATATTAGATTTTTCACTCCAGCAGTACTGTATATAATACGTTTGGAAATTGTAGAGAAATGCTTAAATAATGCACTACAATTTAACTACACCCATTAGATTTTAGACAACTAAAATGATTTTAGTCGACTAAAATGTACTGGAGATTTTAGTCGACTAAAATGTACGACATTTTAGTTGACTAAAATGTGCTGGAGATTTAGTCGACCAAATATGACTAAAACAATTACAGAAGACTAAAATGGCACTAAAACTAAAATGCCATTTTAGTCCTAAGACTAAGACTAAAACTAAATCAAAATTTGCTGCCAAAATTAACACTGTATCCAGCGGAGGGAAGCCGTAGAGAGAAAGGAATCTAGGAAGAGACAGCTGCGCTGAGAACCATCATGTAGCACAGGACTCGTAGGTGATGTCAGCGGAAGTGCGCTGTTAGGAAAATGGCAGTTTCCTGGGGTCTGTGCTCATTGCGTGTGCCTGTGTGCGCGCGCCTGTGCGCACCAATGGCGCCAAAACGGTCTATTCAAACAGATGACACCCTGCAACAGATGCTGTCTGTTCTACAGCGTTCCTGTTCCAGTGACCCCCCAGTGTTTACTCCTGAGAGACTTCCTGTACCTGTGACCCCAGCTGCCCTTTGGACTTTGCTGTTATCTGCCTGCCCTGACTTCTACCTGTTTACGACCACTCTTCTGCCTGATCCCTTTGTACTTCATCTGCCTGCATGTTGCCGACCCGGCCTGTACCCGACTACCCATTTGCCTGATCCTTCTGTACTTCACTTCCAGTCAGTTAGCGACCCAGCCTGCACCACCATTCTTCAGCCTGCACGAGCTCCAGCGGACTTCTATCAGACATCAGAGACTTGTCCAGCCCTCGTGCTCCCCTGTGCTCTAGAGCTCCCTGTCTGCACTCAGGGGTTCTCGAACCAGGGCTGTAAGAGAGGTTGCCCCCCACATAGGCCAGACTCATCCACCAGGTACGTGACAGCAGCGGACAGCCATGTCTGAGTCTGCGCCGGGGGCCCTCTTCCATGGAGGAAGTATGTGCTCACCTCGCTGGTTTAACCCAAGCCGTGAAAAACTTACAGGAGGGATATACCCGCTTGGAGAATCAAGTCGTGGACCTGGCGTCTCCAAGCCCTACCAGTACTGGCCAAACGACAGCTCGCACCATAGTAACATTGCCTACGGAGGTGCCCATGCCCGAGTGGTTTGCAGGAGACCGCAGGAAGTTTCGGGCCTTCTGCAACTCGTGCTTCGCTCTCCAGTCTCGCACATTTTGGAAGCCACCAAAGTGGGCCTGGTGATCTCTCTTCTGTCGGATGAACCCCAGGCCTGGGCTCGCCGCCTGTTGGAGCTGAAAGCCCCTGAGACCACCACTCTTGATCAGTTCTTCCACGCCATGGCCCAACTATATGCAGACCCCCATCAGGCCACCACAGCGGAAACGGCACTCCATGGACTCCAACAAGGTCACCGCCCAGCTGAGGAATACGTGTCAGAGTTCAGGCGCTGGAGCGTCGACACAGCCTGGAATGATGCCGCTCTCTGCTACCAATTCAGGCTGGGACTTTCCAAACCACTCAAGGAAGAGCTGGCACGTGTTGGGGTACCTCACACTCTGGACGCCTTAATCAACCTGGCGATCCAAATCGACCGCCGCCTGCGGGAACGCAGGGCAGAGCGAGCCACGGGGTCCCTGCGCCCCACCTAGATGCTCCCCCAAGTGCCCAACCTTTCGGGACCAAGCCCGGCCGCTACTGCCTCCTCCTCCTCTCCACAGGACCACCCTGAGCCTATGCACATTGGGCTCCTCCGGCCATCTCTCTCTGTCGAGGAAAGACTGAGACGCATGGCTCTCAACCTGTGCCTTTACTGTGGGGGTTCAGGGCATCTAGTAAGGAACTGTCCTGCTAAGGCCGGTAGGTGTCCAACCCCAGTTCTAGGGGAGGTGCTAACCCTGCCGAGCCTGAAGTCTCATCTTACTCTCCTTCTCCACCTGCAGCTCCCCGATGGGGATATTCAAGTTCCAGCCACCCTGGACTCGGGGGGCTTGTAGTTGTTTCATAGATCTTGCCTTTGCCACCCAGCATCGGATTCCTCTGCAGCCCAAGGAACATCAGATGGTTATACGATTGGCCAATGGGTCAATCATCAAGTCCGGTATGAGACCGTTCCTCTGCCTGCCTGGACAGTCGAAGGCCATAGAAAATTCCTGCTGCTGGACACTATTGCTTCTCCATTGTTCCCGGTCATCCTGTGCCTCCCATGGCTCCGAAGCCACAACCCCCACATTAACTGGAATACCGGAGAAGTTCAGTTCCTGTCCCCATACTGTATGACTCACTGCTTCCAGCCGCCCCAAGGGGCACCACCAGCCGTGCTCTATCTCAACCCTGATCCGGACCAGGAAACCCGTCTTGCTTTCCCTGAAGTATACCACGACTTCCTGGATGTATTTAGTAAGAAGGGGGCAGACACCCTACCTACACATCGGCCATACGATTGCCCGATAGATCTGTAGCCTGGAGCCGAGGCCCCTTTCAGTAGGATATTTCCTCTCTCAGAAGTGGAGCTTGTGGCTCTCAAAGCGAGGAAAACCTGCAAAAGGGCTTCATTCGGCCTTTGACGTCTAAAAAAAAGACCACACCCTCCGGCCGTGTATTGACTACCGGGACCTTAACAAAATCACGGTCAAGAACAGGTACCCTTTGTCTCTGCTCCCTGAGTTGTTCCAGCGCCTCGGCTCCGCAGTGGTATTCACCAAATTGGATCTCCGCTGGGCCTACAATTGATCCGTATACAGGAGGGAGATGAGTGGAAAACGGCCTTTCGGACTCGGTTTGGCCATTTTGAATATTTGGTCATGCCCTTTGGCCTCTGTAACACCCCGGCCACATTCCAGCACTTAGTCAATGACGTTTTCAGAGACTACCTTGATTTATTTGTAGTGGTCTACTTAGATGACATCCTCATCTTCTCCCCCTCCTTAGAGGAACATCGCCAGCAAATGTGAAATGTGTACTCAGCCGCCTTCGGCAACATGGCCTATATGCAAAGGCAGAAAAATGTGCGTTTGAATGCGCAGGCATCTCCTTCTTGGGATTCCACATCTCTACTACAGGCACCACCATGGATCCCCAGAAGGTCTCAGCTATTATAGACTGGCCAACGCCAGCGGATAAGAAAGCGGTGCAGCGCTTTGTGGGGTTCGCTAACTTTTATAGGAAATTTATCTGAGGATTCTCCGCAGTGATCTCTCCTATAACCCAACTGACTAAACAAAACTCTCGCTTTGTCTGGACCCCGGAAGCGCAAACAGCCTTCCAAACCCTGAAAAAATTGTTCCCTTCAGAGCCTGTTCTAAAGCACCCCGACTCCAAGTTGCCATACATTCTGGAGGTGGAAGCCTCTGAGACTGCAGTTGGGGCAGTCTTATCCCAAAGATAGGGGCTCAAAGCTCTGTTGTACCCTATTGCCTTCTTTTCGCGGAAGCTGACTCCCCCTGAGAAGAACTACCATGTGGGGGACAGAGAACTTTTAGCTATCAAGTCCGCCCTGGAAGAGTGGCGGTACCTTCTGGATGGAGCAGCCCATCCCGTCTTGGTCTTCACGGACCACAAAATCTTAGAGTATTTAAGGACTGCTAAAAGACTCAAGCCTTGGCAGGCCCACTGGGCCCTGTTCTTTTCTGGATTCCAGCTTCATATAACTTACCGACCTGGATCCAAGAATGTTAAACCTGACGTGCTGTCCAGGATGTTCCATGAGATTGGGGAAACATCTCCCCCTGATACCATCTTACCTGCCCATAGTTTCTTGTTGGTCCAGGAGGACCTCCTCATCCGGATCAGGCAAACTTTGGCCGGCTCCACTGTACCCGCTGATTCCAGACTGTCTTTGAAAGACGGGTTATGGTGGTTGGGTACCTAGATCTTCGTGCCCGAGGAGCACCATCTAACTGCCTTGGAATTTTGCCCATGATCACCAACTAGCTGGGCACTTCGGCAACCATAAGACAGCGGAGCTGCTTTCTCGCACCTTTTGGTGGCCTCACATGAGCGAGGACTGCAGAAACGATGTAAGTGTCTGCCCTATCTGTGCTCAAAACAAAACTGAGAGAACCAAAGCTTGGGGCCTGCTAAACCTGCTACCCATCCCTGAGCGTCCATGGTCCCAGATCTCTAAGGATTCTATTGTGGAATTGCCTCCGTCTGCAGGTTTCACCACAATCTTCGTGGTCATTGACCGCCTCACAAAAATGGCGCACTTCATTCCAATGAAAGGCACCCCTTTCGGCTACAGAAACAGCCAAGGTATTAATTAGGAAGTTGTCCGCCTACACGGCATCCCAAAGAACAATGTGTCTGATAGAGGGGTGCAGTTCACATCCCGGGTCTGGAGGTCCCTATGTTCTATCTTGGGAATTTGATTAGCATTTTCCTCAGCTTACCACCCACAGTCCAATGGTCAAACAGAGAGGACCAACCAGACTCTCGAGCAATACCTCTGTTGCTACTCCTCGTACTCCCAGGACGACTGGGTCTCTTTGCTGCCGTTTCGCCTACAACAATTCCTTCCTTTCTGCTACTAAGCAATCTCCGTTTTGGGCGAATCTCGGCTACCATCCTACATTCCTGCCCACCTTGCTAACTGAGAGTATGATGCCGGCCACGCAAGAAATCACCCAATTACTGGATAGTAATAACAAATTGCTGCAGGAGACCCTTGCTCAAACCCAGGAGCGCAACAAAAGGACATTTGACAGGGGGAGATGAGGAGAACTGGATTTACAGCCTGGCAACTGGGTCTGACCCCAGCTGCCCTTTGGACTTTGCTGTTATCTGCCTGCCCTGACCTCTACCTGCTTACGACCACTCTTCTGCCTGACCCCGTTGTACTTCATCTGCCCGCACGTTCATCTGCACTGCCAGCCAGTTACCGACCAGGCCTGCACCACCATACTTCAGCCTGCACGACCTCCTGCAGACTTCATTCAGACATCAGGTACGTGACATTCGCTTAGAACCAGTGTGGAAGGCACGGGACCAGGAAGTGACATCTATTGCACGGGACTCATTTCAGAGCATTTGATAGGCTCCTTCTTCAGGTCAATACCAGCATGAAACAGGAAAAAGAAGAGAGGGACCCTGCAACATAAGAGACTTTAAAGGCATAAAAGGAAATAAAATTATCTGAACATCAATAGTATAAAAAAATGTATTTATTAACAAATTGGATAAAAGCACATCAAAGTATCAAAAACAAGCATTGGAAGCTCACAGTGGGAAATGTAAGGTAAATGACAATGTATAACAAACATGCATATGGGTTTTGCAGATACATAAGAACCTCCTGAACAATGAAATGCTGCAAAACATCCAACACGTTTTGAGATACTCAAAGGATAAAGCTCTTCTTCAGGGATGTTTACAGGATATACTGTAGCTGAAAAGCTGATCCATACATTTGTATTCTCCCGACTTGACTACTGCAATGCTCTACTTGCTGGTGTACCTAAATCCATCATAAATCTTCTCCAATATGTTCAGACTTTAAGATCCTCTTACTCACCCATAAGGCTCTTCATGGCTTAGCACCCCATTATCTCTCTGAATTTTTTCAACTTGCTCCCCCCTAGTAACCTCCGCTCCTCAAATTCTGGTTTACTGTGTGTCCCCCCTACTCACTTACACTCAATGGGGGACCAAGCCTTCTCCTGCTATGCCCCAAAGTTATGGAATTCACTTCCTAAAAATGTCAGAGAGTCATCTTCTCTAAACTCATTCAAATCAAATCTAAAAACTTTTTTCTTTAGACAAGCTTTCACTTAATTGTCCCTTTATCCCTTATGTTATGTTATCCTGTGTATTTATTGTGTTTTCCTTGTAAAGCGCTTTGAGAAGCCACCTTTAAAGGCGCTATATAAAATAAAGTTTTTTTATTACTATTATTTTTTTTTTTTTAATACTTTGATGTGCTTTTATCCAATTTGTTAATAAATGCATTTTTTATACTATTGATATTCAGATAACTTTTTGTCCGTTTATGCCTTTAAAATATTTTATGTTGGAGGGTCCCTCTCTTCTTTTTCCTGTTATATTGGGATGATGGAATTATTCCGGTTTCTCACCACACCCACTGTTCTCTATACTGGCATGAAACCGGCAAGAAACTCTGCTTTCCTATATGGCAACATTACATTTAAATCTCATTTTTTGAGGGGGATGTAGAAAGAAAGAGTTACAACCTCCGTTATGTTTTATTTTTTTTATGTTTATGTTGTCTGTGTTCCATTGGAGAGATTTTTCTTCAATTCCTGTTCAGGAGACACAAGAGGAAATAAGGGGATACTTTTCCAAAGTGGGGGGAATCGCTTCTTAGAATGCTGTTATCGGAACAGGTGTCCCCATTTGAGGATCTCCCTTCACCTATCTGTTTCGGTGACAACTGTAATATTTTTGATCTCTCACCATATTGCCATCACTTTCCAGGCCAATAACAATGATAGGCTCAGTGCTGTTACCCAAGCCATAATGAATGATTACATAAAACCTTTATCCCAAAAGGAAATAAATGTTTGCTGTAACTGTTTATAAAGTACAAGCTGGAGTCTGTCTTCAATTGTTTAGTGTATTTAAAGCGGAACTTCACTCTCTCAATAAACATTGACTATTTTTAATCTTTATGCTGCTAGCATTAGTACATAGATTGAAAAGTATATCAGATTTACTTGTTTTGAATTTTTTTTTTTTACATTTCTGCTGTTACTTTCTGGTTTCTTGCCTAGTCAAATGATGCCATACATCCCAGGAGTCTTCAGGAGAGGAGGAGGGTTTTTCTCATCTAAGCACGCCCTCCTGGCCTGCATGCCTCCACTAAGGGCAGATTCCAGGAAGTATATGCTAAATGAATAATCAGCCCTAACTCAAGATGGCTGAAATGCTAGGGGATGTTTTTATAGTGTGATTTCTCAGTAAAATAAAACATGGAGACATGGATAATTGAGGGAGTTTGGACTAAATATTAAAATTAAATTAAATAGCCTTTTTGGTTTGTGGTATTTATATGCCATGTAGTTACGCTTTAAATCTGCTAATATATCTAATACCCCCCCTCGCCCCAGAGTGACAGTGCTGCTCCTCAAATGTTTCAACTGTGCTCCTTCATCCAGAGTAGGCACGCCAATACAAGAGGTGTGTTACTGGCCAGATCACCAGGTGAAAACAGAGGGGTAAAAATCGAAAAAAAAAAAAAGACGAATGCAGCCACCACATTTACTAATTGGTAAGCTGCAATATATTACATTTATGGTATTGGCTTTAATACTACTTTAAGCTTTGGGTGGAATTCTGATTTGTGCTAAATAAAAGTGAAATGTTTATACATATTTTTCTTTTCACAGAGGATCAACTTGTATGTCAGGATGAGAACAATTTCATCCACAAACTGATTGTTACTTGTAGTCTCATTCATGACTCAGTTTAATGATTTACTATGCAACGTGTAGTGTTGAAAACTGAATCTGAATTCTCCATTCTTTTACAGATACATTTTGCTTTCTTTTTGTTGCAAACCAAACACGGGTCTTTGTTCTATTTTTCACTTGTTAAATGCTGTAATCCTGCTTTCAGAAATCATGTCTGCCTTTGCTCTTTCATTCTTTTACTTGATCCATGTTGCTTTTTGTTTAAGGAATCAAAAGTACAAGAGTTTATAACTTAGTCTAGTGTAAAGGGAGTGTACATCAATGAGTAAAACTATGTTAGAAATGCTTAAAGTTTTTTTTTTCCTTTACATACTAAAGGTAGTTTTGACAAGTTGCCATTCAAAATACGCCTGAATTGAGGTCAAATTCAGTATAAAACTACTCCTGTGTAAATACTTTATAAAGGTAAATAGTGGTATTAAAATATGTCTGTATGAAAAGCACCAGGTGTTTAGTTCTATCGTATAGTACAATCTATAGTCCCAGGAACTATGTACCCGTGTAGATTTCATTGGACATCATTCATAAAGATTGGAGAAACGGAAGAGCAGAGGTGTAGATCTTGGAATCCAGCTGATGCTTACTTTAAAGCGGTATTAAACCTCAAAATAAAAATTGAAATATAATGCAGCTTACTAATTCTTTTTTTAGCCTTTTTTCTTTATTTTCACCTGGAGATCTGACAAATAAATCTGTTATTTTTCAATTTACTTTAGAAAGAGGGTTGAGAAAAAAAACATTTATGACTGGTAGGTGTGCTTATGATGGTCATATTTTATTCATTTATGTAAAACCTTTATCTCAAAAGAAAAGGAAAAACTGTTGCTGCAACTGCTTAAAGCGGCATCAAAGGATAGGTTAACCTTTTAAAAAAATAATAAATGCACATTTTTTGCAGGTAAAAAATATCCATTAAGATGATCCACACAACCAGTTGTTGTTCTTAAAAAAAAATCTTCATTTTTATTTGAAAAACCACAGTGTACAAACACAGATAAGACCAGTTGACACGTTTTTGCCTACAAGGCCTTAGTCGTAACTTATAATGAGTTATGACTAAGGCCGTGTAGGCTGAAACGCGTCAACTGATCTTATCTGCTTTGTACATTGTGGTTTTTCGAATAGAAATTAAGATGTTTTAAGACCAAGAACTGGTTCTGCGGATCATCATAATGGATTTTCTTTCTCAGATAAACGACTGTGGATCAAGCACTCGTGAGCTCTTTTAACAATGTGTTGCATGTGTAGAGACACAGAATCTTTTTGTTTGCAATAGGTAAAAAATATGCATTTATTATTTTTTCTAAGAGGCCTGCAGAGAATTGCAATGTCCAGCTCCTAAGGACCCTGAGCATAGTAGATCAGTGGACTACGTGGACACTCACCAGTGCCCTCACAGCTCATTGAAACTATTACTATTAACTGGTGCACACACAAACATGTTTATAGTTAGACCTCAGGTCAGCTCCAATTCCCGTACCTTCGCACCTCAGATTACCCCAATTCCTGCAACATAAGACCTCAGATGACCCAAGTTTCCTCACATTCACACTTCAGATCACCCCGATTCCTGCTCCTTCACACTTCAGATCACCCCAATTCCTGCACCTTCACACCTCAGATCACCCCAATTCCTGCTCCTTCACACTTCAGATCACTCCAATTCCTGCTCCTTCACACTTCAGATCACCCCCAATTCCTGCTTCTTCACACTTCAGATCACCCAAATTCCTGCACCTTCACACCTCAGATCGCCCCAATTCCTGCTCCTTCACACTTCAGATCTCCCTAATTCCTGCACCTTCACACCTCAGATCACACCAATTCCTGCACCTTCACACCTCAGATCACCCCCAATGCCTGCACCTTCACACCTCATATCACCCCAATTCCTGCACCTTCATAACTCAGATCACCTCAATTCTTGCACCTCCACAACTCAGATCACCCCAATTCCTGCACCTTCACACGTCAGATCAACCCAATTCCTGCACTTTCACACCTCAGATCACTCCAATTACTGTGCCTTCACACCTCAGATCACCCCAATTCCTGCACCTTCACACCTCAGATCAGTCCAATTACTGCTCATTCACACCTCAGATCACCCCAATTCTTGCACCTTCACACCTCAGATCAGTCCAATTACTGCTCCTTCACACCTCAGATCACCCCAATTCTTGCACCTTCACACCTCAGATTACCCCAATTCCTGCACTTTCACACCTCAGATCACTCCTATTACTGCACCTTCACACTTTAGATCAGTGTAATTACTGCTCCTTCACA
>BLSH010509111.1:346399-373420 GCA_018402905.1 Glandirana rugosa
TTAAACCAACCAACGTCCGACCAGCCATTCAGCTCGAACCTTTAAGAAACCACAACAAACTGTACGCAGGAGGGAAGGTCACGAGGAACGACATTTCCGGTCAATATCCACCCCCGTCACTGGAAAAAACATAACAACTGTATAACCAGTCCGTTGCGTGACTGTGAAAACGGCGTTATCACGTTACACGACCCACAAGTCACACGAGGACACGGAAATTGGAGGGACCGCCATACTAAGACAGACCTTAAAACATGGTTTTCGCCATGTTAAAAAACGTACCTTTAAACCACTATACATAATATCCGGACGTTAAGCTAAGAATTGCAGGCCTATAATACATATCACCAAATTTCCATGCAAAAAATTGTACCGCTTTTGGTACAAAATTCCAGACAGAATCATACCGCCAGGGAGGTTAAAGGCACAGGAGCACACTGAACACCCAGCACATTGCACTATTGCGGCAAAAGTGTCAGTGCGTTGCCTGACCAATATGTCAACAATACAAAAAAGGTCACTGCCCCCACCTATAACTGGCCTTTACAGCAAGGAGCACTGGAAGGGAGGACGCATGTCAAACAACACCAAAGAATTTCCAAGCTCGACTTACCGACCAGCCTGCAACCAACCAAATTGACCTGTCTAACAGTATGCATTAAAAACAGGGGCTTAGTTGCACACATTTCTCTCCTCCCTACCCTGATTCCTCTTCATCTCTTATACACCTCTCCACCCTACCCTTACCCCCCTCATCCCTTATACTCCTCTCCACCCTATACTGATCTCCGCTCACCCTTTATAATCCTATCCACCCTTCCCTGATCCCCCCTCACCACTTATACTCCTCTCCACCCTACCCTGATGCCCCCCTTAGACCTTATAGTCTTCTCCTCCATACTCTGACCCCTGCAAACTCCCTCTCTCCAGTGTGGTCTTAGGCCTCATTCACACAGAGTGTATCAAGATCATCAGTGGGGTGTACGCCATGTGGGGGCCTTCTTTACTCCCATAAGGGATGCACAGGTGTTGCATGCATCCCCATGCAGGCAGTCTTGTTGATGTCAATTGGTACACAGTGGCTGCATGGACATGGCCACTGCTCCCAATATGACATCTGTGTGGGTGCAGGTGCATGTCCCTGAACTCACACTGTCTGCATTTGATGCCACATCGATATGCCTCAAGTGAACAAAGCTTTGACCTTAGTGCAAACTGATAAATCAAGTAATAATGCTGGTGCCTTTCTTTCTCTGGTTTGCAGACACTTCAAGCTCTGCATTACATGAAAATATGAAGTAATTTATTGGAAGCTTGGGCTTGCTTGTCTGATATAATATATGTTTGGGTGGACTTAGCTATGGGCAGCAAGTTGGTTCAGTGGTATTTACTGATATCTTGATCAGTACTGGAGTGGTGGATGCCAGTTCCACTAGGTCCTAGGACCCTTTCTGCATGGAAATTCTACCTTCTCCCTGTGTTTGATTGGACTTCAGGTGCTTTAGTTTCCACTCTCGCTTCAATAATATATAAGTAGATTAATTGAAGATGGACACTTGCATGTCCTTTCCAAAGGGCAAGAGGCTGACATTGAGTGTTCAACATATACAACACTCTTCGAGTCTGGTATGGACTTAGGACCTCACACTTTTTTTTCGTGTTTCTGTGTGAGGTTCCCCTGTTAAATCCAAACCAAACTGTAAGGGCTTGAATTTGAATTTGGGGGAGTCCCTACGCCATTTTTTTCATGGGGTTCCCCATAAAATCCATATCAGACTTAAACGGCCTGATATGAATTTTTGAGGGTCCTTACACTGTTTTTTTAATGCTATCCCTGTTGTTAGTTTACATTCACCTGTCTTTTGGGAAATTCAGGCTGGCAGCTGGATGTGCCGGTGGGGATAAGTCACTGGTTGTTTGGATGCCAGCGGATGCTGACTCCCTAACAACCAGAAGGAAACTGTCACATTTAACAGTAATAATAATACCACTGCTAAATTTTTTAAACACCCTTTCGTTCAGCTGTTCACACAGGATTCTTCATGGACTGCACACAGTGCAGAAGTTTACCTCAGATTGTTTCCCCTGCTGGTCAAATATTCTTAGCCTATTAAATCTTATGGTCGAATGTTCTTCAGCTATCTTTCTCTTAGGATTGAATGTTAGGGGTTATTACATTCGCCCAGAGAAAGCTATTACACACATATTACAAACATTATGGGAATTAAGTGTTATGCCTTCACATACGTTGAGACATTCGTAAAGTGATTTTTTAGGATAGACCCCCAGTATGTCTGTACATGCTTAAAAGTTTTTTTTTTAATTCGTAACTCGTTTCCCCTTTGTAATCCCTATTTTAATAGCCTGCTGTCATGAGCTGAAAGTTTCTGTTTGCTTACAATTCCCATCTACAGAAAATAAAATGACAAGAATAAAAGGAGGCTACAAACACACCGCTTATAAGCTATCGGCTATGTTTACCCTGAGCTAAGGCAGATAACATGTTAAAAGAGTTTACTTGGCTGTCCCTTGTAGAGTTTATTGTAGTGTTTCTTTTGCCTTTTTTCTCTTTACCAGTCACGTGACCCTGACAGGTCCTGCCTATTTAGAGCCAGACCACCCACATGGAAGACGATGGAGCTGCTTAATAGAAACAGTCATGTAATTGTGAGACCTTCCAGCACTCTGCAGAATGCCTGCAAACCAGAAGGATTATTACACTCTCAGTTCCTGATGGCAAGGAACTGATGTGATTTCAAAGAGCGGAATAGCACCAGGGTCCCCCCCCCCCTTTCCTAAGGATACAGGGAAAAATAATATCATCTTGCCTTCAAATTTCACCGGGGCTTAGCACATGAGAGAAGGGGCCCGATGGTAAGTAAAATGATGCTACATTGCATGCTCAGATACAGTCCAGATTGGGCTGGGACTGAAAAAAAAAGTGGCTCTGTGATGTGAGATCTTGGCAAATGGCACAGCTTGTGTTATGATATTGCTACTGCTGCTGGGCTTAGATGTTGGAGCAAAGAGAGGGCAGGGGAGAGTTGGCAGGGAATGGACAAAGTTGTGTGGATATAGGATCAATTGGGAATAGTGGCGTAATGCATGGCCAAAAATGTGATCGTGCTTATATACAGTATATACAATGTGTGTATATGTATATATATATATATATATATATATATAATGCATTATCAGTTTTAATAAATTCCCCTTTAAAGGAGAGAGATCATGTAGAATACACAGTATATATATAGAGAGAGAGAAAGAGAGAGAGAGAGAGAGAGAGATATTACATGATCTCTATCTCTCGTTTAAAAGGGAATTTACTAAAACTGAACCAGCCAGAATCTGGATTAGCTGTGCATAGCAACCAATCAGCTTCTGTCTTTCATTTTCAAAGCTTTACGGAACAAGCTGAAGCTAGAAGCTGATTGGTTACTGTTCACAGCTGCTCCAGTTTTACTAAATTTCCCTTAAAAAAAGCCTTGCATTTGTCTATTCTGCAACACGATAATTTCCTTTTATATAATCAGAGCACGTAGATCTTTTTATCTTTTTATTTTTTTATACTTACAATAACGTAAGCGTTTCACTTTTATATTCTTACATATGCTCTTTTATAGAAGTGTTTTTCATAATTAAGCGTTTCCGTTTTGTATTGTTACATGAGCTCTGTTAATGACTGCAATGTCTATATGTGATAAATTGGTTATGTTGGAGGTCTATATAGTGTTGGTTTGGGGCTCTTACAGTAACATCGCAGATGTCTAGAATGTGATAATGTATTTGGACAGGACAATGTATTGTGGGACACAACCTTGAAATCAGATCCTCTTTCAAAGTCCCCAATGACAGCAAAGTGACAGGCAGATGAGTGGCAGTTGAACATGTCCCGTTCTCAGTGATTTCATCTTTATTTCACCCACACACAGACACACACATTATACCTTTTATACTCTCTTGCCTCTGCCCAAGTGTATAAAGTCCTATTGAACTATGTAGGCGTGATGTGTAAACCGGATTAGCCGTATGAAAGAAAGACATACAATGAAGTGGAATTGTTTTACTTCCTATTCACTTCTCACGCTTATATGTGTAATAAATGTGAGATCCAAAGGGATCGTGTCTCCTAGAACTGCATCAGGGAAGCCAGACCAAACCTTGTGCCAGAAAACAGGCTGGTGGAAGGTCTTCTGCCAGGAGCTTCAGCTGATGAACTTCAGCTTGCTTGTCACTGTATGCTGATCCTTCACCCCTGCAGCGTTGGCTGGCAAGTTACATCTGTGTATTTACTTTGTCATTGTAGGAAAGCTCAGGAAGGGACTGCAGGTGTCTGGGATCACCCTTCAGAACAAAAACTGCTGAATGGGATCTTTAAGCTATGAAAATAAGCAGCTCCGAAAAAGTTTCCAGTAAAGAGCATATACATAAGGCTTCAGTGTTTGGCTAAAGGTAACATTAGCCGGTACAAAGTGCAGGCATGGTCAAGCCTTGGCTTACATGTTTGGCTAGCAGAGCATGTTAAAACCTGTGGGCAGACAACTTTCTTACCTGGTAAGTTAGTTGTGAAGTTAGTACACTGTACATCTGCTTCTTTAAAACATTGTATATACCTTTTCACAATATGCAGAATAAACATAGTTCAGATTATTGAGTGGCATACCGGGACCCTGATGTTTATGGAAAAATAATGATAAGTTCTATAATATAATCATTTATGTAATAATAATGTTATAAATAATGTAAATTCTTATGGGTTGAAACCATTTTTGTATAAATTTGTATGTGATGTTTGCATTTTAGGTGTTATCTTAGAAACCATCTATACTTCCCCATACTTATCAATTAAAATCTAGTGTCTAGTGTAAAATTATATTTTTAGTATAAAAGGTTGAGTATGGTGAAAAGGTCCAACCAGCTTTTTTATACTGATACAAAAGGACACAGCTTTCAGTTACATGGGTTATCTTATGGCCTAGTAAAGAACTGTAGTATTATACATAGATAGGAATGACCACTGATCAAATGGCAGTGAATAGGTAACCAACCTGTGGCTGAATTCCGAGCATATTCTCCCATTACACCATCTGTATAGCTGCACCCTCCTGTATATGGATTGCTTGAGATGTAATTAGTGTGATCTGTACATCAACTGCATGTTCTTATATTCTTGACATACAATATAACCTGTTATAAAGATTTATAATCCGTATAAAGAAAACTTTTGCGTGAGCAATTTGTAGCCTTGTTCAAATCCAGAAAATGCTATCTGCCTGGCTCTCTGTAGCTTTAATACTTTGCATATGGAAGCCAAAGACAGCCTAGTCAACTAGAAATGTGAGCAGACTGTATACTTCCATCAGTACATGATTCCTTTAAAGTACTCTTAGGCAGATGATGATCATCAGCTTAGTTGGCTCACCAAGTGCTTGATCATCCACACTTTGATAATACATGAATAACATGTTTACTCACCTTTTGGCTTACCGATTAGCCTTTATCTTGTGAGGTTGCACACAAATATCCAAGGCTCATCTCATGTCCATGACCGGCTTATAGTTCAAATGGAGACCTACTACTCACAGATGTACTTAAAACTAACTTAGAGGTGTAAAATGGATAGCAGCAAGGACAGGTGAATAGGTGTACAAAGAAGGAAAAAGGGTTCATTAATATTATTCTCATACCTTACAAAAATAAAAGGTTTTATTGCCAATTGAACAAGTTAGAAGCTGACTGTCTACCATGCAAAGCTGCACCAGATTCTGAGTGCTCCACTCTTAGTAAATCTCCCCCACAGCTACCAGCTGGGGTTTGTTTTAAATTTGACCTTTCTTGTCCTGTCTAGCATACAAAAAGAGACATGCCAAGATAAAAATTGGTCCAAAGTGGTCAAAATGTGGGACATAAGAAACCTTATTATAGACTATGAGACATATTTAAAAAGCTGCAAATGTGACATTCACTAAAACAGTTGCTGCTGGTGAATCTTCTTGGTCTATGCATTTTGAATTTCAGCGATGAATTCCCAGTGTTTGGTGAATGGTATGACATATGCCCCTAGGTGAAAACTCCCACTTCTGCAAGGGACAGATTTCAAAGGCGCCACACATAAACTCATTACCATCCAGCCTTAATGATTGTAAATCAAATCTAGATCAGATAACTGGTCATATATGAGAGCACCTTATTGCTTATTGGCTGCCCAACTGGATATCATTTAGGTATGACTGTAAAACCAGTACAATGAACCCATCTACCCTAGTCTGGGGTTATTGTGTTACCTATGCTTGGTTTGGCAGATATACACAACAACAAGATCGCTCATATTTGGCCATACCCAGGTATGAATAAAAGTGATCAAAAGACCTTGGGGCTGATTTACTAAAACTGGAGAGTGCAAAATCTGGTGCAGCTCTGCATAGAAACCAATACGCTTCCATTGTTTTTGTCAAAGCTTAATTGAACAAGCTGAAGTTAGAAGCTGATTGGCTGCCATGCACAGCTGCACCAGATTTTGCACTCTCCGGTTTTGTAAATCAACCCCATACGTATGTCCGACTTTAGTAAATTATGCCACAAACCTGTTTTATTATGTTGCTTTTCTAAAAGCTTATTTTTTTTTCTTTTCTTCTGTGTAGCATTGTAAAACTACAAGAAAGGATGTCAGTTTTGATAAAAGAAGGACAGTTTGATTATGAGCTTATCTGGAAATAAAAAATGATCTATGTTATCTGTGGGATTTGCTGTAGTACACAGGACCAGGTGTTCAGCCCCTGTCTAGGACATGCATAAGGTTAACAATACAGATGTAAATAGGGACAGATTGATTAGGAAGAACATTATGGCAGGAGATGCTACACTCATTGAGGCAAATTGGGGGCAGGCATGCTTCTGACCACCCAAGTAGAAGAACAAGATTACAAAGACACCTCTTCCTCCTTTTTTCTGAATATTACAGAAACACAGCCAATTATATCCCAACAGTAATTCATCTGTCCTGTATAAAAAAAATGGACCACAGGGAGAGAAACTATTAAGATAGTACTTGTTTTGTCCTAGCTTCCAGTTGCAGCTCTGAAAGCAACAGAAAGAATTCACTGGCACTAGTGTTTTTAGCTTGTTGGAGAATAAAAAGGAACCTTAACCACATAGAAGAGACCATGCCCTCCACTAATCATGACTCGCATGACCCAAGTATCGTCAGTGGAACATGTTTCTTGCCAGACTCATTTGGATGTGCGCTCTCTCCATTTGTGTGATGACGAGTGACAGCGGTTTTAATTCATTCCTTGCCCAGACTGTACTTCTACCGTGCTGTCCGACATCCAACATTCATTGGCCAAGCCCATTCCTGCAGAGAATTTACACTATTACACTCATCGCCTGGCTGTGAATTAACCTTACTGCATCATTCAGCTCTGCTAGATATTTCATTCATAGAAACTAATCTTGCTTGGGTAAAATAGAAAGAGCTCTTTATCGATGATACAAATCTTTAGTACTTAAAGGATGATTTTAAACCTGTATTAAGAATAAAGTGGCATAAATAGCAATGAAAAACAACTTAATCTTAGATTGTAAGCTCTAATGAGCAGGGCCCTCTGATTCCTACTGTATTAAATGGTATTGTATTTGTACTGTCTGCCCTCATATTGTAAAGCGCTGTGTACATTTTTGGTGCTATATAAATCCTGTATAAGAATAATAATAACAGACAGATTTTTTTTTTCTATGGCCAGATTGGTGTATGAGAGCGGAAAAGGATGCATTCTGATTCTCACCATTAGCACACTTGTTCATTGCTCCCAAACCTTAGCCCCCAATCACATGTGAATGATCTGAAGCATGCATCCGGAAGTGCTGCAATGCTTGACACAAGATTTCCATGTTATTGTATTGTTTCCAGTGGCGGCCCATCTGCAAGGGGTGCAGTGGCGCGGTCACCGTTATCCATGCGCCCGGCCCCTAATCATCATGCAGGGCACCGGACGCATGGATTTCAATGGCGTTTTTTTTTTTTAATCACATGATTAGAGCTTGAGGTTCTAATTGGCTTCAAAAAAGGGTGGGCTTGGGCTGCAGAACTCTACGCCCTGAGCCCACCCAGTTGTGTGACAATAGCATTCAGGAAGCGGGTCTTAAGACCCGATCGGCCGAGAGGAGAAACAACCGTTTTGACCGCTGAAGAGGAAGCAGTCGAGGAGACGCAGAGTGAAGCCACCGAGGAGAAGGAGATGCAGGGTGAAGCCACTGAGGAGGAAGCCGCCGAGGAGGAGGAGATGCAGGAAGGAGCCAAAGCTGCCTACGACCTAGATGGGGTAAGTGCAGGGCTGATCGGCGGACAAGGGAGCCACGGGGGGGCGGCTTTGACTGATCGACCAACCGAGGGGGGGGGTGGCGGGTGGTTTGTTTGCCCCCCCAAAATGGAGCACCAGCCGCCACTAATTGTGTCTGTTGACACCTGAGCAATGAGCTGTCGTTCAATGCTCAAAAAAAATTATAGCTGCTCTTTGGAACATGATTGCACATTTTTGTCCACAATAGGCATTAATGGGAGCTCATGAAAAGTACACAGTAGGCGTGTTTTCCATAGGTTTTAAACGCTAAGGCCTCGTGCACATGGACACTTTTGAGCACAAAATGTAAATTTAGGGTGTATTTCAGAGCCTGGGATTCACAGCTGCAGCTTATAGCTGCCCATAATAATGATTGGTTGTTTGCTGCTACAACCATGGGCATAGACAACTGGCATCCAGGGGTGTATGACGCAGGTAGCAGTGTATACCTGCACATAGCCATTCATTGCAATGGGCGGCTGTACGCAGCAGCTGTGTATCCCAGGTTCGGAAATAAGCTCACATTTCACACAGCTCACAAAAGTACCCATGTGCATGATGCCTAGTAACTAGCTTTCCATTGGTTAACCAAAAAATGCTTAATCCTGAAAAGACTAGAAAAACGTGTGAAAAACAATCAAGGACGTGCAAAAATCAGTTGAAAATACTCACGCTCAAGTTTGAATCCTTACCCTATAGATGTTGAAAGCAATGCAGTCCAATAGCCCAAGACAACCAATCAAGATTCATATTTAGTTGTTTAGTATAACTAAGCTGCTTCCCTCATTTAAATTAATCCAGTAACATAGTATTTATTAAAGAGATGTAGATAGGATTAGAGCACCACAGAAACTGTGCAAATCCAAACAGTCTTTCTTTTGCACAAAAACTGGTCACAAAATGAAGCCATTGCGCTTCGGAGGGTCAACACTCCTCTTCATCAAGGCAAAAGATAACATAGAATAAAATGAAATAAAAATCTGTTTGAGCATTTTGGCTATTAGTGCAAGACACAAACACAATATCATATAAGGGAATCGTTATATATACTCATCAAGGTATACATGCTATATAATGGAATAAAATAGAAAAAATAATATAAACACAATCTCATGCGGGTATTCTCCTGACAATGAGTGATAAAAAAGATGTCAACTAATAGCATAGTATAATACGATGTAAGCTCTCATGAGCTCTCCTAAACCCATAGTCTTGAATTGTATTATAACTATACAGTCTCCTTTTATATTGTTGTCGCTATATAAATTCTGTATAATAATAATAATAATAACAATAATAATAGGGCAATGATAATGAATAGTTATTATTTATTAAAGCTGAGATCTGTAAAAAAACAAGAATGCTCCCTTGCAGAGGGTGCTGCTTTATCTATCTGATGCTCCGCTCCCAGTTATAGGACTGGTCTCGGCAGCCTGTTCTCCACTATGCTCAAGCAGTCGCAGGTCCTCTGATGTCATCAAGTCCAATGCATAGCACATACCCATGCACTGGAAGTGAGGGTGCCAGGGACCGTCCAGAAGAGAGGGGGAGTGGAGGATCAGGTAAGTAAAACTGCTGTCCCTGGTCCCCTAGACCTAAACAGCATTTAACCCATGCAGCCCAACTGCTAGGGAGAATTTTTGTGCGCTCTAGCCAGCTCCCGACCGGCCCATGTAGCTTTACTGCTATTGAGCGGCTTCTCTGCACAGACTCGCGTATATATACGTGATTCTGCATTTCAGCATAAGGGGCATGTCCGCCCACCCACCCAGCTGTGCTGTGATTCATCACAGCACATGCCAATCACTGGGTCATGGCCAGTGATTGACCACACAGCGATCAGCTCTAAAGCCTCGTACACACGTGCCGATTGTTGGACGGCCAAATTGGCTGTCGGCGGTTTTGTCTAGCATACTGACGGTAGTCAAGTAATCGTCCAACAAAGCAGAACGTAGTGACGTGTTATGAGCATATAAAGAGGAAGTTCAGGTGAATGTGATTTGTGAATTAGGAACGCAGGTTTACACGACTGAACACTTCCTGGATTCCGAGCATGCGTGTTTGTAATTCCAACTTTCGTTGACCAACTCCTGTACACACGAGCCAACAATCGGCCAACGCCTTGTTGGCCAACGAAAGTTTCCTACCTTGTCAGCCAACTTCTGTTGGACGACTATTGGAAATCGGGTGTCAGATTGTGCGAACAGTCGGATTATCGGCCAACAGGCTGTTGGTCGACCGTTGTTGGCTGATTATTGTACCGTGTGCATGGGCCTTAAGTCTCTGTGAGTGTAAAGAGTACAGAGCTGTGTTCAGTGACAGGGGATCTAGTTGGTTTTTCATTCCCTGCTAAGCAGGGAATAAAAACAACTACATAACCAGTAAAAGCAGCACACAGTGCACACACAAACACTTGTTAGGCACATGTTTAACCCCTTGATCGCCCTAAATCAGTCATGGCAAACCTTGGCACCCCAGATGTTTTTGAACTACATTTCCCATGATGCTCATGCACTCTGCAGTGTAGATGAGCATCATGGGAAATGTAGTTTCAAAACATCTGGGGCGCCAAGATTTGCCATCACTGCCCTAGATGTTAACGCCTTCCTGCCCAGTGTCATTTGTACAATGACATATCATTAGCACTGATCACTGTAATAATTGCACTGGTGATGCCAGTGACAGTTAGTTAGCTGATTGCCGCCATTACTAGTATAAAAAAATAAATAAATAAAAGTTCCAGTATATATATCCCATAGTTTTAGACACTATAACTTTCAAACAAACCAATTAATATACACGTATTAGGATTTTTTTTTTTTTTTTACCAAAGACATGTAGCAAAATACATTTTGGCCAAAATTGATTAAGAAACTTGATTGTTTATGGGATATGTTTTATAGCAGAAAGTAAAAAATATATATATATTTTTTTTTTCAAAATTCAATCTTTTTTCTTTTATATAATAAAAAATAAAAAACCCAGAGATGATCAAATACCACCAAAGTAAGCTCTATTTGGGTACAGTGGCGCATGACCGTGCAATTGTCAGTTAAATGTAGCGCAGCACCACATAGCAAAAAATGGCCTGGTCATGAAGGGAGGTAAATCTTCCATTGGGCAAGTGACTAGAGATGGGCTTTAGTGTATTGAAAGAACACTGCTGATGTACTCAGTACAGTACCCATACCTCCCAACTTTCTGAGATGGGTACGAGAGACACCTATTAGAAAAAGTATGTAGGCATAGGACACCCCCTGCCATGCCCCCTTAAAGGAGAATTATACAAAAAAAAATAGTTAAATCCACAAATGCTTTTTTTTTACCACTTCTGTTCCTTAATATTGGCTTTTTAAATGTACAAATGCAGCAGTTTAGAAATTGGATGATAAGTTTAGCATTGTAAAACACTTTTTGATAGATAAATAGTGCATTTTATGTATAGGTATATGCATCAGACCAAAATGAGGGACACATGAAGAGCAATGAGGCACATTGTTCCAAATCAGGGACAGCCAGGGACAATCAGGGGGAAAGGGACAGTCCCTCGAAATCAGGGACAGTCAGCAACCTTCATGGGAAATTCCATTGGAAGATGATTTCTATACGGGTGGTTTGGTTTTTGTGCTTCTCATAAGGCTTGCCTATCTTAGTGAAGATAATGCTATTAGAACAGGGGTGCTCAACCTGTGGCCCTTGGAGCTTATTAGAGGGCTCCTTTCATCCCACTATAGGTCGGTAACTGTCAGCTTGTTAAGGTGACCACCATACACTATACAATGCATTGAATTATTTGGGTTTGTCCTCATATTATATAGTTATAGTAAAGCTATAGTAGATTGTACACATACAGATATATCAGATTTTTTTAGTGTAAGGAAAGCTTAAGGCCTTGTATACACGGTTCGACGGTCGTATACAACAGGTCGAACGAACGACTGTTGTATGCGGAATCGACCGTTAGTACGCGCGATTAGAACTGCCGACATACAACGGTCGTACAACATGAGTTGTAGGAGCAAACTAGAAAACTTGGTAGTACCAACAAGCGGTCTTACGACCGTTGTATCGTTTGTACAGAGAAGTTGGTCCAACAAGTTTTTATTGTGCAAAACACGCATGCTCAGAAGTCAGGAACGGCCAGACACTAATTACATGCACCTGAACTTTCTCTTTATACGTTCATGACATGACACTACGTTCGGCTTGGTCGTATGATCGTGTAGTGCATGTCAGTATGCTAGATACAACAGCCAACATATGATTTGTTCCGTTCGGTCGTACGACCGTCGAACCATGTGTACGAGGCTTAAGGGTATTGGATAATAATTGTAAACAAGGGATAGGAGTCCCCGCTAAGGAATGTACTATGGCTTGCTTGCAAGCATGTATCTAATGGGAGGTCAGGTACATAGGAGTGAGGATGTGATGATCAGATCATCATTCATCACTGCTAGCTTTAGATTTGACCCGTGCTTCTGTTGTGGAACTACAAGTTCCCACATGCCTTATTTAGCATCATGCTAAACATATTTTTTGGACTGCGTACATATGGACATGTATACACTGGATCTTTCTGCCAGGAGGTGGCAGAAAAATCCAGCATGAAAAATGTTTGGTTTGGCATGTAATTTTGTTGGTTTATGCATGTTAAGAAGCATATGTGCATACACTCATTCTATTAGCTAGAATATTCATAAATTCTAGCTACCAGAATTAATTTATGCACGTACGCATGCATTTTTGCTCTTAGTGTGTAAATTCTGCTGGTAAGTTCTTCTAAAAATGCAGGTTTGGGCCATTTTTTTTTTTTATATACTGCTGCATTCAGAGGCATACAAAATGCTAAATCTATCTAGAAGCGACATTCTTTTCTGCCTGAGTGTACATCCTTATATTTTAATGCACACGTTACAAATCTTTAAACTGCATGCGACCAACTTCCCCATTTTAAACATACAGGTCTGTTGCATCCCAGTGCTGCAGTGCAGTGCATTTTTAAAAATACAACATGTCCTTTTTTTCTATGCTTTAGTGCGTTGGGAGGCCCATAGAAGTTCATATTCACTCAGTCTCTATGGGATTCGTTTTCTGTTTTATGCAAAAACTGGTTGATCCTACTTCTCTATCTCCTCCTTCTATTCATGTCCCCAATTCAGCGAGGGATTTTGCAGCTGTGGTGGCAACTCTGCACATGCTCAGTTTTCCATGAGTTTCTATGCTGAGCATTTCCTCCCTATCACATCTGAGCAGTTTATGTGACTACAGAGTCACACATGTGGGCGTATACACAGTGGTAAATGACAGCCTTTTCCCTCCCTCCTCCATGCCCATTAACCAGCTAAACACAATGGGGGGCGGGACATTACATCTTTATTGATGGAGGCTTCGCCTCCCTGTTATTCTAAGGCAGTGTTTCTCAATCTTTTTGTCTTGCGGCGCATCAAAAAGATCTAAAAAATTTCACGGCACACCTTGAAAAGATTTAACAATTTTTGTGGTGAAGAACTTATTTATTTTTACATATATATTTAATTTTAAATTGAATGTAAAGGATGTCAGGATGCAAGGATGAAAATCAGATTGAATCGAGGCACCAAAGTCAACAAAAGGAACAAACAAATGGAACAGTCTCTATTATTATAATATAATTAGAGTGATCAAGTTCTCCCGAGATCTCGCACAAGTTTTGCGTTACAAAAGGAACCAGTGAATGACAGACTGACAGAGATTGCATTTTTATATGTTACTTTTTTAACTTTTGTGACATTGATTTACCATTTAATTTTTCGATATGTTCAAGGTTTCAAAACGCTAGCAATTTTAAATATTTTTCAAAACTCCCACGACACACCTGCAAATCTCACTGCTGGGGCTCACAGTTTGAGAATCACTGTTATAAGGCATAGGCTAGAGAGCTGTGTCTAACAGAAATCCGCCCATACCATGTTATTGCCAAATAATAATAAAGATTTTATTTCAAATATATTTCTATGACAATTTAAAACAGTTTATTGCTATTAATTATTTATTTTTACTCTGTATCCCAAAGGCTGTTTTTTATTTTGAACATGTGACCAGAAGCAGAGGACTAGAAGCTCCTCCTGCCACTGTTTCCCTGCAGACAGGCTGGGAAAGATCTGGGTCATGTGACAGCTGTAGATCAATTTGGAATTATTAAAATAATTGCAGTGCCATCATCCACATACAGAAAGAAAATGGACAATGTAAATTAAACAGTGTGTGTTTAGTATCACTTTGACCCCTTTCACACCAGAACGTTTTTCAGGTGCTTTTGCGCTAAAAATAGCGACTGAAAAGTTCCTGAAAAACTCCCCCTCGCCCCCATCCACCCCAGTGTGAAAGCCCGAGTGCTTTCACACTGGGGCAGTGCACTTGCGGGACGGTAAAAAAAGTCCTGCAAGCCGCATCTTTGGGGCGGTGTGGGAGCGATGTATTCACTGCTCCTCTACCGCCCCTGCCCATTGAAAACAATGGGGCAGTGCTCCCGCCTGAACTCCGCTTCAGGAGCGCCACTAACCGGCACTTTTAACCCCTTTTTAACCCCTTCTGGGGGGGTTAAAAGCGCACCACTGCCACCCGAATAGCGGCGCCAAAGCGCCTCTATAACAAGCGGTAAAGCGCCGCAAATTAGCAGTGTTTTACTGATAACGCTCGGGCGGCCCTGGTGTGAAAGGAGTCTTAAAGATACTGTATGATTGTAGTTTATGATCATAAAGTATCAATTGCCTTCCTGTTTCTAACATGCAATCTTATAATCTGATCAATCGAAATATGGTTGTATTCATAAAAAAAGTATCCCAGTGCTGCTGATTGATGCAAAATCAATAATTTTCCACCCTGACTGATCAATTCAATTTGATCGACTCCAATCTATATTGAATCTAAATCGACCAGAAGGGAGGTTATGACTATTCAATTGAAATAAAGTATTGTTGTCTCCGTGCTACTCAGTGCAAATGATTGTCACAAAAACTTGATTTCAGCCAGCACTGACATGCATTCCTGCACCAATGGTAATAATATTCTTGAAAAAGTGATGCGCAGTCACAATATAATCAAAAGAAATGCACTACTGACATGCGTTAATGTGCAAACCCAACTTAAATGCAATATAACCTATTAACGGATTATATGCATTCATGTGCAAACAAATGACATGCGTTTAATATGTATCAAAAATCATACTAACTAAAAATACCACAAAAAAGTGCATATATAAATGTGAATAAAATATATGTGCAAAAGTCCAATCCACAGTTCAGTTAATATACTCCAAAGGTGCCTAGTGTCCAAAAACAATCTTCAGTGATAATGGTTCAAGATAAATTATCGTGTACACCCAGTGTAATCCACCACCAATTACACTAGCTGCAAACCTCAATCATGTATATACAAGCGCCTTGCCCTTTAACTGGGCTGCAATGGCTCTCCAGACCTCTCCAGATGTGTGGAGGATCTTAATCACCACCAGAAATCTCCAGACTCTCCAGAAAGCAATTAACAGTAACTCCAGTGAAATGGGGCTCAAAAAGAATTAAAGAGGAGCTCCAGCCTCCCCACCAAAAAAGTTAAAGTCAGCAGCTACAGATACTGTAGCTGCTGACTTTTAATATCAGGACACTTAACTGTCCATCGATCTCATGATGTCGGCACCCCAGCCGATTTTCCGATCGGCTCTCTGTGCTGCCGCTGCCATTCCTGGAAAGGGAAACCGGCAGTGAAGCCTTTCAGCTTCACAGCTGGCTCCCTACTGCGCATGCGCGGAGCGCGTTGCACTTTCTAACTGTCCCGACAGCGGAGGAAGGAGGAGGGGGGCTGAGGTTGTCGCAGCGCAGTCTCCCTGAAGTGGGTGACAAGTACCTGTCAAAAACAGGTACCCACTCCCCCCTCCCCCCAGAAAGGTGCCAAATGTGGCACTGGAGGGGGGAGGAGGCACTTTTGGGTGGAACTCCGCTTTAAGAATCCTCATTGCGCAGTATCTAAAACACCATACATTTATTAAAACGTTTAAAAATCGAAGGGAAATATACGCACATCTTCCAGTGCACATATCCTAAATGCCTCTTTAACAGTGTTGCCCCTTAACCACTTCCCGGCCACCTGCCCGCAATGTACTGCAGGCAAGCGGCCGGTGTAGGCAAAGCGACATACCTGGATCAACACTCTGTGGTGGTTATTACATATAAATGTTTATAACTGATTATGTTTTATGCATTTAGGAATGAATCCAGCTTTTTTGTTAACCACTTACCGCCGCCCGCAAAGTACTGCGGACGGTGTAAGCAAAGCGACGTACCCAACCGGCTCTGCCCACTTCCGGGTTTAGGGCTCACGCAAGTGTACACAGCAGAACCTGTCAGCAAGTACTGGCCAATGATTCCCGGCTGTGTATAATCACAGCCCAGAGCTCTGTGTTAACAATCAACACAGAGTTCTGTACAGAGAGAATGATCTCTCTGTTTCTTATCTCTGCAAATGAGGGATGAGAAACCTAGAGCTCTATTAGTAAAAGCAGCACTTTTACATTTAACCCCTTGATCGCCTTAGATGTTAACCCCTTCCCAGCCAGTGTCATTAGTACAGTGACAGTGTATCCGCACTATCGCAGTACCAGTATAAGTCGCTGACTGCCATTTGTAGTATAACATTTTTTTTTTTTAATTTCAGCATATATATATATATATATACTGTATATACCAAAGTTTGTAGCCACTATAACTTTCCCACAAACCAATCTTTTTCTATCAAAGACGTAGCAGAATACATTTTGTCCAAAATTTATGAAGAAATTTGATTTTTTAAATGTAGAAAGTAAAAAATATATAAATATTTTTTTCAAATTTTCTGTATTTTTTTGTTTATATCACAAAAACAAAAAAAAAAACCCAGTGGTGATCAAGTACCACCAAAAAAAAGCTCTATTTGTGTGAAAAAAATGATAACATTTTTGCTTGTGTACAGTGTTGCATGCGCAATTGCCAATTAGTATGGCGCAATTAGTCCAAGTAGTTAAAGAGATGTTCCAGCCTTGGTGAAAAAAAAATGAAGCCAGCACCTACAAATACTGTAGTTGCTGACTTTTAATATAAGGACACTTACCTGTCTTGGCACCCGAAGCCACAGACCCGTCCATCATCTCCAGGTGCAGGCGCTGGCATCCTTACTAAGGGAAACAGGAAGTGAAGCCTTACAGCTGCAAAGCCTGTTTCCTACTGCACCTGCGCACGTTGTGCAACGCTTTCTGAATGGTCCCGTCGTGTTCTGGGACACATACAGGTCCCAGAAGGCGTCGGGGGGGAAGGAAGAGGGCAAAAAAACAGCGGAAGTGACGTACGTCACAGCGGCCCTATTGGATGGAAGTCTCAAAGAAAATAGAAGAAAAAGGTATGAAAAGAAAAAAATATATATCCAAAAACGAGTGGGGGGTGGGGTGTGGTTTCGTTTTCTAAGGAGTTCAATTTTTTCTTGGAACTCCACTTTAAGGAACAATGCAAGCATGGATTTCACATACAAGTGTGCTTCCTTCCTGCTTAGCATGCTGACGCCATCCATCTATGCCCCCAACATGTTTCGTCACGCCCAACGCAGCTTCCTCATGGATTTTCCCCATAAGGAAGCTGCAGTGGGCATGTTGAAACATGCTTATTTAAGTCCACTCTTCATTGCTGCCAACTTCTCCCTACATCGCTCTAGTTCTGGCACTGTAACTCAGACATCCAATTAGCGTACACTGATGATAGGAAGTCGGCCACTCTCCACCTCATCCATTCAGAAGAAAAAACTTGAATTCTATGACCGAACGAGGGGAGAAGAGTGGCAGGCAAACCATGGGGGATCTCCTCTCGTCCAGTCACAGAACACCTTGCATTTAATGAAAAGAATATAAGACTCACAGCAACGCTGAGCTCAGCCACTGCTGCTTCAGGGAAGTGCTGCATATGTTAAATGAGGAAGAGCACTCACTCCTGTAATGCTGGGAGTGGGCAATCAATGCATGGCACATCCTAGCAACATCGTAGGATAGCAGAATGCTAACAGTGAGGCTCAGTTCACACCTAGGCGACTTGCGATGCGACTTTTGTCACCTCAAGTCGCTTGACATATGAAATCCCATTTAAATTAATGGAAAAAGAAAATCATTTTTGAAGGCAACCCCCTCCCTCCCTTCTTTGATTGGCCACAAGCAAAGTCGCCTGGCATGGAGTGGCATTGTAAGTCACCCGAAGTTGCGCTGAAGTCGCCTTCAGGTTGCTTTCAAATCTCCTAGCAAAGTCACCCTCCAAGTCGGATCACCTCTGTGTGAACCGAGCCTGAGAGTTTTTCCTCCAGACTTCTAAAGTAGCAAAAATGGCCTACAAGTATGGCTATTACATTAAGCAGTATTTTCAAAGCTGCACGTTTTGTTTTTAAACTCCTGGGGTTCCTTGACTATATCATGAATTTAATTCAAAAGGTGAACTTAGCCTTTAGTTTGGCTCCTGATGCTGAAAGGAGTGGTGGGGGAACAGAAGAAACATGAATATATGCTGCTAGGGTTGGGTAGATTACAGGGACTCTGTCACCGCAGGGTCGTTTTTACAAAAGAGGTCACCTTTCTGGCAGCCCGTGTATTGAAAAGCCGCCGTATCTTCGCTCTACAATATTATTGCTTTTCCCCGAATGGGTAAAACAACAGGCTTATACTGTATGATTACTACCAGAAAACTGTTACCTACAAAAAAAAAAAGTTCATGTATTAGCAGTGCTCAAATTGCTATAAGTGCTTATTCTCACTTGTGTTGCCTTCTGAAAAGCGATCTGTGGTGGGAGGAAATATGTCACCTTCTGGACATCTGTTTTAACCCTTGAAAGCCCTCAGCACAGTGACACAACCATGTTGCAGGGTAGTTGCGGCACAGTCCCATTCACTTGACATGGTGTATCATGTTTGCTGTGGCTGCAGCATGTTTACCACTCCCTCTAGCCACCATGGCTGGTGAGGGGGTGGTAAAACCAAGGCTCTACTGCCTATTTTTATTGCCCTCTGGCCTCAAGTGTAAATAAGGGCTCCTGATGAATTCAGCATGGCAAGCAGTCTGCATTCTGGACATTCGATCCTGGCCGTAAACATTGGTCTTGCTTGGTGCACTGTTCAGCCCCATCCAGCCGCAACAGCTGTCAGCCTCCCATAGAATTTTACAGCCTGTCGGCAGCGGGGCTGGACAGTTTGCCTAAAATTTCCACCCATACCTAAACGCTGGAGTCTTGTGCGCCAGGGCTAAACACCTAGTGTGCACAAGGTGTAAAGGGCAGTGTCCAAAAGTCTGTTTTCATACAACTTTTATGTAATTTATAGGCTGTTGCTTGCAAGCGTTGCAGACTAATAAAAGAGCCAAACCTTTGGATTTTTGCTCTGTGGATTATTTGGCAAACAGGCAGTGGCAGCCCGTAATGCAGGGCACAGGGCGCTGCCCCTCCTATCCATGCGTCCGGCCCCCTAATCTTCATGCGGGGTGCCGGACAAATGGATTCCAACAGGTTTTTATTTTTTGATGAAGCACATGATTAGAGACAGAGACTCTTACCACTTACACCATCTATGGCGCGGGCAGCGCTTCCCTCCAGCTTCCCCTGCGTCTCCTCCGTTGCAGTGGAAACATGTCCGTTGATACCCGCCGCCATCCAATCCGATCCTGTCCGCCAAAAACAGACGGATGGCAGTCCTATTTTCCATCCGTCCGGTGGATCAGATGGAAACAGACAGGCGGTACGTTTCCATCTGATCTCCTCATAGAGGAGAGTGGGACTGTGTCCGTGTCCACTCTGCACAGCAGAGCAGACACGGACCTGTCATCTGCCTGCTCAGCGGAGTGATCCCTCGCTGAGCAAGCGGATTCCATTTAGTGGAGGCGCCCGTGTGAAATGGGCCTTAGGCTTAATCCACATGGCCGTAAAAAACGCATATACAAGTGTTTTTTTTATTATGGATTTAGATGCAACTGCATTGTTTTCAGTGGAGCCATTCACAGAGATGTGAAAACATGAGCTGCTTTCAGATCTGTAACACAGAATCCAAAAATCTGTGTCTTACACATATACTGTAAATTCATGTATATACATTTGTAAGTACGTAAATTACGTCTAAACAAAGGGGAAAAAACATAAAACGAGTTATATATGCATACACATTTAAAATCTAAATCTTAAATCTAATCAGTTAAACGCATCTATACGCAAGTATTTTACTGATCATTACTTAGGAACTTTTCTCCTAGAAAACACATGTGTAATAACATCAATAACATTTTTACGACCGTGTGAATGAGGCCTAATAGAGCCACCCACTGTACTTTTAATCTTTTACAGTAAACAGCGAGAGGCGGTCTAGGAGAGTCCTGTCCATCACGATTGAAGATGAGCCCCGTCGGGCCCGCCCAGTCCTTCAGACCCGCCCCCTCTGCCATGCCTCTACTCGCTCTCCTTCGCAGCCTGCCATGCTTCATTTTTTTTTTCAATGGACACACACAGTGCTCCTGTTAACCCCTTTGCTGATCAGGCATCTCACAACTCAATGCAAGGCAGCTATTCACAAAGCCAAGGCTTGTTGAAAGTACAGCGAGAGCAGCGTCTCACTGTGGAAAGTTGGCTCTGCCTATTCCCAGGAACCTGGAAGTTTTTTAAGGTCAGCCTCGTGGCTTATGAAGCATCCTTTTCACATTTCTTTGAATCTTTTGAATGAGAGTGGTAGACAAATGGAAACATATTTATCAATGTCTTCTACTGTGTGAAAGAAAGTATTCCCGATGAGGCCAATCATTTTCCCAATGCATTTTTGTGGAGTAAATGCACATAATCCACAAGCAATTTTATTTGTAGAGAGCAAGTCCCTGGCACAAAAACTGTCAAGAAATGCTACTAGTAGAATACCCACATTTCTAATGTTCTCTGTAGTAACATAACTGATAGGTCCCGTGCTGTTCCTACAAAGCCTGGTTGTTGTGTTGGCCACCAGCAGATTCTGTTAAAGTGATTGTAAAGGTAAATAAATAAAAAAAAAATAACAAACATGTCTATACTTACCCGCTCTGTGCATTGGAATTGCACAGACCGGCCACGAACCGCTCCTGGCCCCTCCCCCCTGTCCAGTGCCCCCATGGGAAGCCGTTTTCCATGGGGGCACTCTTGCATGTCCATTGACACAGACAGCGAGACTCTGCCCCGCCCCTCGTTCACTCGTCACTGGCTTTGATTGACAGCACTGGGAGCCAATGGCTTCTGGCGCCCCAGCAAAGCCAGCTAGACCCAAAAGTGAGGGGAGAGAAGATCTGCAAACATGCATGGCACTGGCTCGAATGAGGGTACAGGTAAGTAAAAGGGGGGGGGGTGAAGGGGGATGCTGACACCTAAATCATTTTTACCTTAAAGGGGTTGTAAAGTCAAAAGGTTTTTCATCTTTAAGATAAGCCTCCTGTGTGCAGCAGCCCCCCTAATACTTATTTTTTATTGTTTTATGCAAAAATTAACACATAAGACATCACACCTCGCAGGGCGAATAAATAGTCAAAAACACCCCCCCCCATACCATGCAGATAAACTCCATCAATCTGGATACATAGCCCCTTTAAGGACCAAAAAGCATCAAAACCTTTTGACATACATAAATCCAATATGCAACCTCTTATATAGAAAAACAAATGTGCACCTAACTACTTATCTATGGTGTGTTATGAAGAGCAGATTTTAAAATCATAGCATAGCTACAAAAACACCACCTTCCCACCATTATCCTGTCAACTCAACCCTAGGACCATCTTATGCAACAGAGGCAGAGCTCTCCATCCAAATCCTCCATACCTCATCAAACTTTTTTGGGCAGCCTCTACTCAAATCAGGGCCGTCTTTAATATTGATTGGACCCTGGGCAAACATTTTCCTGGGCCCTCCTGAATCCACTTGTCATCTATTTTCAGGCAGTGCAGGTTCAAGGGGCAGCTGTTTTGGACCCCACAACAATGACTGGGCCTGGGACAGCTGCCCCTTTTGCCCTGCCTTAAAGACGGCCCTGACTCAAATACATAGAGCGGAGACATCCTATTTATAAGTCCTTTCCAATAAGACAATGATGGCGTCAATGTTTTTTTCCAATAAAGGATCAACGCATTTCGAGCATAAAATAATAATAGGCTCAATTAAGGTCCCCCTAATACTTGCCTGAGTCTCATCTCTATCCATCGATGTCCATAAGTGTGTCAGCCATCAGAGACACTCCCTCCTGTTTGACTGAGACACAGCAGCAGCGCCATTAGCTCCCGCTGCTGTAAAAGTCAGCTAGCCGATCAGGAGAGAGAGGGGGCAGGGGCGGGCCGCTGCCATTTGTCTGAATGGACACAGGGAGCTGTGACTTGGCTCAGGTGCCCCCATAGCAAGCTGCTTGCTGTGGGGGCACTCAACATGAGGGAGGGGCCAGGAGCACAGAAGAGGGACCAGAGAATAGGAGGATCTGGGCTGCTCTGTGCAAATCCACTGCACAGAGGAGGTAAGTATAACATGTTTGTTATTAAAAAAAAAAGACTACAATCACTTTAATGCAAGGAATGCATTAAGGTAAAAAATGTTTAGCCTTTACAACCACTTTAATGCTGAAGTTTAGGTATGGCACTATTAAATAGTTAAATGGGTCCACCTTGGACCAATGTAAGTATGTATGTGCCATACTTGTGGGATCCCCCAGGAAGCTGGAAACCACTGTAATAAGTACCACTAGTTTCTGGGCCCTGCGCCAACCAGCTGCCCTGCTGCATTGTGAATACGGCACAGGCGCCATTCACAGAACATTTTGCACTCTCTCAATGAATGCAAAGTGTTCTCTGATTGGACGAGGTGGAAAGGCAGGGTGGTGACATCACGATCTCTACTTTGTCCAATCAGAAAATGTTTTATATTCATTGAGGTATGACAAAGGGGAGTGCAAAATCTGGTGCAGCTCTGCCAAAGGTGAAGTTAGAAGCTGAATGGCTACCATGCACAGTTGCAGAAGATTTTGCACTCTCCAGTTTTAGTAAATGCACCCCAAAGCATTCTCTCACTGACGCTTGTGCCAAGCAAGCAACCTTCTTTTTCCAAAAGTTTATACTGAAAAATGTAACGCTGGTGTGAACAAACAGTAGTACTCAATTGTGTCCTTACCAATGAATTCATGATTGCAGTCACTTTGTGCTTGAAGCTTGTTGAAACAAGTTATTTCCCAGCTGTCCTTTCTACAGTCCAGGGTTTGAAAATGAATCAAGGATATCAAGGAACAAGGATCAGGAATTGTGAGCACCCCAACCTAGTGTATGAGTGCAGAGTAATGACATCAGTGTCCCAATAGAGGGCACTAGACTCTGTAAAGCACATCTCCATACACTGCTCCTTGGAGCTGTACACTTTCTGGAATGCCCAGCCACCTCCAGTTTTCTTTGCTACATTAGTTTCAGAAATCATTTCTAATGGGTAATTTGGTAACATTATATCTGTTTTCAGTAGCAAAGGCCATGTAGAGAAGGAAACTTTGTAAAAGTCTTTTATCACTATCAAGTTTGTCTATTGATGCAAAAAGTACAGTGCCTTAGCCAACTGTAACCCATTAGGGATCTGATGGCAGCATAGGCGTGCGCAGGGTGTGTGTCAGGTGTGCCTGGGCACACCCTAATCCCTCCAAGCACATTAGCATTTCTGCTCTACGTGCTGATGGAGAGATGGGAAATATCTCCCTCTGACCAGTTCCACCATTATTGAAGAGCTACCGTCCTTCTCTTTCACTAAAGCGGTTCTGCTATAAGAGTGTGTGTGTCTGTGTGTATGTACGGTATGTATATAAATATACTGTTAATGTGTGTTTGAGCTTTGGGGTGCACACCCTAATGCAATAGGCTGCGCACACCTATGGATGGCAGTAACCAATATGTTAATTTTGATGTGGAGCAGATGCATGCCTTAGCTGCATGTGTGTATTGGGCCCCTTGACTGCTTATACACTTTTCTCTCCTACACTGGAAGGTGATGGGAGGACACAATGAATTTGCTTGAGATCAATGTAAGACAAGGTCCTTTAGTACTCAAGGAAAAAAGGCCAAAGCGCAACTCCCTTCCTCAACATGAGCTTTGAATTACTTCAGTGGCATAGGTTGCATGTCCTCCCCTTTTTGTGCCCAAGGCAGCTGGCTCTTCTGCCTACCCCTCGGCCTGGTCCTACCTGGGACACAACTGGATCTAGCAACGACCACCCTTTGCATTACCTTGCATGTGCTTGGACTTTGCATTACCTTGACATGGTGTTAATGTAAATTGCATAATAAAACTGTGTAACATATAAAACATGATAGTGTTTGAAGGTAAATATATGCAGTAGTATTTCTAATAATCTAGGCTGATTCCATCTCTGCGTTACTTTTATTACAGGATAAAAAGAACAGGGTACGAGCAATGTAGAACTTGCAGGGCATTTAAAGTGTTACTAAACCCAGGACTCTGCATTCGCTATATCTGGTCTCCCACAGTACACAGAACATGGAAATGCAATCCTTTTAGTAAATATAAACTGCTAAATACCTTTTCTCATCAGCAGTATATTGCAGTCTTGTGCCTTCCTTCAGTGTCTGGTTAAAGCTTGTAGGAGGGGTTCTCATTCTACTCTGACTGTCCTATGAAGCTGCAGGACTCCTGACCTTCTGTCTGGACAGTGCTAATTGGCCCTGTGCTGATCACATGCACCCTCCAAATAAAACAAAAGAAACATTCTCCAAGGCTCTGTACTATCAGTAGATAGATTGAGGACAGTGCAAGAAGGGTAGGATCAGAGAAGACAGGATCAAACAGCCTTTTTACACAATGCAGAGGATTAACCCCTTAGGTTCGAGAGTGAGTATAACAAGCATTCTTTACTGCATATACAGACTGATTTTACTGTTGTGGATTTACTAACGCTTTAAGAAATCCTAAGGACTCTTTCACACATAAATGTCCATTTTCACGGACTCAGCGGGATTCGATCCGTTGATCCCTGCTGAGCTAGCGGATGACAGGTCCGTCTCCGCTCACTGTGCAGAGACAGACCTGTCAGATCCCCTGCTCTCCTCTATGGGAGATCGGATAAAAACAGATCCGCCTGTACGTTTTCATCCGGTCCGCCAGACGAATGGAAAATAGGGTTTCCATCCGTCTGGATTTAGTGGATCGGATGTTAGTGGACATGTCACTGCTGACATCCGTCGCTCCATAGAGGTACATGGAGCGTCCGTTCAGGTCCGCCTGAAAAACGGACAGGCCTGCATATGTGAAAGAGCCCTAAGAATTAAAACTAAACTCTGGGGAAAGTGAAAGGTCGTTTCAGTGGCTCTGCCCCCACACTGCAAGGCTTAAATGCTCATTTAGGTCTAGGGGATGGGAAAAGCAGTTTAGTTATCCGATCCTCCGCTCCGGCAGGCTCCCTAATGCTGATAGACCAGTGCCTGCTTCCTTGTTTTTTCCAATGCAGTGGGGATGTGCTGGCACTGCATGGGTTAAAGCGGATCTTCACTGCATCTGAGCACCAAAAACCAAAAACGCAAATTAATTCCTTTTTATTATTAAAAGCGAACTTCCACATCCATCCATGTCTCCATGCTTTATTTTGTTGAGAAATCTTGGCCATCTTGAGTAAGGGCAGATGATTCATGTAGCATTTACTTCCATCTGCCCTTAGCTCCAGCATGCAGGCAGGAGGGTGTGCTTAGCTGAGAAAACCCCTCCTCCTTTTCTCCTCCCCTCCGGGTGACTCCTGGGGTGTATGACATTTGCCTAGGCAAGAAACAAGGAAGTTACTGAAAAAATGTAAAAAAAAAAAAAAAAAAAAAAGAGTTTAAAGCAAGTAAATATATTATACTTTCCTATCTATTTACTAATGCTAGCAACATAAGGATTAAAAATAATCAATGTTGATTGGGAGAGTAAAGTTCCGCTCGTTTTTGACTAAAGTGGGGTACACACTATAAGAAAATCGGGCGAACGATCGAATGGTTTTCCTCGATTTTTCACAGCAAGTCGTTAACCGAGGATAGAAATAATCTACGAACATTCTCATACGACAAAGGCTTTTTTTTGTTATATGTTGTTATCTGATTTTCCTCGTACGAATGTGGTACACATTAAACAAAAATCATTTGTTCGGTTCACGTAAAAGAAAAAAATTGGCGTTTATCCCTTCGGAAATTTTCCTTTGCAAAGTCAGAATCGTATGTTAAAAGTTGTGTACACACTATACAAAAATCATACGATCGTTCCTCGTACAGATTTTTTCTTCCAATTTTCTTATAGTATGTACGGGGCTTTAGGGCGAGGAGAGTGAAGATATACTTACCTAATCCTATGATCCTCCGACCACAAGACCTGTCACTGCTGCTCCTGCCCCCACACACCTGCTAGCAGTCTTGTGCAGTGGACTGTTCCTGATGTCATTACACCCATGGACCGGCTCTGAACATGAGGATGACAGGAACAGTCGACCGCTGGATGTGGGGGGAGGCCTGGTTTCTGGAGGATCGGGTAAGTATAGCCTTTCAGTGCACCCGAGGACAAAATGAGTAGTTACTGTAAAGTGTGTTGTAAAGTCTAAACATTTTTTACCTTAATGCATTTGCATTAAGGTAAAAAAATGTTT
>BLSH010509111.1:378857-388938 GCA_018402905.1 Glandirana rugosa
GGGGGGTCACACACACCTAGACCGGACCGCGAAATGTGGGGATGGAAGGCGCTAAGCTCCACTCGCCGCCCTCGCCCGGAGAGGCATGAAGAGAGCCGAGGACGGAGAAGAAGCCTGTCTTCCTCTACTGCAGCCCCGCTAAGCCTGGAGCCTTCTCCCCGCACACTGCGGACACAGCATGGCCTCGGCTGCCTGGCCTGATGACGAGTCCCGGAGCACGGCGACACGGAGAAGGAGGGGACCGGAGCCCGCCGCCCCGGGAGAGGGAGGAGGGCCGCCCGATCTCGACTATCTCCAGAGGCCGAGCTACTGTGATGCCAGCTTCGCCCTACAGCACATCTCCGAGGTGATCCCCGGGCATTGTCTGCTGTCATACATGCCAATGGATGGGGAGGGGGGTTGGATCACACACACACTGGGGGTACATAGGGAGCACTGGGAGATCTCTAAGGGGGGTACATAGGGAGCACTGGGAGATCTCCTAAGGGGGGTACATAGGGAGCACTGGGAGATCTCCTAAGGGGGGTACGTAGGGAGCACTGGGAGATCTCCTAAGGGGGGTACGTAGGGAGCACTGGGAGATCTCCTAAGGGGGGTACGTAGGGAGCACTGGGAGATCTCCTAAGGGGGGTACGTAGGGAGCACAGGGGGATCTCTAAGGGGGGTATGTAGGGATCACTAGGGGATCTCTAAGGGGGGTACATGGGGGAGGGGTGGTCACACACAGGGGGAGTCATACTCAAGGGGCTGATTATAACAAGGGGTACATAGGGGTCACTAAAGGGCTGGTCATATATGGGGGTTTATCACGCTCAAGGAATATATATGGATTACAGGGTGCTGATTGTAAACAGGGGGTAAATAAAGATCACTGTGTGTGTGTGTGGGGGGGGGGGGGCTTTATTATGCACAGGGGGCTAATCATATACCAAGGTACATACAGATTACAGGAAGCTGATAATGTATAAGTAGGTACATAGGGATCATGGGGAGCTGATCATATACCCCTTTGTATACGATATGCCTGTTGTGTATGATCAGCCCCCTGTTATCTGTATGTACCCCCTGTGTATGATCAGCCCCCTGTTATCTGTATGTAGCCCATTGTCTACGGTGTACCCCCTGTGTATGATCAGCTCTTTGTGATCTGTATGTACCCCCATGTATACGGTGTACCCCCTGTGTATTATCAGCCCCCTGTGATCTGTATGTACCCCCTTGTACATACAGATCACAAGGGCTGATCACACACAGGGGGTACTTAGGGATCGTGGGGAGCTGATCATATACAAGGGGCTACATACAGATCTCAGGCTGCTGATCGTATACAAGGGTACCCCGTTGTATACGTACATTCAGATCTCTGGCTCCTGATGATATACAAGGGTTAAATATGGATCATAGAGAACTGATTTGTATACAAGGGGGTACATAGGGAGCTGATATCATGCACAGGGGGTCCCACGTTGCATCCCCTTGCATTCATTGGCCCCTGGGGCGAGTGTAGGAAAGTGAAAAGTGTAAACAGATGAGGTACGATGGGATATGTAGGGCGATGTGTGCACGGTTGTTTGCAATCCCTGAATTATTCTCCCCCCTTCTCCACTGGGTTGGAGAGAACACAAGAGCAGACCATGTGGCTGCCCTCTTCCGTTCACAGATATTGTCCAGGGCTGCTGTGCTTCCCTCTCCCATCACACTCCATGGACAGGGTTTCTCGGCATTGTCACCACGTGCACTGTCCTAGTAAACACAATCCTTCCAGCTTTTCCCCTAGCTTACATTGCTGGCAGGGATGATTGGGAATTTATTCTACGGAGCCTGAGCTGCTCCAATCTCTGTAGACCTGGTGATCAGGGTGTCTAACACTTGTCCCAGAAGATCTTTCTGCTCAGAGAAGATGGGAATGATACATTGACTAATTAGGGATTCTCTAGGTGTCATTGATCATATAGAAGTAGAGAAAAGAGTGAAACTGGGCACCACACAGAGGAGAACATGCTTGTGTGATGCTTGGTTTCACCCTTGCCTCTACTTATATACTGTATAATTATGTATTAAACGGTTGTCACAGATGCCATAAGTTCTTTATTTCAAGTATTTTTTTTATAGCGATGACAGGGAGCTCAAGGAGCTTGCAATCTAAGATCCCTACCTCTCATATATACCTCCATATACCTCCAGTAGAGCCAATTACAATCTTTTTTTTCCCTAGAGGAACCCTTGAAATAATTTTCAAGTCTTTGAGTATCCCGTCTAAAATGAACTCATTGGTGGTTAGTGGGAAGAATGCCTCTTACGTTGGTGGTCAGTGGGAAGAATGTCTGTTGTGTTGGTGGTCAGTGGAAGAATGTCTGTTGTGTTGGTGGTCAGTGGAAGAATGTCTCCATTGGTGGTCAGTGGGAAGAATTCCCCTTACATTGGTGGTCCGTGGGAAGAATGTCTCTTATGTTGGTAGTCAGTTGAAGAATGTCTCCATTGGTGGTCAGTGAGAAGAATGCCCCTCACGTTGGTGGTCAGTGGGAAGAATGCCCCTCATGTTGGTGGTCAGTGGGAAGAATGCCCCTCACGTTGGTGGTCAGTGGGAAGAATGCCCCTCACGTTGGTGGTCAGTGGGAAGAATGCCCCTCACGTTGGTGGTCAGTGGGAAGAATGCCCCTCACGTTGGTGGCCAGTGGGAAGAATGCCCCTCACGTTGGTGGCCAGTGGGAAGAATGCCCCTCACGTTGGTGGCCAGTGGGAAGAATGCCCCTCACGTTGGTGGCCAGTGGGAAGAAATCCCCTTATGTTTGTGATTTTTGGGAGGAATGTTTACTTAGTTGTTGGTCAGGGAGAAGAATGTCTCTTCTGATGGTTGTCCGGAACCATCAGATGCAGGGTCAACCAGCCACAGCTAAAAGTACCCCTAGAAACCTCTGGAGGAATCCCAGGTTCCTACGGATTCCTGGTTGAGAATAGCTGATTTAAGGTCCCCATCTCACAAACCTATACCTACAATTCAAGGTCCCCATTTCCCTTACTAGGGTCAGTTTAGATAATAGCCAATTAAGCTATCAGCACAGAGTGTTGCAGGAAACCCACGTAAGCACAGGGAGGACATGCAAATTCCATGCCAATAACATTCTAGTTGGCATTCAAACCAAGGACCCCCAATGCTGCAAGGTAGAGAGGGGTTAACCACTAAGCTACTGTGTTTTTATTTTTTTTAACAAAGCAATCAACTAGCATTTATGTACCAAACTGTGAATGTAAGCATCTCACTGGCTACTTTGGAATAAGACCCGGTACTTAGCAAAGTGACTGTGCATTTAGCTTTCTAAGTAAGGCAAACCAGCCTTCGTGTCTCTCTACAATCTTTTAGATTTGCCAAAAACTATGCAGTTAAACAATCCAATTAATTTGTAACAAATAAGGCACGCACTTGCACTTCATAGTTGGTGGTAAATCTGAAGATGATTGTAGAATCAGATTGTTTAGTGTATGGTTACAATTACTGAGTGATGCAAAAGAGTTGTGGTTGATGATCCAGTGCTTCCTATAAAGAAAAGAAGCCTTGAAGGACCTATGTGTGAAATCTAATGTAAGCCCCAGTCTGACCGCACTTCTGTGATCTGTATATACAAGTAATCTGGATAGTATTCTATAGCGGCCTATTTTGCTTGTCGACACAGTAACTAAGTTTGTAGCCAATGCTCCCCCATGCATTAGTTTATAACACCGTGTTGAAGACTTGTAATATGGGGGTATTTTGACAAAATGCAGGAAATGACTTTATTGGCGAGGTTTTGCCTCTTGTGTTATTTTAAATCCTATCTTTTTCTTCTTCTAGGGGAAGGCTACGGGCAGGAAAGCTCCATTGTGGCTCCGAGGAGTGTTTCAAAGACTATTATTTAAACTTGGTTGCTACATACAAAAAAACTGCGGCAAGTTTTTGGTAGTGGGCCTCTTGATATTTGGTGCTTTTGCTGTGGGATTACGAGCAGCAAACCTAGAGACGAATATGGAGGAGCTTTGGGTCGAAGGTAAGAAGTGCTCCTGTTCTTCAAGTCTTCCTTATGTTTGATTATATGGTTGTGTGAAAATAAAATCACCTTTCAAATCTTGTAGAAAATGTGACTTGTACGGCTGTTTTTAAAGGGGTGTCCATTTGCGCACATGTCGTCCATCTGGCCGGGCCTGTGTGTTCTTAATGTATATGACAGTGACAAAGCTTTTGCTTCTGTTTATGTCTTTTAGAGTTTGCCAGATTTGCTTGCAGTTAGTATTTGTTTCAGCATGTGGTGCATTGTACAGCATATCTGATCTGCTGTATATTAGTCACTGAGCGAGCGTTTTTTGCGAGTGAGCGCAGGCCCCTTGCAGGAAGACTTGCACATTACAACCTGTAGAGTTCTCTGTGTGTGTGGTCCTGTTTTGGACAGCTTTCAAGTCTTGCTTCTAGGGGGAGGGGAGTGTGCAACATATGTCTCAAGGTAAAAAAAGACTGTGGGTATATAAGAAAAAAGGAAGAATAGTGCGTACCAGATTGGATGATTCGAGATTTAAGGTCTACAGCCGGGAAGGTTCAGCTGTAGTATTCACAGATGGAAATGTTAATGTAAAAAAAGTTACAAAATGCTTTTCTGTGGTTAAGTCTAATTTTATTTTATTTTTTTACTTTTATATATTTTTTTTTTTTTTTGTATTTAAATTGTACTGTATTCATAAATGTTATGTTCTGGCGAAAAAAGGATGTTGGTGTTTTTGCATGTTTATAAATATAGATGTGCCGGTTCGCTTGTGTGTTGTTGTATGCTCCATGTTTTGCTGGGCATAGCCTTTTCTGGCAAACTTGCATTTTTGGCAAAAATGTCATGTCATCTAAGGGATGTGTTCATGTCTGAGCTATGAGCAGTCCTAGATTATACCTTGTATTTGCTACTGAAACAGATGCACAAAATAAGTAGAGCTGTATTGCCATTGACGAGCAATTTGAGGCTTGATGCAGAAATATGTTTTTTGCTTTGTCTTAAGCTGGATACACATTATACAATTCTCTTTTTTAGTGTTTTTTTTTTTTATCCTTTTAGATTTACCAAAAGCATATAATATGAGGTCAAACCTAAACCCTTTCAATTTGTATACAATCAGGCAAGCATTTGCACTACATAGTTGAAGGTAAATTTAAAGGACATCTAACAACAAAAGTTGTATAGTGTGTATCCAGCTTTAGGCCGGCCATACACTGTTCAATTCTAAGCCAGTTCAGAAGGACCCAACTGAGATTGAAACCATGTATGAGCAGGCTGAAGGTGTCCAGGTTGGTCGATCGATCAACTTTGGTACAACCAGCCTGCCGGATTTTACATGCGATTATTGCTAGCAGCTGTTATAGGGGGAAGTCATCCCTGTTGGGAAAATACAATGGCTTCACAGGAGGGATTCCCCTGTCAACACTGTCTGTGTTGATGGGGGAATCAAGCGATTTTTCTTTCCTGCAACCTGTGGTTGCAGGAATGAAAATCGCTCAGTCTATGGCCAGCCTTACTTTAAGGGCCTATTTACACTGGTGTCTACAGCCGGCATTCTGGCGCACCAAAACCTCAAAATCTCATGGGCCTCAATAATAAAGACAGTCTGTTCCCATCATTATATCCATTTTGTTTTCTGCATTTTAGTGCGTTGGGAGGTCCATAGAAGTCAGTGGCACTGGATCAAAGTGCCTGTGATGTGTATTGATGTTTTGCCAACATGTATTAACTAACCTTGGTCAACAGCTGTTATCTCTGTGTGCTCTAAATTCAAAAAAGCATTGAAAACGCATGGCAGAGCACCTGTCTAACGTTATAGAAAAATGCACATGCACAAATCTCCATGGACCTTAAGGAATCTGTTATAATAGAAGTATGGGAGCTGCCTCTGCAGACTAGTTTTGAACATCTCTGATCAGCATATGTTTGTTCCAAGGCAATGATTCTTAAGTAGTGACGCAAGTCTCAGGATCACAGTCAGCAGCCTGGAACGTGCTGTTTGCAAAAACAAGTCAGCAATGACAGCTGCGATACTCTTTTTTTCACAGATTACCTTTGTTCAGTGCCAGGTAAAATTGGTTTCAGGATTTGCATTCTCTTTCTCACACTTTTCATCCACTAGACTCCAACCAAGACTTTTTTTTTTTTTTAAGGGAGTGTTAGAACCTCTGTCGTGTTTTTCTTTCTTCCCCGATTTGACAGACTTGCTTTTGAAAGTTGTCACAAAAACAAGTGGTGATCTCATTGAAAGAACACTTTTCTCTCTCTGATCTAAGGACGAGTATAACATTTTTAGATTTCTCCCCATGTTTCTGCAGGATAACTGGTCACCAGGACAGTTAGGGCTGGATCACACTAAAGCGATGCGGGAACCCCGTGAATCCACTGAGGGTTCCCGCATCGCTTGTCTCCCAGCGGCAGTTCACACTGCTATAAGCAAACCGCGGGGAGTGTCAATAGAAATCTAATGACACCCCCAAATCAGTTTGCATATCAGTGTGAACTGCAAACTCGCACAGGAATCAGATTGCATGGTGTGAACACCCATGCGATCCGATTCTGACCCTGCGAAAAAAAGGGTCCTGTGTGAGTTTGCGCCGATTGCGATGCAAATTCAGCCATACAACCTCTATTGCTGAATTTGCATCGCACAGAGATCGCATATGACTCACACTGCAGTGCGGTGCGAATCATATATGATATCTGAGATCGGAGCAGTGTGAACTGGCCCTGAAAGTGGAACTAAACCCATCGATTTAACGGTTTAAAAGAAAAGTTCCTGGAATGCTGCAAATGCTAACTGTCAAATTTGCTTGTGCTCTCAAACTGTCAAACCATCAACTGGCTGGTGTCATAACTGATCACATGTGCAGCACCATGGCAGTTACAGGTCACAGAGGCTAAGATGGCTGCTTCCTTGGCTGAAAATGATAGGAGGGTTTAGTTCCGCTTTCACAACAGTAAAACTTTCCAAAGGGGATATGAACAGTAAAACCTGAGATTCCAACCCTTTCTTACTGTATGCAAAAAAAAGAGCAAAAACGTTTTGGCCAGAGTTCTGCTTTAACTGCTAGTTGTTTCCAAACGCATAAGTAATAATATTGTAAATAAATTTATAGTGATAAAAATGTATGGAGCATATTCTGAATGTCATAGTATCTTTACCACGTTATTACTTTCTCTAGCAGTTACTGCAGTTTAGCTATTTGGTTTTATTATGTTGAAGGTGTAAGAAAGCTGAAGGGTACCCACACACTCTGGGGAATACAAAATTACACTATCCAGGTTTTATTTAGACTTAGGGAATGACTGGACATCTCCATTGGGCCACAACATATCGCATATCTGCTGAACCGAACATATTTTGCAATGCTGCTATATCAGAAAATAAAGCTCCATCCAACAGTTATGGCTCAAAAGTTTGTTTTATATTCCATATATATTGTCCACAATTCCTGTGAACATGGGGACATTTCTATCTTTGTGTGAGTGTCGCCTTTTGCTTGGCATGGCCATAGTTGGTCATATGTGTTGTTGGGAGTCAGCAACGAGTAGGTATCTACTTGTGGTTGCCCTCCACATATTTTCTCTGGGATTAAGGTCTGGAGACTGGCTAGGCCACTCCAGGACCTTAATGTGCTTCTTCTTGAGCCACTCCTTTGTTTGCCTTGGTTGTGTATTTTGAGACGTTGTCATGCTGGAATACCCATCCACAACCCATTTTCCATGCTCTAGCTGAGCGAAGGAGGTTCTCATCCAAGATTTGACCGTACACGGCCCCGCCCATCGTCCCGTTGATGCTGTGAAGTTGTGCTGTCCCTTTAGCAGAAAAACACCCCCAAAGCATAATGTTTACACCTCCATGTTTAACGGTGGGGATGGTGTTCTTGGGGGTCATAGGCAGCATTCCTCCTCCCCGAAACATGGCAAGTTGATTTGATGCCAGAGAGCTCGATTTTGGTCTCATACTTTCATACCACAACACTTTCACCCAGTTCTCCTCTGAATCATTCAGATGTTTATTAGCAAACTTCAAACGGGCCTTTACATGTGCTTTATTGAGCAGGGGGACCTTGTGGGCGCTGCAGGACTTCAGTCCTTCACTGCATAGTGTTTTGCCTATTTTCTTTGGGACTGTGGTCCCAGCTGCCTTGACATCATTGACCAGATTCTCCTGTGTAGTTCTGGGCTGATTCCTCACCGTTCTCATGATATTGAAACTCCACAAGGTAAGATCTTGCATGGAGCCCCAGACCCAGGGAGATTGATAGTTCTTTTGTGCTTCTTCCATTTGCGAATAATCGCACCAACTGTTGTCACCCTCTCACCAAGCTGCTTGGCGATGGTGTTGTAGCCCATCCCAGCCTTGTGTAGGTCTACAATCTTGTCCCTGACATCTTTGGACAGCTCTTTGGTCTTGGCCATGGTAGAGAGATTGGAATCTGATTGCTTGACAATCTGCAGATCGTTAGTATGGTGCTTTCAACAGCCGATTTCGATTTTTCGTCCAAAAAAATCATAAGAGCAAGACTATGCATGCTCAGAAACATAAAAAAAAAAACATACAAAATTATTCAACGCATTACGTCACTTCTGATGTATTCTGTCATACGAGAATTTTTGTATGGTGACTAACCTCTTCACTGTCGACCTGAGACAAGCATCCAACAGAAAATGGATGTGGGATTGTTTGACCATTCTTCCAGAAGCGCATTTGTGAGGTCAGGCAAATCATTTGGTGGAGAGGGATTATGGTGTGGGGTTGTTTTTCAGGGGTTGGGCTAGGCCCCTTAGTTCCAATGAAGGGAACTCAAGGCGTCAGCATACCAAGCCCCCTAGAAGTCTTCAGTAGCATGCATGGCGATGTGTAACGTGTATCATAATCAACAATTCCAGGCGTAAGCACCCATGCTGCATGCGTTTTACATTTGTACGTGTGTATATGTGGGGGCGGGAAGGGGGGGGGGGTTATGTGCTTGGGTGCAGCTTAAAGTTTGTACTATTTAAAAAAAAAAAAAAAAAAAATCCTCTGATTTTTGGTGACAGGTTCTCTTTAATGAAACATCCAGGGTCTAAAAGACATTGCACTGCATTACATTCTTGCCTGGTCTTGATGGTCGGGAAACTGTCAACAGGGACCCGGGTCAACCACTATAAGGGGAGGCGAGGGGACATGTGTCTGCTCTCCTCCCACCCCCTCTACCTGGTTGCACCCCCTGTGCCTGTCCCGGGCCCGCAGATGGTCAAGTGATGCCCGGTATACACAGTGGGGGTAGCACGTGCAGAGTGTGAGTAGCATTCTGGCAGCAGCACAAAACTTGATGCCTGGGGTTTGTCGAGCCATGCCTTTGGGTATTCTCCTTCCTGTCCTTGTGATGTGCTGATTACTCTCCTGTCCGTGTGTGTTGCCTTTTTATTCTTCATAAATCACAATGCATATACTTCAAAAGGCCAGTGCGCTCTGTTATTTTCTTCTGTTTATGTATGACACCAGAGAACATGATCTGTCACATGGCCATACAGAAAATCTGTGTATACACGTTTAAGAGATATATCAGCGGGACACCTTTGCTTGCGCCTTAATTCTCGGGAACTGTAAACTAACAAGCTTTCCTGATAGCAGGCACTACTAGAATACTTGCTGTCCCCATACTCCCTGCCACCGCAATCCACCACTAGAGCCTGTACATATTCTCTACCTGCTGTGACATTCCCTATTGGGCTGAGCAAGTTTTGACTTTCACTAGAATTTTAAGGGGCTGCAGCCATAGTTCATGGTGACAGAAGAGCAAGGGAAAGGTAATACTGGCCATACTGTACACTATGAATTTTGGCTAGTTGCTCAGGAAATTCACTCAGCGGGTGGCCCTGTCAGCCGTCTCTCGTCTGACATCCCTTGAAGAAGCCAGGCAGAAAATTGTTGGCTGGAAAGCAGCTGCATCCAATCGGATGCAGCCACCGCTGAGATATTTTTACAGGTGACCAGTTTTATGATTGCAAGATAAAATATATATATATATATATATATATATATATATATATATATATATATATATATATTATGTAGTAAT
>BLSH010509111.1:416714-427625 GCA_018402905.1 Glandirana rugosa
CTAATAATAAATCACAGGGAATTCAGGACCTGGAGGTGACGTCACTGGGGTGTTTGAGGGTCACACGGCTAACCTGTCCGGTAGACTAAACTAGGTATAACGTAGAGATTTTTGTAAATCTTGTCAATCATGTCTCCCCTCTCCCTTCTTTCCTCCAGACTGTACATATTAAGTTCCTGAAGTCGCTCTTGATATGTTTTATCCCCCAGACCTTTCACCATTTTTGTTACCCGAAATAGCCACTGAGGAAGAGCAAGTCTCGAAACACGTCAGGCTTTTGGGCTCAGTTGATGATGAGCTGTTAATGGCTTCAAAATGACCCCCTGGGTTTGGGGCAAATGCAACCCATGATGAGGGTTATGCACACCATTGTTCTAAATGTTTTTAGAGATGCAATATGGATCAAATCAGATGGCCTGTCCAATCGGCACACTGGGAGTTTGTGGGGTCACTGCAGTGGAGGTCCAGGACTTAAGGGACACTAAATAATAATCTTATTCTCCAAACACTTATGAGCGACTGCAGTGCTGATCAAGTGTTTTCTGATGTTGGGGAAGTCTCCCTGCTTTCAGAATACAAACGCTCAGAGGGAGGACGGGTTAAAAAAAAGATCTATTGGCTGCCTTAGTGAACCGGTTTAATTTTTGAACAAAGGGAACAAAAATATCTAAAAGATATCAGCATTTCAGATACACAAAAAAAAAGTTTTCTATGAAAGAGAGAGAGGCTCAGTTACTTGAGCTTTCTGTTGCCAAGCCCAGCTTTTGTAATGTTAGTGTAAAGGAAAATTGCTCTCACTCTGCCAATTTTTTTGAGTGCGGATGTATATACATAAAAGCCATTGATTGTGAAATGTGCTATAGGAGCTGACTGTTTATACAAGTGCAAGAAATTGTACAAAAATGTTCAGTCTGCTCTACAAGGAAAGCCTGCTTAAGGTGATTTAGTTTCTCCATATGGAAGTCTTAGACTGGGGAGAGGGCTGAATTAAGCTTGAAGCGTTATTAAAGCCATTTCTTTTACAGTTATTACGATTGTATAGTATAGGATGATTCTTACAAATATCTCCAGTACATTTCATTAGGAAACCTGCATCACTAAACCATACATTTACCTTTTTAGAACATATTTGTTGTGTATTCATTTTCTTGTATTTAATTATCTTTATATTTACACTGTTTTTTTTCCTTTTTATGCTCTGGCAAATGTTTATAATTTTACTGGTTGCCATGAGTGATCTCTACACATATGAAGTCTCTTCTTGGCCTTGCGTATCGGTTTGTGACCTTACTACAGTACACTACTTCTCATTCAGCAGTAAGCAGAACACCTGCCCCAAAAGTCCATGGGGGAGATTTACCGATTCTGGTACAGCTGTGCATGGTAGCCAATCAGCGTCTAACTTCCGCTTGTTCAATTAAGCTTTGGCAATAAAACCTGGAAGCTGATTGGTTTCTTATGCAGAGCTGCACTAGGTTTTGCAGGTTCCAGTTTTAGTAAATAACCCCCCCCCCCTATATCTGATTGGTGACCACGTGGCAATAATTCTAGTAAGCGTACTAGGGTATATATAACCTAATATAAACTACCAGTCCTTCATAGACCAAAATGCTTGAGTCAGCAATTAGGGATGTTATCTATAGTTCATAAACCAGCATCTATTCCATTCATTTTCTGGGTGAAAATTAAAGCTGTACACTTGAATAATTTGTTCCCTGCAGTGCATTCTGGTAATTATGATCTAGAATAGCAGCTGGAGGTATACTTATTAGTAAGGTCTTATAGATACTTGTGAATTGTTCTCATTTTATTCATGGATACCAAAGATAACCTGAAAATCTATTTGTTTGCCAGTTGGTGGACGAGTGAGTCGTGAGCTAAATTATACGCGGCAGAAGATCGGGGAAGAAGCCATGTTCAATCCACAACTCATGATCCAGACTCCACTAGAGAATGGTGCTAACGTCTTAACAATGGAAGCTCTAAAACAACACCTTCACTCAGCACTTGAAGCCACCAAGGTGCAAGTCTTCATGTATAACAAGTAAATGTCAACTTTCAGATATTTTTTTACACCTTATAATGTCCTGTTATTCAAGTGTGCTTGTATTCACAAAATGAACAAAAATTAATCCATTGTTTTGGTTGCATATCATTTTTTCAGGTTTTAAATGAAAGCTTGTTGTCCTTCAGATTTGCTATTCTCATTAAAGATTACTAAATCTAACACAGGTGTTTAATTTTTTTTGACTGACAATATTGATACTGACAAGTTCAATTACCTATCGGCTTCTTTTTATATTCCCTAAACTGCAGTACAGAAGGTTCTTCACACTTGTCTCTGTATCTGCCTGAAGCCTAGGACACACGTGCCGAATGTTGGGCAACATCAGTCAGTTCAATAGAAATTGGTCGACGTTTGGCCCGTGTGTGTATGGCAGCCGGTCCGACTGAAGCTGGCCATTCTACCTGCTTCTGTCAAAGGCTCATGACTGAAAACGGTCTGCACTGACCAGAGTGTTTGGGTGGGGGGCCGTCCCACTGTCAGAACACAATAGCACAGCAGGAGAGATTGCTGTACTAACATTGGATTGTTAGTACAGCAGCTCTGACCTGAGCTGTGGGTTTTAAGGGAAACAAAAAAAAAAATAGGTGTCTGTTTGTTTTTTTGTTTTTTTTATGAACAAACAGGGTGATCTGGAAAAAATTAACGGGTCCCCCCTCCTCACAATCAAAGGTAGATGGGGGGGGGGGATCCTCCCCACTGTATCATTGTATTGTGATAGCAGGGACTCCTTCTTCACCATCAGAATATACTGATCAGCGCTACAGCTGATTGAAGCAAAATTTTCCAACAAGCCCATTCAAGAGCAGTCGGTAATTAGATTAACTGCCCCCTCTCTCTCGCAATTTGGCTGGTCCCTCCTGAACCGGACAGATTTCTATCCATATATTGCCAGCTTTATGGTCTCATTACTCCTGCTACAGTTGGAGCTTGGAACATTGTATTTCCGAATGCAATGGCTATAATCTAAAAATAAATAACTGATGGAAAGCATAAGTTCTTATAATGGCTGGGGCAGATCTAGAAACTCTAGGCCAGGGTTTCTCAACCAGGGTTCCTTCAGAGGTTGCTAGGGGTTCCTTGAGCAATGAGCAATTTCTACCCCTTAGATAAGTTCCCACTGACACCATTGATCTTTTTGGCAATCTCTAAAAGGGATAATGTTTCACAATGACCACAAGTGTAAGGAGCATTCTTCCTATTGACCCTCACACTAATGTTTTTATGAGTTGTAGATCTATTTATTTTTAGTAGGTGTTCCCTGAGACCAGAAAGTTATTTCAAGGGTTCCTCCTTGTTGAAAAGGTTGAGAAAGGCTGCTCTAGTCAGGGTTATTCTTTCAGGCACTATCTAAAATCAAAATGTATTTATTTCTGGTTTAGGTTTTGGATAGAGAATAGATAACCTCTGTCAGGTTTGTTTTTTTTTTTTTTTTTTTTCCAATTTTGATTTCTCTGTCCCTTTTTTGGAGAGATTTTTTCCTTCCCCTGAACTGAGACGCAACAAAGTGAGGAGATATCTCTGAAGTGAGGGAACCCCGTGCTTGGAAAGTTGTCACTAGATCAAGTCTTAGCTTTTGAATATTTTCTCTCTATTCCTGATCAAAATGTTGGATTTTCCATCACTTTCCAGTTAAGTAACAATGGTTATTAGGACAAATGGAAAAGGGGAAGCATACATGGATACACAGACTGCAATAAAAAGCTGACAGAGGATTCTAGCCTTTCTCTACTTTATCCAAAGTGGGAAAAATTGCTTAAAAAAAAAAAAAGTGGTTGAACTGTGTAGCTGGCATTTACAATCAACTGTGGGTGACCCTGTATCATCAACGGCACAATTCACCTTTCTAAATTAAATAAGTGCACAGATTTGTGCAGGTAAAAACAAACGTTTATTTTTTTATTTATTTTCGTTTTGTTTTTTGTTTTATACTTGAGCCTGCAAAGCATTGCACCGCGATCAGCAGATCATGGGTGCAATGTCAGGCTCCTGCAGTTTTCCTCTAGCTTTGTGCCCATATCCCTTAACAGGCTTTCAGTTAAACCTAGAGGAAAACTGAATGATCTACTTTATACTTGAGCCTGCAAAGCATTGCACCGCGATCAGCAGATCATGGGTGCAATGTCAGGCTCCTGCAGTTTTCCTCTAGCTTTGTGCCCATATCCCTTAACAGGCTTTCCGGTAAAGCTAGAGGAAAACTGAATGATCTACACGCGCACTCGCAGCCCTTTCAAACTACAAGTATGTCTGGCACAGTGGTAGATCTGTGAATGAATGATGAGGCTGTGTGAGCAGAGCGGTTTTAAAAAGTGACAGCCGGTGTGGGTAGAGAATCCCCTACTCACTGCCACAAAGAGGGGAGTACTGGTGGCAGGAGGTGGGTGCATAGGAGCAGGTTGCACCCTAAATATGAGTATAACCTACTCCGGAAGGTGAACTTATCCTTTAACTTATTAGAAGACTGAGGATTTCTTTTTGAGCATTTGATGACAACGTGTAAGCAGGGGTTGTCAAAAACATTAGCAGATCAAGAGATCTAAGCAAATTTAATTTACATTTTAAATCTTGATTTTCCTGCCCCTCCCACGGCATGGTCCTATTGGTCATTGAGGCTGCCAATCGCATGAGCAGAGCAATAAGGAAGCTCATGAGACGAGACGAGGGGAGCAGGTCTGTTTTATTCTTACAGAAAAAGTTTGTAATTGCATATAGAGATAGCTGTCTAGCTTTGAATCCACTGTTAATTCTGGCATGTGATTTTCACGAAAGGTAACCTCTGCTTATATATGTCTCAACACTTGCTCATTCTGAAAACGCTGTGTTGTGTTCGGTTTACTTTAACCCTAAGTATAATAGGGGAATAAAGCCTCCTCATTTTGAAATCAAGCTTTTTAATTTGTTTAAAATGGCTTGCGCTTGTTTGAGTCTTAAAAGAGCAACTCGGTAGTGGATTGAATCGCCCACTAAATTCCTCTGTCATTCAAAGATACCACTGGCACACTTCCACAATGCTCAGATGAAGATACAATTCTCTTAACAGCGATTTGTTTATTGTAGAATTATTTTGTCTTTGTAATATTTGCATCTTTTCCGAGAGATCAAAGAATCCCACGGGTGATTCTTGCCTGCAACTACTATAACTGAAATATCAGGTTTGGGTAGAATCGATTTAATACTTGCAATCTACTTGATCCTTTGCACTAGATAAGCTAATTAAAGATCAGCCGTGTACAGTAAATCATAGAAGCAAGTTTTATTATTATATTTTGGAAGAGGCTAGTAAAGCTACAAAAGAGCTTAAGGAAAAGATAACACTGTTTATATAACTAGGGGTACAATTCTGTAAGGGAGACCACTGACTCCGATGGGAATATATGAGTGGAAACTAAGGTATTTTACAGGGAATGATTACAGCTTTCATTTGGAAGTGCACTGATTTGATTGCACTGACAGTGGAATCGGTGGCTGATTATGTCCAGTGATCCAGCCATCCTTGATCTTGACTGATTTGGTCTCCTAGATCTTGCTACCTTTTTATATGCACAAGCTTTGTTTTACAACATTTAAACATATTAAGAGTTTTTTTAATATAAGAATTTAATTGTCTTCTCCGTTTCTTTTTCTTTACAGGCCTTGGAAACTAGAAAATTTGTGCTTTAAATCAGGTGAACTTATCACAGAAACCGGCTATATGAGCCAGGTAAATATATATAGATATACTACACCTATACTTGAACGCAGAATTTTGTATAGAACTGTTTTGTTTCATTAAAGTGTAAAAATAGCCTAACACTATCCATCTTTAAAAATGTCTGGACATCTGGAGAGGCACCATCATTTCCGAAAGATACAGGTTTTAGAGTAGCATATGCTCCCATCTAGACCACTTATTTTTCAGGGAAGGCCTTGCATAGTTCTGCAGAAAAATCCTAAACCACATACTGCATCTTGCATGGCTTTGTAGTAGAAGAGTCTGGGTTCTGAACTGGCCTGCCTGCAGTCCAGACCATTCACCACCTAAAAAAATGTTTGGCACGCCTTGAGACGAAAATTATGACAAAGACGACCCAGGACAGTTGTAGCCATTAGAATTGGGCAAGAATAGGACAACATTCCTCTCCCAAAACTCCAACTGGTCTCCTCAGTTCCCATATTTTTACAGAGTGTTAAAAGAGGAGGATGTCACACCGTGGTTAACATGGCCCTGTCCCTACTTTTTTGAGACTTGTTGCTGCCATCAATTTCAAAATTACCTTATTTTTTTTTCTAAAAATGGTACATTTTTTCAGTTTAAACATTTGATATGTTTTCTATTGAAATTAAATATGGGTTTACGAGATTTGCAAATCATTTTGTTTTTGTTTTTTTAGAGCTTTTATGTAGCGTCCCAACTTTTTTTAAATTGGGGTTGTAAATATACACAGCCCAGCCGTTGGATGTCACAGCACTGCAGTGCAGAGTGTTCTTTCAGTTTATTGAATAAGCAATACTCACTGCCGGGCTAGGTCATACACTGCACTGGTCTAAATATTGCAGGTCCTTCATTCATGAAGTGAAAGCTCACAAAGTGATGAGGCACTGTGTGATCCATCAGCCAGGCCGTGTATATGTAAAAGCAGCTGCTAAACGACACAGAGTCACGACACAGCCACCACTGTTTGTGATCTTTCACGATTATGAATGTACAATCAACGCCGCTTGTTCATCCGTAATAGTGAAAGATCCTTAAGAACCTTAAGAGTGGCAGCTCTGTGTAATGAATCTGCCTCTGCTTTTACTTCATAAAGGCAGATAGTTTACACTGAGTCCTAGCTTTGAGTGATCTTTTACTACAGGGGTGCTCAATCTGTGGCTCTAAACAGGAACAGATTCTTTCCATCTTCCTCCTGCAAACGCTGAAATATACATAGGGCCCTTGTAAAAAGTAAACCGTCGGTGTTTACTCTACTGTCATACACTCTAGGATTGTTCCCATGGAAAATGATAATCCTGGTTGTTTAAAATGCTCATTATGCTATTCAGAATTTTGATTTTTTTTATTTTGAACAATTTAATTTCATTGTGGCCTGCTCTTCAAAATGTTGAGCACCCCTGATTTACTATGATTAATGAACAAACCACACATAATAGTGACTAATTACTCAGTTTAGAGATGGTGCGTTTTGGGGTCAATAGGGCTACCAATCAGAACAAGACCAAGTACTATATGCACTTGGTCCCTTGGGACATTTTAAATTAAAAAAAAAAAAAAAAAGAAAAATCAGCTTCATATTATCCCATTAATGGTTTTAGCCCCGGTTGACACTATTGGGATTCGGGAACCAGCGCGATTCCAGTTCCCGCATCTTATCTCCGAAGGTAGTTCACACTGGTAAACCACTGCGGGTGTCAATACAAAGTTAATGACACCCCCAGATCGGTTAGCAGATCGCTGTGCGAACTGTGAATTCAGACAGGAATCGGATCGCATGGGTGTGAACACCCATGCAATCCGATTCCAGTGTGGGGGAAAAAAAGGTTCCTGCAGCATTTTTTTGTGACTGCGATGTGAGTTCAGTCTTACAAACTGGCTGAATTTGCATCGCATAGACATTGCATCTTCACAGCAGTGCGGTGCGAATAGCATGCAATGTCTGCGTTTGCAATAGTGTAATCCCAGGCTAAAATTATAATTAACAATAGTTTCTGATATTTGCATACATAGAATATTGGTGAGCAACCTGCATGCTTTTTATGCAAGCAGGATCCTGGCAAAATTTTAGAAGAGAACACTTGATATTGGTTAACTTTTTGTGTTGGGCCTTAAGTTAAAGGGTAGCCTAAGGCTTAGCTTTTAGGTGTTTTGGAGGGGCGGTTAAATGTTTAGAGCTTACTTGAGGGATTATGTAAAATGTTTGGGGGAAGTTGGGTTAAATTCTCTAGGAACTGTTAAAGGTCAAGTGTTGGGGGGGATAGTGTCAATGTGGGGGAATAAGTATAAAAAAGCTTGTTTTTAAGGATTATGTGTCAAGTGTTGCAGGAGGACAAATTAAATGTTAGGGGGCTTTAGTGTCGGGTACACTTTTTAGGGAGCATGACTTTACTTTACAGCCACAGTCTTGTCTAAAATTTAAATACTCTTTTGCCAAGAGCAAAGGTACCCTTTCAAACTGCTGTGTATTGACAAACCTTGATTTTTCTTTTTTCTTCTTCTTGGGTTAAACTTAATGGGTGTGTCTTTGTGGGTATGAATATGTTTTTGATCATTTAGGATATTAATTAGAACATATTGTTGAATGTTTCATTTTTCAGATTATAGAATCGCTATACCCCTGTTTAATCATCACACCTTTGGACTGCTTTTGGGAAGGAGCAAAACTTCAGTCTGGAATAGCATATCTACCGTAAGCATGCAATCCTTTCTTTATTTAAAATAAAAAAAAGACTTAAAGTGGTTGTAAGCTTCCAACATTAAATATGAACAAAGCTTATCCCAATATAGTGTGTACTTGTCTCAATTAGGAGCCTTAAATGTAATTTCTGCCTGCTGCTTTGTTCCTCTGCTGTCAGCATGAATCACTTCTGATAAGTTTTCCTGACACCAAGAGAAAAAATGGTGACGTGCAGGGATCTCCAGCTGATTGACAGCCTCAGCTCTGTTCCTGTGTGAAGGGGTTGTGTCCCTTTCCACCAATCACCTGTCAGAGCTATCCTCACTTAGCTCTGAAGAGTGTAACTTCAGCTCTAAGCGATCTTTTTCTGAACTCTCAGAAAAGCTTGATAAAGTCTGGACTTTGGATGTAGAGAAGACTGCAGATAAACAGGTACAGCTTACGTAGGGGGGGGCTTTGTTTCATATCTATGTATCACCTGAGACCAGTCGCTTCACTGGGTATATGTAAGGATTTACAACCACTTTAAGTTTTATTTTGGTAGAAAATTTGTTAGATTGTTCAGATTATGCAAATATGTGTAAGGTGTGGGAGTAGAGCCCTTGTGCCTTTTACTTCTGGGTCGCACTTCAGAGTGTGGTATATTCTGTGCTTGGGAACACACTAGAGCCTAGAGCATTTGGGGCATGAACAATAGAGTTTCTTTTTATTTCGTTTGTTTAATGAAACAAACAAATGCCGTTTCCATTCCCATCTTGGATTTTACAGTTGAGCAACTTTTATATTTCATAGTCTTGATGCAACAAAGAGTTAATTGTTTTGTGCATTTGGCATGAGCAGGCATTTCTTGGTAATTATGCAAGAGTTCGTGTCTGAGTAATTGTTCATGTCCCGGTTTGCTTGTCTCTGAAAATAAGCAATTTGCAATGGCCATCTCCTGGCCTACAATGTACAGTCCCGGAGGAGAACGTGGAGCGCTTTCACTTTTGTAGCTGAAAGATTTGAAATAATGACTTAAGCCTGGTTGGGCAAATACAGTTTGGCATAGATGACAAAACGAGGCAGCCAAAAAGCCTTTGTCACATGCCTGACTGAAGCTTAAAATGTGCCAGTTCTGTTGGAGCAGCAATAGCCACTGCTGTAGGAGGGATTGCCAAGTCATCAGGCTCCGTAGTTTAAAAAAAAAAAAAAGTATTTTCTTGGCCTGACTGTACTGTTTTTATATTACGTTCTCACAGATATAAACTTGTCATCATTAGTTGTGTTCTTTACCTCCCACTCTGCCTCTTTCTTTTCATTCTTTTTGAACAGCCAGACCAGAGAACAGATTTTATGTTGTCATTTTTGGCTCACTCTGACTTCTCTTTAGAGGTAAACCCGCTTTGCAATGGACAAACTTTGACCCCACGGCCTTGCTGGAGGAGGTGAAGAGAGCTAATTTCCAAGTAGACATCTGGGAGGAAATGCTAAATAAGGCTGAAGTTGGTCACGGCTACATGGACCGCCCCTGTCTCAACCCATTCGATTCGGATTGTCCGCCTACAGCACCCAACAAAAATTCATCCAAAGTGAGTTCAAACATCAGCTACTAGCATATGTTACATGTCACAGACACATTTTTAAGTTCTTCAATTATTAATGGCTAGTCGCAAAATTCAAGGCTATTGGGCAGTGGAAAAATAAGGATACTTACATGTGACAACACTGAAGAAATTACACTTTGCTACAATGTAAAGTAGTGAGTGTACAGCTTGTATAACAGTGTAAATTTGCTGTCTCCTCCTTTGAGGGGACAGCAAATATACACTGTTATACAAGCTGTACACTCACTACATTGTAGTAAAGTGTCATTTCTTCAGTGTTGTCACATGAAAAGATATAATAAAATATTTACAAAAATGTGAGGGGTGTACTCACTCTTGTGAGATACTGTGTGTATAATGTATAATATTAATAAATGTGTGTGTATAAATGTTAAATTGCTTGGATTGCATTCAGGCTGCCCTATGAAATCAGTCTAAGCAATTTCAGTACAGGAGGAGAGCTTGTACAACTGTGCAAGCCTGGAATTTGGCTTTAAATTATTTTGTCTCCCAATGGCTTAAAAATATTAAGAGCTTAAAGCGATACTAAAGTCTTGTTTTTCTATAATAACACACCTGTTATACTTACCTGCTCTGTGCAGTGGTTTTGCACAGAGCAGCCCAGATCCTCATCTTTTCAAATCCTATGCCGGCGCTCCTGGCCCTTCCCTCCTGCCAGGTACCCCCACAGCAAGCAGCTTGCTGTGGGGGCACCCAAGCAGGCGCTCTCCCGAGCTGACGTTCTGTGTGTCCATTCACACATGGAGCCATGGCTTGGCCCCTCCATCTCCTGATGTGATGTCCTGGCTGTGATTGACAGCAGTCAATGGCTCCCGCTGCTGCCAAAAACCAATCAAGAGTGCGAGTCCGCGGAGAGCCAAGGCTCTCGTGG
>BLSH010509111.1:427635-447559 GCA_018402905.1 Glandirana rugosa
GAACGGTTTCTTCGGCTCCCATTTCTACCTGACCGGTTCGTGGATTTGTGATGACTCGCAGACACCCCGTAGGAGTTTTCCGTCCACCTCCTCGCGTTCTAGAGGTTGTAGGTGGTCGAGACATTACAGCAGTACCTCCTCACTTTCTACTGAGATCACCGTTGGACACTTCGAGACCACTTGAGGTACGGGTTCTCCCAATTCCGTTACGACCTTTTATTACCACCGGTTTGTTGTATCTGTGAAACTCGGGTTAAACCTGTAAAAGTGAATCCCCACATGAGTGAATACAACGGTCGCCAAACAGTGTAAATTTGCTGTCTCCTCAAAATAACTCAACACACAGCCATTAATGTCTAAACCGCTGGCAACATAAGTGAGTACACCCCTAAGTGAAAATGTCCAAATTGGGCTCAAAGTGTCTATGTTGTTTGGCCACCATTATTTTCCAGCATTGCCTTAACCCTCTTGGGCATGGAGTTCACCAGAGCTTCACAGGTTGCCACTAGAGTCATCTTTCACTCCTCCATGACGACATTACAGAGCTGGTGGATGTTGGAGATCTTGCGCTCCTCCACCTGCCTTTTGAGGATGCCCCACAGACGCTCAGTAGTGTTTAGGTGCTTGGCCAGTCCATCTTTACCCTCGGCTTCTTTGGCAAGGCAGTGGTCATCTTGGAGGTGTGTTTGGGGTCGTTATTAGGTTGGAATACTGCCCTGTGGCCCAGTCTCCGAAGGAAGGGGATCATGCTCTACTTCAGTATGTCAGTGTTGGGCATTCATGGTTCCATCCATGAACCGTAACTACCCAGTGCCAGCAGCACTCATGCAGCCCCAGACCATGACACTCCCACCACCATGCTTGACTGTAGGCAAGACACACATGACTTTGTACTCCTCACCTGGTTGCTGCCACACACGCTTGACGCCATCTGAACCAAATTAGTTTATCCTGGTCTCATCAGACCACAGGACATGGTTCCAGTAATCCATGTCCTTAGTCTGCTTGTCTTCAGGAAACTGTTTTCGGGCTTTCTTGTGCATCATCTTTAGAAGAGGGGATGACAGCTATGCAGACCAATTTAATGCAGTGTGCGCTGTATGGTTTTGGCCACCGTGCTGCAGCTCAGTTTCAGGGTCTTGGCAATCTTCCTATGGCCTAGGCCATCTTTATGTAGAGCAACAATTCTTTTTTTTTTTTCAGATCCTCAGAGAATTCTTTGCCATGAGATGCCATGTTGAACTTCCAGTGACCAGTTTGAGAGAGTGAGAGCAATAACACCAAATTTAACACACCTGCTCCCCATTCACACCTGAGACCTTGTGACACTAACAAGTCACATGACACCGGGGAGGGAAAATGGACATTTTCACTTAGGGGTGTACTCCTTTTTGTTGCCAGCGGTTTAGCTATTAATGGCTGGGTGTTGAGATATTTTGAGGGGACAGCAAATATACACTGTTATACAAGCTGTACACTCACTACTTTACATTGTAGTAAAGTGTCATTTCTTCAGTGTTGTCACATATAAAGATATAATAAAATATTTACAAAAATGTGAGGGGTGTACTCACTCTTGTGAGATACTGTGTGTATAATGTATAATATTAATAAATGTGTGTGTGTGTGTGTGTGTGTGTGTATAAATGTTAAATTGCTTGGATTGCATTCAGGCTGCCCTATGAAATCAGTCTAAGCAATTTCAGTACAGGAGGAGAGCTTGTACAACTGTGCAAGACTGGAATTTGGCTTTAAATTATTTTGTCTCCCAATGGCTTAAAAATATTAAGAGCTTAAAGCGATACTAAAGTCTTGTTTTTCTATAATAACACACCTGTTATACTTACCTGCTCTGTGCAGTGGTTTTGCACAGAGCAGCCCAGATCCTCATCTTTTCAAATCCTATGCCGGCGCTCCTGGACCTTCCCTCCTGCCAGGTACCCCCACAGCAAGCAGCTTGCTGTGGGGGCACCCAAGCAGGCGCTCTCCCGAGCTGACGTTCTGTGTGTCCATTCACACATGGAGCCATGGCTTGGCCCCTCCATCTCCTGATGTGATGTCCTGGCTGTGATTGACAGCAGCAGGAGCCAATGGCTCCCGCTGCTGCCAAAAACCAATCAAGAGTGCGAGTCCGCGGAGAGCCAAGGCTCTCATGGACATCTCTAGATTGAGAGTGCGCTCAGGTAAATATTGGGGGGGCTGCTGCATATAGAAGTTAAAAACCCTTGTGCCTTTACAAACACTTTAACACAGCTTGCTTTCAGTTACAGTGGATTTACCAATATAGTTAATGTTGGGGCTTGAACACTTTTTTTTTTTTTTTTTTTTTCTTTTTTACTAGGAGAATGTGTAAAGTTTTATTCGGTTAATGTTTGCTTGATCTTTTTTTTAACTATTAACACCTTTCTTACATAAAAATTTATTTTCAGCCTCTTGATGTTGCCCTTGTCTTAAGCGGAGGATGTTATGGTCTTTCTAGAAAATACATGCACTGGCAGGAGGAACTGATCATCGGTGGCACGGTTAAGAATACCAGTAGAAAACTTATCAGGTAAGATCCTATGTATTGAGGTTCTGTGCTTTCACCACTGATGATGCAAAGCAGGCTGATTTACTAAGGTAATGCAAGAGGCAACAGTGATACAAAGAATAAGAAGTCATACGATGTGTATTACCTAATCTGTATCTACAAAGAGAAAAGCTCCAATAGTACAGATTACCCAAGGCCTTCTCTCTATAACTGCATGTCCACTTCATGTCCGGAAGAATTACCACCCTTTATGACCAGGCCATTTTTTGCGATATGGCACTGCGTTGCTTTAACTGACAATTGTGCGGTCATGCTACACTGTACCCAAATAAAATGTATTTCCGTTTTCCCCACAAATAGAGCTTTCTTTTGGTGGTATTTGATCACCCCTGCATTTTTTTATTTTTTGTGCTATAAGCAAAAAAAGACTGACAATTTGAAAAAAAAAATCCCAATAATAGTATATTGATTGGTTTGTGCAAAAGGTATAGCTACAAACTACATATATGGAATTTTTATTTACTTATTTTGTACTAGGGGTGGCGATCAGCGACTTATAACGGGACTGCAATATTGTGGCAGACAAATCAGACACAACATCACGGGCACTCAAAGGGTTAAATGTGTGCTAAGCTTGTGATTCAAAGTAGTGGGGAAGGTTCTTTTACAAGTGGAAGGCATGGATCGGTGTTCCTGCTTTTTGCAGGATCCATGCCTTCTGTACTGACAGAATGGCAATCTGCCTTGTTTACATACGCAGGCAAAAAGGAAGTCTGCCTATCGAACGATCAGCGGGTGCCGGCAGACATCAGCTTGCCGGCAGCACGCACTCGCGCCTGATACCTGGAAATGCAGGATCACGTGTGTGTGTGTGTGTGTGTGTATATGTATGTGTGTGTGTATATATATATAATATATATATACATACATGATCCTGCGCAGCGCGGCCATCCTGTAGCAGTAAATGTGTCAAAGGGTGAGTGGCAAGTGGTTAACCACTTCTGTACCACTGGGCGTCATATGATGATCTAGGGTTTGAGTGGAGATATCTGAATGGTGCCTGCAGCTACAGGCACCATTCAGATACCATTTTTTTCAGCAGGCGATTCTGTTTTTGATAAAAGTGGTCTTAGCAGCAGATTCACAGCGAGATCACTTTTATCAGCAGTGGAAGACTGTAACTCAAAACTGCTAACCTGTAGAATTTTTTTAAACGTCGCCAATGGAGATTTTTAAGTTGCAAAGTTTGTCGCCATTCCATGAGCGGATGCAATTTTGAAGCATGACATGTTTGGTATCATTTTACTCAGCATAACATTATCTTTCACAATATGGAAAAAAAAATTGTCCTAACTTTACTGTTTTCTTATTTTTTAACTAAAAAAAAATGAATTTATTAAAAAAAAAAAACACGCTTGGAAGACCGCTGCGCAAATACGGTGTGACATAAAGTTTTGCAATTACCGCCATTTTATTCTCTAGGGTGTTAGAAAAAAAAAATATAATGTTTGGGGGTTCTAAGTAATTTTTATAGCAAAAAAAACTGTTTTTAACTCGTAAACACTGAACCCAAAAAACAGGCTTGGTATGGGAGTGGTTAAACAGCACTTTGCACTTTTTTTGCATATAAGAGAATGTAAGTCTCTACCTGTGTGACCTGCGGTTTGCCTCGTGATGTTAGGAAGCTCCGCCCTTGGAGTTTTTCCCTTTTTGTGGATATTGATTACAATATGCGACATTTGAAGTGGATGAGGAGGCTGCAAACTATTTGATAATCCTGTATGGGGATTGTACCATTGACCTCTAGGGTTCAAGGCCCAACCTTCTGGTAATCACAGATAAAAGATTTCCCATCACGCTTACCAGCCAGCCTGCAAAACAACCAAGTTTACGTTAAAAACAGACTTGCAGATATATGCGTAAATCCGCAGTGCCCACGCCAAGGGACCTCTGCATGTACTGCGGTCCTGACTCTAAATTTCTAGAGCCTCTATAGTAGGCGCTCATATAAAAGATTATGGGCAGATATGCCTGGAGGGAGCATATATTTGCAAACGTGTGCAAATCTGTTTTTAACGCAAACCGTTTGGGCCAATTTGGTTGTTTTGCAGGCTGGCTGGTAAGTGTTCTGGGAAATCTTTTGTATGTTTGTGATGTGCATTGACCTTCCATGTGCACCTTGCTGCAAAGGCCAGTTTTAGGTTGGGGTGGTTGCCACTTTTTCATGCACCAACCATCTGGTAAACGTTTGTGTTCTAATGTGGTGGCCATGGATCATTTTAATATTCAGGAAAGTCTCACTCTGTTGGAAAGTTTGAAGTGAAGTGGCAAAGTTGCACTTGGGTATTTCTTGTGAAAATCGCAATGGATTCTCTTATGATATGTAAGAGTCTTATTGCTATTATTATTATTATTATTATACAGGATTTATATAGCGCCAACAATTTACGCAGCGCTTTACAACTTATTGTTATATAATTTAAAGACACTTGGATTATGTAGGAGTCTTACTACCTTTTTGTTGTGATTTTCCTTTCTTTTCTTTTTTTCTTTTTAATATGTTGCATACCAGCTATTATGTCTTATGCACCAGACTGGTATCTCTGGGTATATTACGCATTTGTGTTTTTAAATTTTCTATTTAAAAAAAAATAGGCCTCCCAAGAACAGGGTTGTGGTTGTAATGTTTGCTCATGGTATGACCTAACGGGTTAGAAACTTGCAACACTTGCTGTTCTAATCAGTTACAAACTTGTATCAAAATTGGCTTTCATGAATACACAATTACATGAATGTGGTGTGATTGCATAGTTAACGAGAGGGAAGAGAGACTTGCACACGTCTGTTTAAACTATAATCACCATTTGTGTACTTCCTGGATTCCTGCAGAGTGTCAAGAGTTTAGTCTGGTACTGCTCTCCAGTGAAGCCAAATATTTGTGATTGCAGGCAGGTTTCTAGGCATGGCAGAGCAAAATGAAGGCTTGTTTTCTAAGATGTGTGATACTGACCTTTTTACTTTTCCTTTACAAGAGGGGGGGTGCGGAATAAATGACTTGCAGCCCCGCAGTGTATAATTTTATATTTCTGTAAAATGTACTTAATTTAGAAAGAGGAATGTTTTAGCATCTACAAGATTTATTGGATTTGCTAATAAAACATGGCTGTGCTTAAAGTAAACCTGGACTCATTTGTGAACTTTTTTTCTATACTATACAGTGCCCAGGCATTGCAGACTATGTTTCAGTTAATGACTCCCAAGCAAATGTATGAGCATTTCAAGGGTCATGAGGACATTCACAACATTAATTGGAATGAGGACAAAGCGGCAGCCATTTTGGAAGCATGGCAACGGACATATGTTCAGGTAAAAGTGAGATTTAACATTGACAGAGGAACCAAATCTTATTTTAGAGACTTCTGCATTCTTTCATTTATCAGCTGTCCTTTGACAACAAGCTCTGATTCCACATGCCAGGTGTACCTTTTTAATGCACACGTAAAGCAAAGTCATTATTATACAGGATTTACAGTTGTGCTCATAAGTTTACATACCCTGGCAGAATTAATCATTTCTTTCAGAGAATATGAATTATAACACAAAAACATTTCTTTCACTCATGGTTAGTGTTTGGCTAAAGCCATTTATTATCAAGCAACTGTGTTTACTCTTTTTAAATCATAATGACAACAGAAACTACCCAAATGACCCCAATCAAAAGTTTACATACCCTGGGGATTTTGGCCTGATAACATGCACACAAGTTGGCACAAACAGGTTTGAATGGCTATTAAAGGTAACAATCCTCACCTGTGATCTGTGTGCTTGTAATTAGTGCGTGTGTATAAAAGGCCAATGAGTTTCTGAACTCCTGACAGACACTTGCATCTTTCATCCAGTGCTGCACAGACATTTCTGGATTCTGAGTCATGGGGAAAGCAAAATAATTGGGAAAAGGTAGTTGAGCTGTATAAAACAGGAAAGGGATATCAAAGGATATCCAAGGAATTGAGAATGCCAATCAGCAGTGTTCAAACTCTAATCAAGAAGTGGAAAATGAGGGGTTCTGTTGAAACCAAACCACGGTCAGGTAGACCAACTTAGATTTCAGTCACAATTGCCAGGAAAATTGTTCGGAATGCAAAGAAAAACCCACAAATAACTTCAGGACTTTCTGAAAACGTGTTGTGGCTGTTTCAAGTTGCACAATAAGGAGGCACTTGAAGAAAGATGGGCTGCATGGTCGAGTCGCCATTCTTGCATATATGCTGAAAAAGTTAAACTTCCATTAAGTTGTTGTTACATATTTTAATTTTCTTTTACAATGATATCTGTTTAGTAATTACCTTGTCATTGGTAAAGTCTAATGCAGTAGAGGTGCACAGTCACATGCACAAGACAACACATTAAACATAAGTTGATTTGCTCACAAGTTTAAATGGCTTATTCCCTCCCTACAATGTGTAATGGCACAAAGAGTATTTTTCTAGCATTTATAGTGTCTTGCCAGGGTGACGTTTCCTAATATAGGACACAGGCAAGGGATACGAGAGATGAAATAAAGAGAACGTGTGACTTGTAATGAAAGGTGTCTGGAACACATTAGTGAGCCAAAAAATCTGTTCGCAGCTGCAGTCCCATTGGTGAGGTCATGTGACTCTCTTTTGGCCTTTGTTTCCCAGGCACTGACTTCTTCTGAATTGCATGTGACCTTTGTGAATCAGCCAACCAATTAAAAACAAAGACACCTCTTCCAGGCAGTGTCTAGAGGACCACTGCAGAGCTGTGTGTAGAGGATGAATGATGAATAGACATTGAATGGTTCTGCATCATTTTCTGGCTCTGTAAATGAGAATGTTCATTGCATTTATTTTAATGTTTGGGTATTTTGTTAAACTTTTTTGGTTTAAAAAAAAAGTGTTGCTTAAAATGATCTTTTGGAGATCAAAGTCGGTATATAGGCTTTCCAGGATAATGAATGGAATCTATAGGTTTGGTCCTGGAAGTAAGATGTAAACATTGCAACCAATTGTCTTCATAGAACAGTGCCTGCACAGGACACATCTTTTAGTTAGTTCTGATGCTCTGTGTCATTTTAGTAGCCCCACTGTGATATAAATTATAATAATTTACAATCTAATAATTCTAAATTATTTTTTTTTTTTCTGGCAAGATATAAGGGAAGGAAAATGCCGCTCACTGACCCAGTGCATTAGTATGTAGATGAATGTGGCCTCGGCCAGCGCCGCTCCATCCACACTTCCCCTGACATGTTTCACCCCCACTCACCGGGGCTTGTTCAGAGACCTCTGAATGGTGCACTGACCCCAGCTCCCTTCCCTGAAATCGGCGTGGAGATCTGTCACCGCTTAGAGCGGCACTGCTTCATTTTTACTGGCAAGAGTTAAATACCAGTGCAGGCCCCATATCATGGAAAATCTTTGCATGAGTGGAACTCCAGCAATTTAAAAAAAATATCATTATGGATACAGTGTGGAGGTGTTAGAACCTCTGTCTGGTTTTTAATCCTGTCTCTTGCTGGAGAGATTCAACCTTATCAACTGAAAATAAATTTACCAGGAATCATTCTAACCAGAAAACAAATGTTGAGAAAAAGCTGAAGGAGGTTCTTATACTTCCCTGCTCTACTAAAAACATAAAAGTGTCTATCTTGCGATCTGTGCTCCAATAACAGGGAATACCTCTCCCAGGATGGGAGGTGAGAAGATCTCCTCCCCATTGGGAACACAGACTGCTATAAAAACTTGGCAAAGGTTATAAAGCTTTGCCACTTTACCAGAAATGATTAAAAAAATTTATTCTCTAGAGGGAGCCTTTAGGATAGGGTGGAGAACAGGCAGATATGCATGATACATACCATCAAAGAAAACCATGTTTTATGTATTTCAAGAGGGTTTGCCTACCTGCCCTTCTCTCACAAACTGTTGATCCCATCACATGCCTAATAATAAGGTAGTTGTAAACCCTTACGTATACCCAGTGAAGTGACTGATCCAGAGATGACACAAATCTTCATATGCAAGTTGTATCTGTTTATCTGCAGTTTTCTGTTCAAAGCCCAGAATGTATAAAGCTAGTCTGAGCTGTCAGGGAAAAAAGGGAGAGCTTTGAGAGCTGATTGGAGGGAAGGGGCATACCCCCCTTCACACAGCACACTGGATCAGAGAAGAGGCTCCCTTCACTGTCACCTTTTTTTTCTCTTGGTGTCGGGAAAACTTGTCAAAAGTGACTCCTACAGATAGCAGAGGAACAAGGCAGCAGACAGAAATCACACTTTCTGTCTGGATTGGGACACATACACACTATAGATCAGAGGTCTTCAAACTTTCTAAACAATATGCCAGTTTATTGTCCTTCAGACTTTAGGGAGGCCAGACTGTGGCCAGCAGAAGTGGAAATTATCCTGGCATCAGTGGGAGTAAACATCGCCACATTTGGTATCAGAGGGAGGAATAGTACCGCATTATAGGGAGGAATAGTGCCCCATTATTGGTGTCAGTGGGAGAAATGGTGCCCCATTGTTGGTGTCAAATGGCAGAATAGTATCTCATATCCATGGGAGCAATAGTGCCCTAAGGGCCAGATTAGGGCTAGCAAAGGCCTGCAATTTGAAGACCACTGCTATAGAGTGATGTGCTTTTGTTTATTTCATGTGAGGTTTACAACCACTTTTAAGTATGTCCTCCTTCTTTTAGGCTGTACATCAAAGTGTTCCACAAAACGCCACTCAGAAAGTTCTCCCTTTTACCACAACAACACTGGACGACATTCTCAAATCATTCTCCGATGTGAGCGTCATCAGAGTTGCCAGTGGGTACCTGCTAATGGTGAGTTGAGCCTGTTTGTGGACATTCAATGCCAGGAAGGCATGGGGATTGGACAAGTAATATGTTAACATGCATGTTAAAGAAGTTGTTTTTCCCCATTAAACTGCCAAAGGATGGAGGTGACCTGTTGCATTCTAATGTGGTTTTGCTTTTGTTTCCAAATGTTTCATTTACAGCTTGCCTATGCCTGTTTAACCATGCTGAGGTGGGACTGTGCCAAGTCTCAGGGTGCCGTGGGGCTGGCTGGAGTTTTGCTCATTGCACTTTCAGTGGCTGCAGGATTGGGTCTGTGTTCATTGATTGGGATTTCCTTTAATGCTGCAACAACTCAGGTATTAATCAGATTATTGGCTTGATGCATGATTTGTACAGGTGCAGATTTCATAAATTATGCAGTGGTTTCATTCTTGTAAGCTGCTCTATATTTACAGTGGTTGTAAACCTCAGTCATGAAATCAGAACTAAGCACATATATTTGTAGTGTTTACTTGTCTATCTACAAGGCTCTAAGTGTTTCTCTGTAGTGCTTCCTTCCTCTGTTATCAGCATGAGTCTCTCCTGAAAAGTTTTCCCAACACACGAGATAAATTTGTGACTGGGAGGGAGCTCAGCACACAGCTTGTCTATTCACAACACAGCTCTCTATCCTCCCTTCATTCCTGTGCAGTGTGGAGGGGGTTGTGTCGCTTTCCTCCAATCAGCTCTCCTCCCCCGCCTATCTGCTTGTCACAGATGTAGAAGGATTTTATCACAAATCTGCACTTTTGAAGGGATGCAGAGAGGAGAAGACTGCAGATGAACAAGTAAAACCTATGTAGGAGAATTTGTTTAATCTGCGGCTACTTTTGATAACAAACCAATCAGCACATCACATTGATTTGCTGCTGCTGTTAATATGGGATATTTTCTTCTGTCTTTTAGCCTAGGTTCACATTGGTGCAGTAATGAAATACTCACACCATTTCATCCCTGCATGTCAGTCCCGATTCATCTTTGTGGTTTGCTGCACCTGGAATTGCCAAAAATAGTACAGAAACTTTTTTTGGAAATCGGTGCAGCAATTGCACCGATTAGGATGGTGCCGTTGTCGCCGATTTGGCATGTGATTTGACATGTCAAATTACATGCCAAAACACACCAATGTGAACCAGGGCTCAAAGGTTTAATGCTGCATTATAGTATATTTACATTTTGAGGTCTTTCTCTGCAGCAATCCTTTAGGGCCGGTTCACACTGGAGCGGCGCGGAGCGGCACGACTCCGCGGCCCGTTCACATCTAGGTGAATTGTCAGGCGACTTGAGTCGCCTCAATGCTGTGCAAATGGGACCGCTCTAATAGGAGCGAATCGCTTCGCTCCGCCTTAGAAAAATGGTCCCTGCACTATTTTCAGGGCGATCTCAGGCGGCTTGCATTGACTTCTATGATAGAAGTCTCCTCGCAAGCCGCCTGAGATCGCCTGGAGCGCTGCATCGCACCTCTCCAGTGTGAACCCGCCCTTAGTGTAAAAAAAGACTTTAAACTAGCCAAAAGACCAATGTTAAAATGGTCTTCTAGCTGAAAGGTTGAATATAAATCAATTTGTCTAACCTTAATAACTTGCATTTTGGGTTCATATGTGACAGCCAAAATTATTAACGTGTGTAAGGTGTTGACTGCCTGCATTGTTCCCAACAGGTTTTGCCTTTTCTTGCTCTTGGGGTTGGTGTTGACGATGTATTTCTATTGGCACATGCATTTAGTGAAACTGGCCAAAATAAAAGGATTCCATTTGAGGTAATTACAATCTTTCAGATGAAGAATGTCTTTGTTCACACAGGTATTTTTCCAGGAGGCATGCATTGTTTTTTGCGAATATTTGAATCCTTAACATTTTGGATGCTGCTGAAAGAATTCCCTTCTTCATTTCCAGACTATAGGGTCGGTAGAGGTCATAGATATACTTCCAGTCTATAAAAACCCCAATAAGATGAAACCACTTAACTGTGGGACAAATTAAGCCGCAGAGGTGATTTTTTGCTAATATGTGATTTAAAATATGCACCTGGAAGATTCACCTTCCATGAATGTCAAATTAACCGCTTTATAAATACTGCTCTAAAAGACGGCTTCCAGCAGAATCTGTACTGGTAAAAAAAATTAAAAATAAAACTCTAGATCAAATAATTACATATTAAAAGTTGGTAAGATTGATATAGAAATTCAGCATGGGGAAAAATGTAATTGCAGTATGCATATGTTCATGGTGTGCTAGTTGTTTAGCACTCTTATGATAAACCGAGACAAACAGGTTTTGGGTGCCAAGTACCTGGTGCTGGTAGTTTTATGCACATAACTTTAACCAAGCACTCGGGCTGACCCACCAGTTTTTGTTTTTTGTTTTTTTAACAAGTGGACCACTAATTTTAACTTTAAATTGAAAATTCTCTTATTTTGAACACTTAACGATTAAGCTAGCCCTGAAACATAACACCTAATGTGCATCTACCCCTTAACCATTAACCTTTGTCTTATAACCTCACCCTTAGGCCTCATACACACAGGCGTTTTTACCGCCATGTTTTTGAGATGGTTTTTACAGCTTAAAAACGCCTCTCCATGTTGTTCAGTGGCCTCACACACACTGACTATGTGAAGGCGTGTGAGGTACATCGTGCCCCTACTCATTCACCTAAAAAAAAAAAAAAAAAGTATCAAAACACACTACACAGCTTTTTAAAATATTTTATTAAATCCGCTCCGGCATCTTCTCCCCCCTCATCTTCCTTCTTCTGCTCTTTTGCGGGGGCCTTCTTTCTTCTAAGGGGTCTTCTATCTTCTGCTCGGTCTTCTCTCTTATTCTCTTTTGCTGCTGTCTTCTCCTTCTGCTCTTCTTTCCATGTTGACACGATCTCCCACACGAATGGTGTCTCCGTGCCCTGCAGCGACTTATATTGACATGGGACGGGGCCACCTGCTGATGTCAACCAGAGGCCTTGCCCCCTTATGACATCACCACCGGCGACATAGGGTCTGGTACCTCTTGGGGGGGGGGGGGGGCAATGGCTCCTGCTGCTGTCGCAAAGCCAATGAGTAGGGAGAGAGCTGCTATTCTCATGCAAATTGCTGAATGAAGATCGGGCTTGCATAAATATAAGGAGAGGGAGCTGAATGCAGAAGTGTGTTTGTTTTTTTTTTTTTTTTTTTTTTTTTATACCTCAATGCAGAGAATTCATTAAGATAAATTATGTTGCCTTTAGAACCACTTTAAGTGTATACTAGAGCAAAATAATTGAATAAAAACTTTTGCAGTTCATCTCTGAAATGCATGCACATTTCCCCATGTTTTGTCCCTTTTTAAAGACCTTGCAGGTACAGAGAATACCTGTTGATGTGCTAAAACGCACCTAGCTTCCTGTTTTAAGTTGACAACACACAGCATTCAAAGTGTTGTCAGCCTTGCCCAGTTTTCAACAACATAAAGACCAATTGTTCTGTACTTCTGAGATGAGGGCTAATTACTCTGCTTGAGATAACACAGGAAGTGGATGCAGGACAGCTCTGAAATTTCAGACATCCACAGTTGTTGTGTTTTTTTGTTTTTAATTTTAGTTTTTTTGAACTAATGAATAATTAATGGTATATTTAACAGGCCAAAGGGAGCAAAAAAGAAAAGGTCATTATTGGTGTTTACATAGACTTTAAAATCCTAACCCTAACCTTAGGGTCCCATTAAAGTTGTAAGAACAATCTCAGTTTTCATAGTCCCATTTCTACTTTATCATTCATTAAAGAGGAAGTAAACCCAGATGGGGTTTACTTTCCTCTACATGCCCCTGTAATGTAGAAGCATAATGATGCATAGTAGCCCATTATGTGCCACTTACCTGCAAACGAAGCCTGGGATGTCCAGCACTGTCCCCTGTGCTGGCGGCGTCCATCTTCTGCTACCTCTCTTCCTTCCGGCCGGGACTGGCCAGAGTCGCGTGGGAGCCACTATTCACGGCACCGTCGCAGTGGGGGAACGGCACGGAGGCCGTTTCTTTACTGCGCATGTGGCGACATGACGTCGGCACAGCAAATACTCTGCATATCTCCTGAACCATACAGGTTTAGGAGATATGGAGGGCACCTACAGGTAAGCCTTATCATAGGCTTACCTGTAGGTTAAAGTGGTTGTCACAAGTTGACAACCACTTTAACCAGTTGCTTAGTGTGTTAAATATGGCGGAGCAGTTCAAAAGACCTCAGAATTTGACCACACGTTCCAATGCAATTGAATCTAATGGAGTTAGACACCCCTCGAACACTCATCGGCATAGGACTAAAAAGGGACAAAGTTTTAAGACCCCTTTTAAAAATCCAGATTTCACTTATTTGGGCACAGAAATGACTATGACAACAAAAGATTAGCTTTGCTTGCTTAACTAGATTTAATTGCTATTGTTTTATTCCTGATTTGTCGGGATGAAGGTGGTTTCAAAACATGAGTTAATTGAAAGAGCCATGTGTTTTTTTTTTTTTTTCTTTGTTTTTTTTATTCTATACCAGGACAGAACTGGGGAGTGCCTAAAAAGGACAGGAGCAAGTGTAGCTCTGACTTCAATCAGCAATGTGACCGCCTTCTTCATGGCAGCTCTGATACCTATTCCTGCACTCAGGGCATTCTCACTCCAGGTAACAAGTTTTCATTGTAAAAAATATTTTTAAAAAAGGGTCATGATCTACAAAGTCTCATGTATTTTTATTTACCATTTACTTCATAGGATAAGACATTGTTTTTATGTTTTTTTTGGTTTTGTTTTTTTTTTTTAATTATTTGCTGTGTAATCTTTTTACATGATCAAAAACAGATTTGTAAGACCCCTTTTTCACACTGAAGTGCCGGTCGTTTCTGCGGTGCTTTAGCAGCGTTTTAGCGTCACTTTTCTGGCACGGGCGGGGTTTTTTTTTTTTTTTTTTTTTTTTTTTTTTAAGGGTCATGTTACCCTTAAAAAAAGGGTTAAAAAATCACTTTGCAGCGCTTTTAAAGCGGTGTTCCACTGTGTTTTACGTTTTTATTAAGTCAGCAGCTACAAAAAGTATAGCTGCTGATTTTTAATAAACAGACACCTGACCCATGGTCCAGCGATGCGGCCGCCCGATGCTTTGCTCCTCTACTCCTCCTCTCCACTGCGCCGGCATTGGTAGTCTGGGCGCCCAGCTGTGGCAGTTTGCGGCTTCAGAGCAGGGCGCGCACTGCACATGCGTGAGTGGCGCTGTGTCGTGTCAGTGGCCAGGCAATCTTCTGGGACCTGTGACGTTTCCCAGAAGATTACAGGGAAGGGGGGGGGGGGCGGGTCATCTAGGTGGCCAGGCGACTAGACCAGGAAGTGGGAGCGAGGTACCTGTCGTCAAAACTAGGTACCCGCTCCCGTTCCCAAAAAAGTTACATGTCAATTGTGGCATGTCAGGGGGCGAGGAGTACTTAAAGCAGAAGTTAAACTTTTGGGTGGAACTCCACTTGAAGGCGCTTTTGGAAGCACTGCCTATTTATTTCAACGGGCAGGGGTGTTTTTGGAGCACTATTTATAGCACTCCAAACCCGCCCCAAAGATGCTGCTTGCAGGACTTTTTCTAACGTCCCGCAAGCACATCAATCCAGTGTGAAAGCACTCACTGCAATGAATGGGAGGCAGTTTTCAGGCGCTATTTCTAGTGCTAAAGCGCATGAAAACTACTTCAGTGTGAAAGGGGTCCAAGTGCTGCCTCTAGTGGCTGTCCATATGACAGATGAGGCAAATGGCAGCTGCAAGAAAATCAATTACAGGGTAAATCTTTAGAGTGGAGTCTTTAATGCTGCCCTACCCATGGAAATGCAATTAGGTGCAGTTAAGTGTAATCACAGTGCTGCATTATTAAACAGGATGTTCATAGCATACATATACAGTATATTGAGCAAAGATGACTGTCGTTATGTGCATACATTATTACAAACCATAAACTGAAACCAGGTATATATGTATGTATGTATGTATGTATGTATGTATGTGTATATATATATCTCTATCATGCTCACATATTCAAAAGATTACATTCATTAAGTCGTTAACCAGTTTTACATACAATAGTATCTCAGAAGTCTGTAGATTCCATTTAAAGCAGTATTAAATCCAAAACCAAAAATGTAATTTACTGCAGCGTACCAATTACCAAAGCTTACCAATTAGTTCAATTCGTTTTAGGCTTTTTTTTCACCCTCTGTTTTTACCTGGTGATCTGCCCAGTAACATACCTCCTATATTAGGATGCCTCCAATCTGGATGAAGGGGCAACAGAGACACCTTTTGTACAGCAGCATTGTCAGTCTTGGGGGAGGGTAGTGTTAGATGTACTTGCAGATTTAGGTACACAAACAAATGGAAGCCATACTCCTGCTAACACTTTTTAAGCAGCTAGAGCAACTTTTTTTTTTAGCCTTTTGGGATAATGGTTTTACATGAACACAAGCAACGATCCACCCGTTTGGCCGTTTGAGTGGCCTTTTTACACATGGGCTTGGGCTCCACCATTATCTGACCACTGGATCGCCTAATAAACCATGCAGCGAAACGCGTCGTGATCCAAATGTGGAAAAGAAACATCACCTCATTTTAAGGCCTTTATGTGATACTGGTTGTCCTCTGTGGACGACCAGACTCTAGGCCGATTTCTTTGTTACGTTCACAGTAATACATGTATTTATTGTTACACTTTTTTCTATGTATCAATTTTATGCTAATGTATTGGAATAAATACATGTTTTACCAATATCCCACTATTGTACGTTCCTTTTTGGGAAACTTCAGTGACAACCTTTAAAGTCCAATTTTCTCTTTTTTCTGTTGGTTTTTGCATACTTATGCGGGATGTGGTGTCACGTCTAGCAGTATTCGCCTTGTATGTTTTGTGTAAAATTAATATAGCCATCACATCTGAGAATTGGCTGCAATATGATGTTTGCATTTAGGTTTAATACCATTATAAATAGCATTTGGAGTGTACATTCTCTATAAGTCATAATTGATGCAATTGATTCTTTGCAGATCAAAAAATATTGCTTTTATTCTTATTCTATAGAATATATTTTGTTAAAAACATTTTCGTTAAAAGCAGATCACAGCAGCTTTTTTTTTTAGCTTGCCTTTGCATTGTCTGTCACCTTTTCTAAGCTCTGCCTTTAAATAATAGGTAATGCTGGAGTCCTATATTGCGCAAAAAGCAGTTTTTCACAATAGCTGCATAAAAAAGGGAGTTACTGAAGGGCAGCTGTAATGTGGAGCTTGAGCTGACAAGCATCCTCATCTGCTCATCACTTCAAGCTATGAAGTACACCCACTCTCCCTGTGTGGTCTGCCAGGAATGGCAAAGAAAACACACATACCTTGGGCAGGGCCCCATCTGAAAAGGCATACTAGCTTTTCCCTGAGTAGTTCCAACACAGACCTCCCATTCTTCTCTGACATCAGTTACAGGCAGAGTGCTCCAGATTTCCAAACACTGCAGCACAGAAAGTTTACAACTGCTTTCAGTGTTAACAAATAGGAAAGATTTGTATAGTCTGGCTGATCTGAGCTGATCAGTTACTGTGGCAGATACAAGGCCTCATTTAGCAAAGTCTGAAGGAACAAATATGTTTTGCTCCAAAGTAACCACTGTATTGCAGGTTAGAATCTAATTGCTTGCTGTGGTGGATACAGACCTTTCTGTTTTCTGACGCTTTGATAAATAAGACCTGATGTGTACTGTGTGTTCTATAGCTATTGCTAAATGGTGCAGGTTTTTTTCTTTCATTGAACATCACTCAAATTTTACACCCCCCCCCCCAATCCAAATGACAAAGGTGTATAAACCCAAGCAAATTTGACATGCTGACACTATGGGGTGGATTTACTAAAGGCAAATTCGGCTTTTCACTTTACAAAGGAACCTTCCCTCAACTTTGTGACGAAGGTAAAGAAGCTCTGCTGATTTCTATCATCCAATCATGTGCAAGAAAAAGCACCCCCTCCCCCCCTTTAATGTGATTGGGTGCTCTATACTAGGTGAATTTTCGCCACAGTTAAGGGAATTTTTTCTTTCAAAAGCATACCACCAATGTGCATTTAGTAAATTGGCCCCAATAAAACTAGGGCATGGGTGCTCAACCTGTGGCCCTCCAGTTGTTGCTGAACTACAAGTCCCATGAGACCTTGCAAGACTGACAGGTAGAAGCATGACTGCCAAAAGGCAGAGGCGTGATGGGACTTTTAGTTCTGCATAGCTGGAGGGCCAAAGATTGAGCACCCATGATCTAGGGGGTGAAATGGTAAAAAACAGCGAAAGGTGGTAAAAGGAAAGGGATAAACATTGTTACCTACATGTAATTCTTTTTTCAGCTTCAATACTTTAAAAATCATGCTTGAAGTAAGGGAAGAAAATATGCTCAGGTCTATTCCCATCTTTATCAGTTGTCTTGGTCTAGCTAGAACATAATTTTACTGGATTATTTTCAGTGAGAGATGTCTATGATGATTCTAATTTGCACTTGATTTTTTTTAGCATTTTTGCACTTTTCAGTGTCCATTATAAAGCTGTGTGTATTATGGTCTTATGAAGTTCAAGGTGTGTTTGTGAATGCTTTCTTTGGTTTGTTGCAGGCTGCCGTTGTAGTAGTCTTCAACTTTGCCATGGTTCTGCTGATATTTCCTGCCATTCTGAGCATGGACCTGTATCGAAGGCGAGATCGAAGGCTGGACATCTTCTGCTGCTTCAGCAGGTAAATTTGGGAGTTAACAAGTTTTTGTAAGCCTAAGTGTGTATCAAGTTCAGGCATTTGTTTCCTGGGCTGGCAAAGGGATAAGAGCTGTTCCATAGGAGAAGAGTATTTTTCTGGCCTCAAAAACTCACAGAAAAACGCGTGTTTGCATGTTGGGTGTAGGTTGGCATAGTGAAACTGAAGACTGGTCGAGTCTGAAAGACGATAGTTTATACTTCTCAAAGTGGCATTTTTAAACTCATTTGATTCTGAAAGAACCAATGCGAGCCATTTTTTTTTTTTTTTTTTGAAAATAAGGTACTTCAGGTTTAATGTTTAACACAGTTCAGTCTTTCACTTGGTTTTGGTATCTGTTGTTTTTGTGTATGCCCAGAATTTAGCTCTGTCCCTGTCTGCAGCACTTGTTCTCTTGTTACACTCTTGTAAAACCTTAAAAATGACAAATTTAGGAAAAAAAACAAGTTAATGTTGTACAGCAAGCAAATGTTTTCCCGAGGTAGACAATTATGTAGCTTTTCATTGTAATGGGCCTTTTATTGTGGTTTAATATTTTGATGTACTTTATAATTAAGCTCTGCTTGAATTGTACTAAGTCATGTTATCCTTTTTCTTCTAGTCCCTGTGTCAGTAGAGTGATTCAGATTGAACCCCAAGCATATCTGGACAGTAATGATAATACACGCTACAGCCCTCAACCACCCTACAACAATCACAGCTTTGCTCACGAGACTCAAATCACCATGCAGTCAACTGTCCAGCTGCGGACAGAGTATGACCCAAGGACTCAGTCTTATTATACTACAGCAGAGCCTCTATCAGAAATATCTGTACAGCCAACTCTCTCAACACCCCAGGATTCCAGTAGTCAGACACCAGAAGGGACAAGTTCTACCCGGGACCTGCTTACTCAGTTCTCAGAGTCTGGTCTTCTGTGCCCTGAGCCTTCCTGTTCAAAATGGACTCTTTCTGCATTTGCCGAGAAATACTATGCCCCATTCTTGTTAAAACCAAAAATAAAGGTACGTTCCTATGCAAAGACACTGTACAGTTATAAACTTGCAAAACGTTCTAAATAAAAATACTTGGTTGTCTTAAATGTATACTTTTTTATTTATTTAATTCTTTTAAAAAGCAGAATGCGAAAAATGCCAGTGATATTTACCTCTCCAAATTTTCTGCATCTGAGATGTTTCTGGGAGTGTTGATGGCTTGTTTTTCCACTTTGATCCCATTCACCGCCTCTACATCTTCTCGGGGTACAGTGGTTACATAGGGGCTGGGGGAAAGGAAAACAACGCGAAGCAAGAAAACAGGCATCCAACACAGCTGGAAATATAGCAGATGCGTAGATTTTTAAAAGAGTGAAATTAGGACCCCCCCCCCAATTCATATATTATGTGCACACATGGGTGAAGTACATGCAAATTATACACTTGAAAATAAATGTCCCATTAATAAATGATAAATTCCAGTGATGGTGAAAAATCAAATAACATCGGATAAGTTCATAAGCAGCTGTCCCTGTGAACATGCAGTGAAAATCAGGGACAAATCCACCACCTATGGATAAGATGTGCGCTTACCCCACGAAGATGACCACCTATTACGGGTAGTCAAAATCAACGTGTGTATGAGACTCCTCCTAGGTTGTTTAAAACAAAGATCAACCCACTCCTCTAACAGGATGGACGGATCATACACAAATGCTCAAGGATAATAAAAACCATCATAGCGTGAGTCCATAAAAGCGGGGTATGTTTAATAAAATATTGCACATACATCTCATAGATAGA
>BLSH010509111.1:481893-501600 GCA_018402905.1 Glandirana rugosa
TATGAGTGACACATTGAATTCCCCAATTAGGAGACATAACACATTTTTCCGACAAACTTACTGCTGCTATATACCTCTTTTTTTTTTTTTTTCCATCTGTATATTGCAGTCAGGTGATTAAGCTGCAAGGAGCCAGGGCTTCCAGTGTTCATATAGGAGGAGATTTCACTATGATGCAACTTGCTTTGCATCAGTGACCCTTCACCCTCAATCTGGCCAGAGCTGATTGGTGCTTTGTCAATGACATGCTCCGTTCACAAATAAACAATCACTACCTGTCTGTGTCCCATGTGAAACAGGAGGATCGAACAGAGCACGTGCAACCTTTCCACCCTGCCTGCATGTAGTATAATATAGTAGACAGGGCAAGAAGGAAGTATCTGGCCATACAAGATCAAACAGCCTTTTTACACAATACAGAGGATTAACCCCTTAAGTTACACAGTGAGTATAGCAAAAATGCTATTCTGCATATACAGACGAGTCTTAAAGTGTTACTAAACCAACAACAGTAAAATCTAATAATTCCCTCCCTCTGACCACACTCCAGCTGCTTGCATACCTCCATGGTGCTTCCATGGCATTATCCAGTGTTTCTGAGTAGTAGTTCTCATTTATTTGCATAGAGCTGCATATGGGGGATCTCCAGTCTCAATGTATAATCCCATGTTAAATTGGTGATGCACAGATACAGCCAAGGCTCAAGAGAGCATTGAGGGAGGCTGTAGCAGTTACAACCGAGTTAAATCTGAACTAAACCCATCAATTTAATGGTTTCCAAAAAAAAGTTACATTCCTGGAATGTTGGGAAAGCTGTCACATTTACTTGTGCTCACAACCAAACTGTCAAACCACCAAATGGCTGGTGTCATAACTGTTCACATGTGCAGCACTGTGGCAGTTGCAGATCATAGAGGGGCTAAGATGGCAGCTTTCTTGGTTGAAAGAGATTGTAAGGTTTAGTTCCGCTTTAAATAAGCTGCGGGGGGGGGGGGGTTTGAGGTGAAAGTTAGTTAGCGAGTGTTGGATATAGAGGAGGTAAAGGTGCCCTCCTAATAAGCCCTGTTTTATATTCATTAACTCAGCACAGTCCGTGGCCAGCAAAATACAGGCAGTCCCTGAGTTACGAACATTTGAGTTACGAACGAGGGTGGTGTGACGTCACTGCCGGCCCCTTGCACTCCACACTGGTCCCGGATACGGCCGAGCACCTCCAAACACATCCCACAGTACTGTATTAGCATAGCCAGAAAAGCCCCAAATGACACAACTGCACACATAGCAGTGCCCAGAACCTCCCACATCACTGCACAAGTTGAAGTTACACTTACAAATGTACAGTTCCGACTTACAAACAAATTCGATTTAAGAACGAACCTACAGTCCATAACCCGTTCGTAACTCGGGGACTGCCTGTAGTCTTATGTGAAATCTGGATCTTTTTTGGAACTGATGTGGAGAGATCACTGGTTATTTATTTTTTTAGTTCCAGGGATATACCAGAGATCCAAATCTTTTGGGAAGGCAGAAAGCTTAGCTAAACAGTGTTCTTCAGTAAAATGGAGGAAATGTGCAGACACTGTAGACTGCACAGAAATATAATCGCTTTGTTTATGCTAGTGCTACATGGATGACATGCAAATGTTTCTGGGGTCTATTGTTGATCCAAATCCCAGTTTTAAGTTTTACTTGGTTTGCATTTGAATAGGACATTGGCTTGCTGATTGTGCTAATGGAGTTAAGATTTCCCAAGATGTTTACAGAACCAGGTTATTTGTATGTTAGGATTTCATCCAAAAAAGATAGTGGAAAACAAGGGCTGTATTTGTGCCAAGACTTGGTTAACCCCTTTTGTTAAATCTTGAAGGGACATCTGACCTGTTGAAAAAGGGGACTCTATTGCAGGCCTCTCTATTCTTTTCATTCTCACGAACCAGACACAGATTTTACCAAGTTTCTCACTCCACATTTTTTTTTGCAAAAGAAAACAGGCAGTTGTTATGCTCCAGTGCTACGCTGAAAATGGCCCAAATGACATTAATTTTTAGAATATTTCTGAATAATCTCTGAATATTTCTGAATAATCCCTGACCATAAACCTCAGCGGTGGGAAACAACATGCACTTGTGCACTTCCCTCCTCTTCCCCATTACTTTGGCCTTTATGTTTGAATTGGCTGACTCAAAACAAGAGTATTCAGAGATGCTAAATTGATCAACAAAAGATTAGCCTGCAATGCAGCTCAGCCATTGTGGAGCCTTTTACTACGTACAATGCTGAGGCATACCATAGAATGGCAAGCATTTTCTTGGACAAAAAGCTGGTTCCCTGTTCAAAACGGTTTGCAATTTAAGCTATGTGGTAAAACTGAAACTCACTGAATTCTAAGAGAAGTATAGTCATTAAATAACCGAGGGGGGAAAAAAGAGGAGAAAAACTTTTACCTGACGGACTGGAGGTTTAATTGGAGATTGTTATAGTAAGTTTCACAAACGCTTCACATTGGATTAGCGGCAGTAGAAGTGGCTCTCTCCTTTTTATTAAAGACTATTTTTGTGGAAATGATCCTTTTTTTCCTTCATTTGTTCTCATTTTCTGGGTTCTGGCTAATAGGCAGAGTGTGTGTGCGCACGCTCGTTTTCTATTCCTCTCCATCCATAATTTTCAGTCATATGTTGCATTTTCTTATATACGAATAATCTTTCAAGCCTTCTGTCTGCCTAACAATATAACCATTTTCTTTTCTCCAAACTAACACTGAATTGTGGAATACAGTATCTGAGGTAAATTCAAATATGTGTTCCTAAATCACACTGTTTTTGTCTTGCTGTGTGTCATTGTTTGGGCCTTGTAAATGCATGTTTTATACAGTTCTAATTGGATGTCATTTTAATGTATATGGAATATACAAAGTATAATATACTACTTGTACTTGGTATACATAAAGTCATTGGGGAGATACTGAATTTGCTCTTCTCCACCTTGCAGATACTTTTTTGCTGTCCTAGCAATATTAACCCTCCTTGGAGTTCTGAATGGATTGGTGCTGCTCCCAGTTCTCCTCTCGTTTTTCGGACCTTACCCTGAGGTAAGAATTTCCCTATTCACATTCTAATCACAGTTCAGTTGTGCTTGATCTTTTACTTGAGGCACCCTTCCCTTGCCACGCCTCAAGTGGAACACGGTTCCGTAGTGCTGGCCTCTGTCTGGAAATGACAGTTGCCTGTATGTATCTGGCTTCTGTACTTCCAAATCACTGAGGCCTCGTTCACACCATGTGCAGAGACGTTCGTTCTATTGCACGCGTTCTGCAAGGGCTCAAAGAAAACCATTGTTCTCTATTTGCCCTGTCCACTCCACTGGTATCAGTTGCAATTTTTTTTTCTGTGCAGGAATCTGCCAAGTGTATGCAGTTTTCTATGTGAAAAAAAAAAGCTGATGTGACCACATTGTGGCGTGAACGGGGCACATAAGACATGCATGAAAATTGATGTCACTGTACATAAAAACTTCCTGAAACACGCATGAAAACTGATGTAAACTTGTATCTCCGCAAGTGAAATCTGCGTGGCTTTTCCATCAGTTTTTTTGCTCGTATTGTGTGAATGAGGCCTTAGCCAATAGAAGCACGAAAGCCAGACAAAAGAGAGAATTCCTTGCCTCTTTTTACTAGCTCTGGATCAGAAACTCAAAAGTTCTGTAGTCAAAGCATCAGTCCACAATTGCAGCCTAAACTCTGGATGTTGAAGTGTTGTAGCCCAAATCAACATGAATTTAAATAACCGTAATATAATATATTTAGATGAGGTTTTTAAATAACTAATATATTTGTTAAAAAAACAGGTCACCCCCATTGATGGAAGAGACCGGCTACCTACACCTTGCTTAGTTCCTCCACCAAGTATTGTGAAGTTTCCAGTGTTCACACGACAAGCACACACAGGATCCGATTCTTCAGACTCTGAGTCAGGTTCTCAGACAACAGTATCTGGCATCAGTGAGGAGCTTCGTCAGTATGAGGCTCAACAATCAGCCGGAGTACCACCTCATCAAATTATGGTGGAGGCCACAAGAAATCCAGTCTTCCCAAGGTGTTCGGTGAGTATTACTGTTTGGAATTTGTGCAATATGTCTGTGGTCACCTTCATGCTTTTATTTCAATGCTCATATTGTTCATTTTAAGACCAGGGCATTAATATCAACAGCATTACGCAAAGACAGTAAACCGGTGCACTGATGAGAAAGATAGAAGGAAGGAGTATTGTAGACGTAGGAGATGAAGCTGTTGTCCTTTAGTAATACATGTTTTCTTTATTTTCATAGGTTGTTCAACCAGATACCAGACAGAGCCAGTCAAGTCAGAGGACACAAGCTAATCAAGACCCAAGACCTCAGCAACAGTGGCGACCTAGTAGGAATCAGAGGTGGGAACCAAGGGATGGTTTGTGTCCACCTCCATACCGACCTCGCAAAGACGCTTTTGAATCTTCTGCTGAGAAGCATAGTGGGACTAGTACCAGAGAACGCTCAGGGCAAAGACCCCACTTACAGAACAACAGGAAACCTGCCTTTGCTCCAGCAGGTGCATCAGTGCCTTCATACTGCCAGCCTATTACTACTGTGACTGCCTCTGCTTCAGTTACTGTAGCAGTTCATCCTTCTTTGTGTAGCCACAGTGCTCGTGGTAGCTACCCGTTCTACAGTGGGTATCATGAAGATGATCATGGACCTTTTCAGGACCCTCATGTGCCTTCTAATGTGCGGTATGAAAAAAGGGACTCAAAAGTAGAAGTGATAGAACTGCAAGATTTTGAATGTGAAGAAAGAACACCAGGACATTTCTCAAAATAAGGTAAATTCACATCTTTGTTAATGTCAATATGTCTAGGAGTTGTCTTTGAAACACTTGATTTGACATAAGTGTTTCAGTTGAAAATGTTTTAATGTGGTCCATAAAAGTAAAAATTGTGGAAAAGATCAGCCAGACGAATGCAGATCATATCTCAGTGTATGTATGGCCAATACTTTTTTGGATAGAATGGGTTAGATGAAAAACGAATGTCATTTTATCTTTTGGGGATTTTTGTCCCATTAGAGACAATTGCCATCATTGCCTGTCTTGGAGAGACAACAGAAAGTGAGAGTAAAATTTCTAAAGTGAAGGGGGGTTTCCACAGAATTTTTTAGAGGAATATTTGGAACATTTCCCCTTACCTCTTCTGCACAAAAATATTTTAGCGAAATACTGTTTAGTCTAACTCAAGGAAAAAGCGAAGAGGATGCTTACATGTATCTAAGATCATGTAGAGAAATCTCAGCAATGCCCTTTGCCTTAGAGCCCTTGTTATCTTGAATGACTATAGACTTGCCACCTTTTCATAACTGCAATTTTAAATGAAAACAATATTCCTGGTTGGCACCAGATATGGTGGTTCTGCATTGGGCGGCTATTCCAGTATAGTCCCACCACCTGGACAAGCCAAAATGCCTTGTCTCCTATGTGCCAGGCACGATGCGCTTCAAAAAGGTACTGCATGCAAGCGCCAGTTTGAATGTAACTACTACTAGATATATCATTACCTGGGTAAATGAGATCCTTCACAGAAATATTTATAATAATGTCCAATCCTGACTTTAGTCTGTGTTGGTGCTGGATCTAGGCAGACAGAAATTTTTATGAGTTGAAGTAACTCTGTATATATGATCAGTGTCCTGAATAGTAATTGGCTAAATTTAATTAGAGCCCTGTCTCTGAATGGTCATAGGAACTCTCTGTTTTACCGGTTTGTTCACATGAACATTAGCATTGCATTTACTATTTTTTTTTGTTTTCTTCCATTGTTAAAAAAAGATAACCAAGGCAGTTTTATTTCTGCCAGTGACCTCATTTTATATTGTAGTAAGTCGAGAGTAAAGGCCAAACATTTTGGGGTTGATTTACTAAAACTGGAGAGTGCAAAATCCGGTGCAGCTTTGCATAGTAACCAATCAGCTTCCAGGTTTTTTGTCAAAACTTAGAGGAAGTAAACCCTGATGGGTTTTACTTCCTCTTTATTATCCTGCAAAGTAAAAGCATAATGGGCTAGTATGCATCACATATTAGCTCATTATGTGGCACTGACTTGCATTGGAAGCCCGCAATGTTTTTGCTCCAGGCCGCGTCCATCTTCTGCCCCTCTCCCTTCCGGGGCCGTGATCTCCGTCTCTGACTGGCCGGAGCCAAGTGACGTCACTCCCGCGCATGTGCGCGGAAGCTGCCAATCACAGCATGATCTCAGTGAACGAATGGCACAGAGGCCGTTTTCTTCACTGTGCATGTGCCCAATGACGTGGGCACATTACAGTACATTGTATATCTCCTAAACCGTTCAAGTTTAGGAGATATGCATGGAACCTACAGGTAAGCCTTATTATAGGCTTACCTGTAGGTTAAAGTGGTTGTCAAGGGTTGACAACCACTTTAATTGAACAAGCTGAAGTTAGAAGCTGATATGCACCAGATTTTGCACACTCCAGTTCTAGTAAATCAAACACATAGCCCTTCATTTCAACCACTATGGCAAGGCATACATGCAATGTAGGAGCTGCACCAATGGAGTCTGATCCTAAAAAGGTAAATCCCCCACACTTATACACTGCAACTGCGTTTATCGTAAGGCACACATCAAATGTCAGTCTGGCAGAACTTCAATGCATTTCGTGCATTAGCACTTCATCATAATATATATGCCCTACAATTAAGCGCTAATGCACAAAACAGGACTGCGTGTTTGTCTTATGCTTAAATACCAATGCACAAAGAGTGTCCGCTCTCTGCTGGTCTGACATTTGATGTGAGCTCCTCAATAAACACAGTGGCAGCAAAACGATTGTGGGGCTTTATCTTTTGTTTTAATCTGTCATTTCTAGTTTTGTGTAATGACCTTTTTGAAATTTGAAAACATTTACATTGAACATTGCTGAAGGTTTGAGCACTGTTGAAAGCAGAATTAGAATAATTGACATATCTGCCCACAGCACACTGTTTAGTCATAAAATGTAGCTTTGCACTTTATTTTACTGCTCTATTATTATTGCTCAGCTTTTAATCAATGTAATATCTGCTTTAGGGCCTTGTGTACATAAAGCATACACCCGTGGAGGGCCATGTTTACAAGTGTTACACTGATGTCAATTTTGACTAAGCAGCTGCATGGACAGAGATGCTGCTCCCAATCTGACATCCGTTTGGCTGCATCAGCATGGATATCAGGTGGGGAACAGTGTCCGTGCCTGTGCAGCTGCTGCGTCAAAATTGACATCAGTGGGGATGCATGGAACACCTGTTCATACTTGTGGGGGTAAACACGGGCCTCTATGGGTGTTTGCTTTATTGCGCCCTGTGTGAACAAGGCCTTAGTGAAAAAGCATGTATTTTTCCATCAGTCGTTATTCCTGTTTTATAGCTAACTGAAAAAGTTGGGTGTGCATAGTCTCAAGCTGGCCATTCATATTGCAATCTTATTGTACAATCTCCTTTAGATCTACCAACAACTCTGTGGTATCAGGGTCTACTTGACAAGATATAAAATCTATGGCTTGCTAAGGTAGGTCCTCCTGCTACATGGTTGTTGGTCAATCAATAGTCGATTTTACAATTGTATTGTAACATGTATGGTCACATGTATGGCCAACAAATATAAACTTTTCATTATCTACCTGTCATACAAGTTCAGGTATGATTCTGTTGGCTTTGCTGAAATACAAATGTGCTTTTAGGTTTTTTGTTTTTTTATTACAGTTTATGAAGAGACTGACAATTTTTTTTTTATATATTTTTTTTTATTTCCCCCTAGAGTCCACACATTCTGAATCATCGATGGCCAAAGATGGAACAAAAGCTCCAGACTGGTTAATGAAAGCTGCTGGAGGTTTTATATAATGGACATGCTGCATCAGGACATCAGTTCATTGTTACTGTAATCTATTGTACAAATGTGTTAAATATTGTTTAAAAATATTTAAAAGGTGTATAAATATGTAATATACAGAAAATTGTGTAAAGTTAGTATAACGGCGGAGTTTCTGACTCCTTTTAACAGATGGAGCAAAGCAGCTTTGTTCTCTCTACTTAATGTACAGGATCTGTGTCACATTTTAATTAATCTAGATATAAGATTCAGCATTATTTGTTTTCTGCTGCTTAAATATTGTATAATGGACTTGTATAATTTCTATGCAAATATTGCTTATATATTAGGTGTTTATATGTGTAAAAGGTTTGTGTTTTGATGTTTAATGTTCATATCACAACCCTGTGGTAGTATGTTACTGATCATTTCAAACACGCTATGCGTGAGTATTTCTATTCTTTCAGACAGACAGATATGAAGAATTTGTCTTAGCTGATGATGTTCCTTGCCTGTCCTCGTGTGCACCTGTCTCATGTGATAACGTACTGTACGGTCTGTCCCACTGTGCATAGTCTTGGTGTGCTTATGTACAACCTGCAAAGTCTCCTCTCCATTATGAGCACTTACTAAAAGACTTACATCCTCATTTGGCAAAAAAAGTGAGCTCACTCCTCCGCTTATGTCCCTTTTATGAGGTGGGGATTGGCAATATTTGGCATTCTCACTGCTGTTAAATGGCAAGCTCCTGTTGTGCTGAGCCAGTTGCATTGATCAACCATCACCTCCATTTACACTCTTCAGTAAGTGGTATGCCAAACATTGCCTCTCCCGTCTTGTAAGTGAAAGCACTTCAAGCAATGAATAGGGGAGAACTTTGTTTTACTCATTTTATATGGCTTATGTTACCCACTCTTCATGTTGGTGCTAATATTCTGTTTTGTTGCGTTTCTTGTCTCTAAACAAAATGTAAAAGTTTTCCCTATCTACCTCCCTTCCTCTTTTACATACATAGATATGTTGTTTGCTCAGAGTTTACCTTTATACTATTAATTTAATTCAAATATTAAGATTTATTTTCTTTTTATTTTTTTTAATACTTGGATATACTGTGTGATTTCTTCCTGCCCCATTGTGGGGTTGCAGTGCATTACATTGCATGCTGCTTTGTAATAGAAGAAGTTTTATTTGAGATACTTAAATCATTAAGGCACTTGTTTAAAAAAGAAAAAAAAAAATAAGACATTTAAATAACCTAACCTGAAAATACATAGCTGCCTGGTCTTATCATTATAAGCTATTGTTGCATAAGCACACTGAAACCTCCATAAATATTGGTGTTCAGATCACTGCCATCAATGCAGATTGCAACTTTCATTGACCGTACAAACGTTGCCCTGTGTGCTTGCAGTATAATAACCACATAGTACTAATATGTATGTGTTTCAAGCTAAACCATATGACACAACCTGAAAAACTACCTTCACCCCACTAATCGGCATACATAGCACAGTGATGCTCAAACTTCCTGTGGTTTTCTTTCATTCATCTAAGATCAAAGCTGGCATTCTTTTAGGTGATCAAATGCTCCATTCTCTCTTCATAAGATTATGATCAAGTTCCAGTCTAGGGGAGAACATTCCAAAACTGAAAACTGGGATACTTTTAAACCCCCTACCACTCCCTGTTTGACAAAACTCAATTCAAAAGCATCAATTCTATTAAGCTTCACTGTTGTGGGGTTTTTTTTTTTTGCCATTGCCAACATTTAGATTTCCTGCAAAAACAGATCCAATCGGTGGGGTTGATTTACTAAAGGAATAGAGCATGTTCACTTTGCATAGGAATTTAATTTAGCTTACTGGATGTCACTTTATATGGACTACCCAATGTGCAAGGAATTTTTTTTCTTTAAAAAAAGTGGATTTTTTTGCCTGTAAATGATTGAAGTCAGCAGAGCTTCATCTCATTCACTTAGCTAAGGAAAATTCCAGTGCAAAGTGGAAAATCTCTTTGCGAAGTGAAAAGTCTATATTCTTTTAGTAAATAAAACCCCTATAAATTACTAATGTATATATTTAAATTCTGTAGATTTCACTGCATGCCACAGTACAATGGCCAGTTTCATTGTGCTTTGAGTTGTTTCTTTGCAGCAGGCACATCCCTTTTAAAAGATGTCATCATGTAAAGGCTTTAAGAATGTTGGCATTATATGGCTAGTAAAATAGGCTAGAGTTATACCCTTTTGACTATCCTGTGAAGGAGGACATATATCCCATGTCTTCTGGTTTTCTAGGTGTGCAAGAAATGCTGCAAGAGGTAAAAGACACCAACAAATTGCTCTGTACTTTCAGTTCAGAAGATATTTATGAAACTGGCTTTTTTTTTAAAATTTCAGTTCTCATTACTCTATATACTCATGTTACAAAGTCTGGGGCTGATTTACTGAGGACGTTAAGAACCTTTGCACAATAAATTGTGTGAATATTCAATTATCTAATCGTGTTCAGATAAAATTCAGTGGGCATTTGTTATTCACCTGCTTAGGTATTCTGAAGTGAATGTTCTGTGTAAAGATTCTCAACTGTTTTAGTAAATCAATGTCTTCAACAAATCATTTTATACCTAGAGCTAGACTTCATTTAAATTGGTTGTAAACTTCAGACTTGAAATATGAACAAAGCATATCACTTTATTGTGTGTACTTGCCTCAATTGAGAGCACTAAGTGTCACTTCTGCCTGCTTTGTTCCTCTGCTATCAGTCAGCATGAGTCACTTCTGATAAGTTTTCCTGACACCAAGAGAAAAATGGTGTTGGGGTAGGGACCTCCAGCTGATTGACAGCCTCCGCTCTGTTCCTGTGTAAATATGGGGGGGGGGGGGATCCCATTCCATCCCATCCCTTCCCTTTCTCTATCAGCCCTCAGAGCTCTCCTCACTGAGCTCTACATAGTGTAACTAACTTCAGCTCTCCGCCCCCTTTTTTCTGAACTTGTAACAAACAAGCTTATAAATTCTGGACTTTGAACAGATGTAGGGTGGAGTGCAGATAAACAGCTACTATTTATGTAGGAGGATTTGGGGATCTCTGTGTATCACCTGAGGATAGTCCCTTCACTGGGTATGTGTAAGGGTTTACAACCACTTTAAAGTAGAACTCCATAGAGCTAAAACACTAAATAAATGGTTGAAATACATGTGTAGATGATTTTACCGGCCCCTAAATATTATTTTCATAGTTGTTGCCATACTGTATAGCCTGGATGATGACTCCGCTATTCACTACTGCATCTTTGCAGATTCCTGTCTCATCTGCCTGCTTATTGGACTGTGAAGAGGCTGTGCTTTCCTCCTGCAGCTTAAACCACTTGAAAACCATTTTGCAGCATTTTGTCCAACTTCTAACTTCCTATTCCCTGATTTCTGATGCACAGATGGTAGGGCAAAACCTATAAAGCTAGATACCAGGCAGCTACATAGGAGCAGGGTTTTTAAAATGCATTTATTTTAAATCCGGTGTTCGGCCTCAAAGGGAAGCATAAGACAAATACAGGGTCTGCTTCTGAAAATGCTACTTCCCTACTTTTTTTTTTATTTGGTGGAAGTAGATGTAAACCCTCACATATACCCAGAGAACTGAACCGCCTCAGATGATACACAGAGGTGAAACAAATCTCCCTATATAAGTTTTACATGTATATCTGCTGTCTTCATCCGTATATATCCTTTAGAAAGTGCTCTTTGTGTTAGCAGATTTTCTCTTCCTGGTTAAGAAAGCCAAGACCGCTGATTGGAGGAAAGGCGCACACCCCCTCTCCTCCTAGGTAGAGACTCTCAGCTCTGCTTGTTGTATAGTTCAGGGCTCTGCTAATCTATTTATAGCAAACTCCCCAACACAAAACTCCGGCTGCTTTTATCATATGTGATGGAAAACTTAGGCTAACAAAAACGCAGCAAGAGACAGCTATGGGATGCAGTGCTTTTAGATAGAGATAATAAAACACTGCAGATATATGTGCCCAGCTCAAATTTCATGAATGGGGTTTACATCCACTTTAAACTAAAGGTCAATGAGTTGGAAAGTAGTGAATCCACAAGATCAGAATAGTCGCATTTTCAGAAAGTGAGATCAGCAAGGACGACCTACTTTTTTTTAATTTTTTCCTCTCTCAGTAAGGATCTCATTTACCTGCTAGGACACAAATTTGTTGATCATTTAAACATTCCTAAATGTAAAGCTGGAAGCATCACTGTGCTATCATGCCATACCTGCGGTGGTACCATATAATAGTGCCTTTCATTGCTCATCCCTCCAAGTACCACACTACATTCTTACACTGCCAAATATCTTCCCTCTCCCTTGTTAGTGTGTCTGCTGCCTTCTGCACAGTATAGACTTTATATATCTCCTATAGTCACATTGGCAAAGGGAGAACCGTAGCTGGCAAATATTTTTGTTCCTTTTTTTTATTTTTAATATTTATATTTTTGTATATTAAGAATGTGTTCTTACAGTATTTGTCATGCCAGTTTATAACAAAACAATGCAGGGATTTTTTTTATTTCTATTGGAAAGACTATTACAGCTATGGGCTACTTTTTAATAGAATTTCTATTTGTATAGAGTGCTTACTAATGTTAAATAGGAGAGAGTATATAACATTTACAATAAAGACTCATAGCTTTCTAGATTAAGGAGTTAAAAAGGAAAATTATTCAAACTGGGTCTCATTTCCTGCCTTTTTTATGGCGGGCATGAGTTTTTGTGTCATTTCATTTACAAAGATAAACATATGCCATATAATTTATTTATATGAAAATTTATTTTTGTAGTGTACATAGTAGTCATCAAGTCTTTTTTGACAAAAGTATATTTTTAAAAGAGTTTATATGTATTGATACCATTTGTGAGACATGAAACTTGGGTACAGTGCACACTTTTAAACTACGCCAGACAAAATACTGCTTAGCCCTTTCATGGCTATGGGTTGGCCACCTACGTGGATAGGGGGTTGCTATACCATTCCATCAGAGAACGGGTTAACCACAGAGAGAGACCATTATAACTCTCACTATACAGAATGTGTTTCATTGTTTGTGATCTAGTGTGGTTTACATTTCAAACATTGGAAATAAAAATTTGTACAAAATCTCTAAATATTAATGTTCGAACACTGATAGAATTTCTAACCTGAATAAAAATTATCATAACTTATGTGACGCATCTTTGATTTTGTGGTTTCTTTTTTCGGTTTGTAGAGTGAAGTGGTTTTATTGTAGTATAGTATATCATGTATAGATTGTCATTGCAAATCCATAAAGTGAAATAAGCCAAAATTGAAAAGAGAACTGGCTCCCTCAAACACAAGACCCTTGGTTTAATCTTTTCAAGATTGGGTGATTTCACTACATTTCCACAGATCCTTGTTTCTACTATCTATGTATCTATACATCTGACAAATGAGATTGTGTGTTGTTGGAAGAGGGCAGGATTTTTTTTTTTCTAAATGAAAGTAGCACTATGGTCAAATTATTCTAAAACCCTGTTTTTTTTAAGAACCCCCTGGAACATAAAGTAAATACCTCCTAATCCTTTAAGTAGAACCATTGGATGGCCACTTCTTTTGATAAGGTGACAATGTCCTGCCTTCTGCTGTCAATTTGCTGCAGCATTGACAACATTTCAGCTGCTAAAATGTTGCCACTATTGATAACCCAATCAGTGAAGAGCCATGCCCAGACCCCCCCCCCCCCCATCCACACCCCTTTTACATAGAGAATTTTTTTGTCAATCTGCAAGGGCTAACAGAAATTATATAAATGTCCTGCCCAGCCCTTCTAGTGGGGTGCACAAGAAATCCAAATTCCCAGCTGTATTTACCAACAAGTTACATTTCTTTTAAAACCTTTTTATATATTACTTTTTACATGAAAGTCCCATTCACACTAGCATGATTTGTTGCATTGCCTTAACACTTGTGCGTTATGATATGCACTAATGGGCAACCCTTCTTCCAAACGGTACACTGTAGTGCATTGTGCTCTACTGTACAATGCATTGGGTGTCATTTACTGACCATGCAAGTGTGGCTGGGCACTTAAGGGGGTTTACAGTGCCTTGAAAACGTGTTCATACCCCTTGAAATTTTCCACATTTTGTCATGTTACTATGAAAATCGTTAAATGTATTTTATGTGATAGACTAACATAAAGTGACAAATTGAAGTGGAAGGAAAATGATAAATGGTTTTCAAAATTTTTTACAAATATCTGAAAAATGTGTCTGATGCCCCTAACTAAAATTTAGTGGAACCAATTCCCTTCAGAAGTCACCTAATTAGTAAATAGAGTCCACCTGTGTGTAATTTAATCTTAGTATAAATACAGCTGTTCTGTGAAGCCCGCAGAAGTTTGTTAGAGGACCTTAGTGAACAAACAGCATCATGAAGGACTGGTCAGGGATAAAGCTGTGGAGAAGTTTAAAGCAGGGTTAGGTTATAAAAAATATCCCAAGCTTTGAACATCTCATGGAGCTCTGTTCAATCCATCATTCGAAAATGGAAAGAGTATGGCACAACTGCAAACTTACCAAGACATGGCCGTCCACCTAACCTGACAGGCGGACAAGGAGAGCATTAATCAGAGAAGCAGCCAAAAGGCCCATGGTAACTGGAGGAGCTGCAGAGATCCACAGCTCAGGTGGGAGAATCTGTCCACAGGACAACTGTTAGTCATGCACTCTGCAAATCTGGCCTTTATGGAAGAGTGGCAAAAGAAGAAAGCCATTGTTGAAAGAAAACCATAAGAAGTTCTGTTTGCAAGAAACCGTGTGGGGGACACAGCAAACGTGTGGAAGAAGGCATCTGGTCAGATGAGACCAAAATTGAACTTTTTGGCCTAAAAGCAAAATGCTATGTGTGTCAAAAAACTAACATTGCGCATCACCCTGAACACACCATTCCCACCATAAAACATGGTGGTAGCAGCATCATGTTGTGGGGATGCTTTTCTTCAGCAGGGACAAGGAAGCTGGTCAGAGTTGATGGGAAGATGGATGGAGCCAAATAAAGAGCAATCCTTAGAAGAAAACCTGTTAGTCTGCAAAAGACTGGGGCAGAGGTTCACCTTTCAGCAGGACAACGACCCTAAACATACAGGCAGAGCTACAATGGGATGGTTTAGATCAAAGCATATTCATGTGTTAGAATTGCCCAGTCAAAGTCCAGGCCTAAATCCAATTGAGAATTTGTGGCAAGACTTGAAAATTGCTATTCACAGGCACTCTCCATGCAGTCTGACAGATTGAGCTATTTTGCAAAGAATGGCCAAAATTTTCACTATAGATGTGCAAAGCTGGTAGACATCCCCAAAAAGATTTGAAGCTGTAATTGCAGTGAAAGGTGATTCTACAAAGTATTGACTCGGGCTGAATACAAATGCACGCCACACTTTTCACATATTTGTAAAAAAAAATTGAAAGCCATGTATCATTTTCCTTTCACTTCACAATTATTTGTCACTTTGTGTTGTTCAATCACATAGAATCCCAATAAAATACATTTACGTTTTTGATTGTAACATGACAAAATGTGGAACATTTCAAGGGGTAGAGAAATACGTTTTCAAGGCACTGTAAATGTTGAAAATACTTACTTTTTTGTGCTGAAGGCAAATGGTACAGCTTGCCCAGACTTGGTGGTTCAACAGTCATTCACCGATCAGCCATAACATTATGACCACCTACCACAACTCATTAAGGCATGGACTCCACTAGACCTGTGAAGGTATGCTGTGGTATCTGGCACCAAGCCGTCAGTAGCAGATCATTTAAGTTCTGTAAGGTGGGGCCTTCATGGATCAAACTTGTCTTTGCAGCACATCCCAGAGATACTTGATTGGATTGAGACCTCGTAGTTGTGTTCCTCAAACCATTCTTGAATTAATCAGACCAGGCTACCTTTTTCCAGTGCTCCAGTTCTGATGCTCCTGTACCCATTGTAGGTGCTTTTGGCTGTGGACATGGGTCAGCATGGGCACCCTGACTGGTCTGTAGCTACGCAGCCCCATACGCAACAAATTGCGATGCACTGTCTGACACCCTTCTATAGGAATCAGTGTTAACTTTTGCAGCAATTCAAGATACAGTAGCTCTTCTATTGGATTTGACTGTACAGGCCAGCCTTCGTTCTTCATGTGCATCAATTAGCCTTGGCCGCCCATGACTCTGTCTCCAGTCATTCGTGGCCAAGGTTTTCCTTCCTTGGACCACTTTTGGGAGGTCCTGACCATTGCAGACTGGTGAACATCCCACAACAGCTGCAGTTTTGGAGATGCTCTGACCCAGTCATCAAGCCATTACAGTTTGGCCCTGCTTTCAACACATCAACTTAAGGGACAGCATTGGCTGCTGTGTGGCCACACGTCCTCCCTCTGCCAGCTTGCGTACATCAGAGGGGAATTTCAGCCCCTCCCACTCTACTCCTTAGATCGAGAAAGTGGGGAGATGTGACCACGCAGATATTTAGCTTTATCATTTAAAAACACACACTGTATTTAATATGTTCCTAAAGCAGAGAGGATAAAATAATATAATAGAGTGACTTTACAACCACTTTAACCTCCCTAGTGGTAATCCTGAGTGTGGCTTGGGGTTAATTTTCAGTACCAAAAGCTGTAACCCCGAGCCACACTCGGGTTTACACTGTAAAGATTCCCCTGCATGTACTTACATGCTCCCTGCGATCCCGCGATGTCCTCTAGCCGGATCATCTGCCTGATGTAGGAAGGTAACGGGCTCTGTTCCCTTTTGACCGGCACGTCACAAGGGGGCAAAACCGTTGGGAAAGTCAAAAAAGTGCAAAACACACACACAATACATTGCAATCCACTGATTGCATTACTGTATCAAATCATTACACTTCAGCTTTGTCCCTAATACTTTGTCCAGTGCCCTGCCTGCACTTTAAGGCATCGTTCACTTCTCAGGGATGCGAGTTGCCGGCGGAATTGCAGCGAACAGTCTGTTACTGTTCTTTCTGCCAATCTTTATGCCTGGAAAATTGAGAGCATCCATGACATCCAAAAGGATCCCCTCTACGTCAAAAGAGCTTTTTGGATCAGCTAGAAAACCGCTATAGTGAATTAGAATCACTTGCAGAATTGAGCGATACTGATTCGTGGGGAAATTCATCATCAGACACTGAAAGTGACGATAGCGACAATTCTGCAAATTTCAGTGTTTTTGATTTTATTACATTATTGAATATATGTTATATTATTATTTTTGATAATTTATAGTTATTATGATTTAGGAATTTTTATGTTTCAAACATTATCATACCCGGGATGTCTACTGGACTCTTGTTTGCACAGATTTAATTGAGTTATTCCTAATAATTACAGGCCTACCATATAAAATGCCAAATTTCTATGCGAAACAATGTACCGCTTTGAGATGCACAAATCTGACATAATCATACCGCCAGGGAGGTTAAGCATAGATGACCTATCCCTCTTTCACTAAAAAAAAATTAAAAATCACAAGCCGCTTTGAAATCTATTTAATCATCTTTCATTCAGTTTTTAAAATGTTTAGCTTTTACTTACAATTTCCTTTTTGCACATCCTGGTTGAGTGCGGCACTGGTGATGTAACCAAGGCCTCACAGCTGAATCCTGAGAAGGCAACGTCCCCCCTGCCTTCCTGTAAAATCTTGGCTGTACACTGTGAATACTCATGTGGTCTCAGAGGATAGGCATTTTCCCCCTTAGCACCCTGATGTGAACTGAAACAGAAGACCCAAAGTTCCAGGAAGGATAATAGATTTGTTTGTCTGCCCTTGATAAAATTAGAAAGGATCAGGAAAGGAAAAATAACTTATGCAAAGAACAAAACCTGCAATTGTTTAGAAGTATCTGTAGCTTGCCATTAAACATTTCTAAAGGTGCCATTGCTGTAATTTTAACATGAGGGTGAAGTTTACTTTTTAAGCATAGACAGATTTTAATCTATGTTTTTGCCAATTTGTGAGTTTTAAGGAAAATGAGGATGTCACTGTGTTCAGTGCTACATTACTTTCGTCACACAGTTTGGGGTTTGTCAGAACTCACTATCACCACATCTTGCTTCTTTTGGAAGTCACAGGGATTACAAGCTCCTTCCCAACGTGAACGAATCATCGATTTACACCAGAAATCCATGCTTAAAATTCAGAGCTTGTAGTATACATAGTAGCACTGGCCAGTGCCTCCTTCAAGTCCTGGAAAGCCTTCTCACACTCTGGCGCCTATACACCAGATAAGAGTTTCGTATTGGTTGGGTCACTTTGGTCAAGGCACTACAGTTGCATACAATTTTTTATAATAGCCAGCTGTCCCCAAGAATATCATAACCTGGTTCTTGATTTGAGGGTTGGACCACATCATGATAGCCTCACCTTTCCCTGCCTGAATACTCTGGGTGCCTCCTCCTACCTGGTGTCTCAAGTACTGGAATTCTGTCAAGTCTCAAACTTACTTGGTTTAACTGTCAAATAAACAGCTGGCAGTATGTCTAGGACCACTGGCAAGTGTTTGAGGTGTTCTTCCTAGGTAGGATTAAACGCTACATTGTCATCCAGATAAGCAACTATGAATGCTTCCAGCCTTTCCAAAGGGTCTTTTAGGTATCTCTGAAAGGTGGCTTGCGCATTCTTTATTCCATACAGTTAAGGACCGCAGAGGGCACATCTGAGTGTAGCAGAATAAAAACAAATTTATTCACATGAAATTTGGCAACTTACAAGACAATGTAGTGATATCAGGCATATACATTTAGAAATGTCATTCAGGGTTAGCTTCAGGGGAGTGCAGCACCTGTGACTGTAAAAAAAAATGAGACACCACTGGGGGGGGCAGCAGAAGAAGTAAAGGGTTAAGTTCTAAAATGTGGGTCTTCCACTTCACATGGGTCCAATCGTCCATTATTCATCCAGATGTAGTAGAGCTGAGTGGGAATCGGCTGTTCCTGGAGCCTATGGATGGGGATGGGAGACCACAAGATGGACCAGCCATTGTAGGCATATCCCCTGAGGATGCGAATGGATGGCGGTCATCTTATTAAGTCCGGCCGCATTTGTTCCACATGGAAGACTATGCTTGTTTTTAAGCTGATCCTTTTAGTAAATATATACTACACTATATACCTCATCCCTAGGCTCTGTGTGGTGAGCATTCTTTACACCAGTGTTCCCCAACCCTGTCCTCAAGGCCCACCAACAGGTCATGTTTTCAGGATTTCCATTATTTTGCACAGGTGATTTGATGAGTTTCACTGCCTTAGTAATTACCACAGCCGTTTCATCTGAGGGAAATCCTGAAAACATGACCTGTTGGTGGGCCTTGAGGACTGGGTTGGGGAACACTGCTTTACACAGTGAAGTAAAGGAAGAGGATTGGCTGCACTCCAGTACGATGCAATTATTACTTTTTTCGGAGATATATAAAATCAATACATCAAGAGCATATGGTACGGCAAAAAAAATAAGACCTTTTTTGCCGTACCATATGCTCTTGATGTATTTATTTTATACATCTCCGAATAAAAGTATTAATTGCATCGTACTGGAGTGCAGCCAATCCTCTTCCTTTACATCACATGTATGGCTGCAACAGCGGCAGGGCGTGCACCCACTTCGAAGCTTGAACCCTTGAGATCACAGGTGCTCATCACCTTGAGCAGCCTTTGGAACACTATTGATTGATAGCGTGGAGACTCTGTCAGGTTGAGGTGATAGGACATGCTAATGCTCAGCTTTCCGGGGAGTGCATATTGGTGGAG
>BLSH010509111.1:538690-549691 GCA_018402905.1 Glandirana rugosa
GAACTTAAACGTGGATTTGGCCTGGGTTTTATCGTATCCCGAAAAAAAATTCTTTGCCTGGCGCCGGCGGGACCTGTGACCGAGGTAACTTTCGGCCAGGTACACAAACTTAGACCCAGTCCCACTCACTGAGTCCTTCGGACCATACCGTGTCATCCGTCGTAGAGACCATAGAGGGGGATGAAGACCTTCGAACACTTTTTGAAGGTCTTCTTACCCTTCCTCCAATCCTACTCGACGAGCCTCACAATTACTCCTACGGACTGGTTAGGGGTTGTCTACCCAACCGTCCCCCTTTCGGTGGAGTATTTATGAGACCCAGTAGGGTCGTCCCCGTCCTCTCAAACCCACCTTGGACCTCTACCTTACGATTCCACCGATAGGCTCTGGGAACTCCCATCGGAGGTACAGACACCGGCCCCCCCGGTCACCCCCCCCCCCCCCCGGCCACAGACATGGAGGCTACCCTCAAGGGTCTCGGATAGCCACCTTAGCATTCCATCTCCAGGTTCCACCCAAACTCTCCTGCCCCTGCTGGGATGACCCAGAGTATTTATGAGGTGGCTTTCCCCCTGCCAACCCATCTGTTGGGGATTGGTCAGGCATCCTCATTAACACTCCGAGCAGCTCATCCTAACCTCCTTCCCATTCTTCTGGAAGTTTTTCACAAGCTTCCAGAAGTAGGGGGAGATACCAGAGATGCTGCCTACTGTGCCATACCAGGCTTCCTGAGTCACTCACCCTGACCCAGATTCAAACACATGGACCGGCTTTCAATGGAGCCAGTGTCCAGGGCGGCCGCGGTCCGTTTCTTAAAAAAAAGCCCTATGCTATTTTGGGTCCGGTTTAGGTGCAAATTCAAGTGAAAATTTGCACCCGAACCAGTGAACAAAACCACGCTGGACTCCATACTGCAAACCCCAGCTGGACATGTGTGAACCCAGCCTTAGGGTAAAGCACGTGAACTTTGTTGCATGCAATACAGGCAGAGCTGACAACACTGCTTAGAATTTCAGTGCAACGGAGGCAGTGTTTTCAGTTAATCAGGAAGTTAGGGGCTTATTGGATTTTTGGCAGTGTCAGCTATTTTTCTGTACTTGTAGTGTTTTTAAATAGACAAAAAATGGGGAAATGTCTATGTATTGCAGATTGTATTTAATATTGTACAAACATACATTTTAATGTGGGAATGTGCAGTTCACTTTGTAAAGTAAGTGATGCTATAAGGGCAGAACAAAAAAAGTGTTATGTAATTTATTGGGGCACAGAGGAGATAACTAGGTGAATTATGTTCTCTTTGAAATTTTTTAACTAGAGAACACATTTTCATGCACAAGGATTTTATTAAAGTTTAAATGTAGAGAAAATCCAACATTTGGAGGCAAGAGCTTGCCATATAACAGGCACATCAGATATACATAAGTGAGTTGGCACATCTGGTTCATTACAAACATTGTGGAGAAAACACATTTCCATGCGTTTCAGGAATATTTTACAAGTCCAGTGTATCTGTGCAACTTCCCTTTATGAAGCCCACCTTTTTTGCTACCGTTTTCGTCGTTTTGGATGACAAAAGATGGTCTTGATACTTTTTTTTTTTAAGCAGGACTCCAGGAAAACAGTTAGATATGCAGATACATTTAAGGTGGGAGCTGTTTACCTGTCAAAGGATTTGTCATTTTTGTCCATCCAGTCCTTGGAGTTGCACAGTTCTGACACCCAGCACAGCCCTGCCTGGCAGAACAGTAGACCTGTTTTTCTCTGCTGCAGTTAGGCATACCTCCCAACATTTTGAGATGGGAAGGAGGGACAGCTATTATCAAAAGCATAAAGGCATAGGACACACCTCTGGCCACGCCCTCTTAAAGGAAAATGATAAAAAATGATTAGTTAAACCCACAAGTGATTTTTTTTCACCACTACTATTCCTTTATACTTGCCATTGACATTTACAAATGCAGCAAATTCGAAAGCGGATGAAATGTTTAGCACTGGAAAACACTTTTTGGAAGATAAATAGTGCATTTTATATTCAATTATATAGATCAGACTAAAATGAGGGGCAAATGAAGAAGAGGAAAGAGGGACAGAGCGGCAGAGTTCAAAATCAGGGACAGTTGGGAGCTATGAGTTAAAGTGATACTAAACACACACTATTTATTTTACATTATCCCTTCCCTTTCTGTATGTGGATTATGGCACTGTCAGGGGCGGCCCGTGCATTGTGGGTGCACGGGCATCGCCCCCCCCATCCCTCCCGCCGCTGCCCCCTATCCATGCGCCTGTGTCTTTTGAAGCACCTGATTAGAGCCAAAGGCTCTAATAGGCTTCAAAATAGGGTGGGCTCGGGGGGCAGAACATTGCATCTGTAGCCCACCCAGGTGTGTTGCAACAGCAAATATTCTCATCCTGGCCAATCGGGAAGTGGGTCTGATACCCGTCACCCGATTGGCTGAAAGGACACCTAGGAGAAGGAGGGGGGAGCTGGAGGCCGCCATGGACAGGAATTGGAGCCGCTGCCTGCTGAGCCGCTGCCTGCACCACGCCACAATGGGGTAAGTACCAACAAACAGCAGGAGGGTGGGTGCCACCCAGGGGGGATTGCCGCAGGGGAGAGGGGTGGATGGGTGGTTGCTTGCCACCCCCCACCCCTTAAAACCCACCAGCCGCCACTGGCACTGTAATTATTTTAATAAAAAAAAATATTTTCTAATTGATATACAGCTGTCACATGACCCAGATCATTCACAGTCTGCAGGGAAACATGAGCAGGAGGAGATTCTAGTCCTCGGGTACTGATCACATGTTCAAAACAATAAAAAACAACCTCGGGGATACAGAGAATAGAAGAGAAGAGAATAAATAATTAATATCAATAAACTGTATTAAATAAGGCTGGGCTGCTGGGCATTGAACAGGCTGCTGGGCACGAAACAGACTGCTGGGCACTGAACAGGCTGCTGGGCACTGAACAGACTGCTGGGCACTGAACAGGCTGCTGGGCATTGAACAGGCTGCTGAGCACTGAACAGACTACTGGACAACGAACAGGCTGCTGGGCACTAAACAGACTGCTGGGCAATGAACAGGCTGCTGGGCACTGAACATGCAGCTGAGCACTGAACATGCAGCTGGGCACTGAACAGACTGCTGGGCACTGAACAGGCTGCTTGGCACCGAACAGGCTGCTGGGCATTGAACAGGTTGCTGGGCACAGAATAGACTGCTGGACAATGAACAGGCTGCTGGGCACTGAACAGACTGCTGGGCACTGAACAGACTGCTGGGCACTGAACAGGCTGCTGGGCACTGAACAGGCTGCTGGGAAATGAACAGGCTGCTGGGCAATGAGCAGGCTGCTGGGCACTGAACAGATTGCTGGGCACTGAACAGGCTGCTGGGCACTGAATATGCAGCTGAGCACTGAACAGGCTGCTGGGCACTGAACAGGCTGCTGGGCACTGAGCAGACTGCTGGGCACTGAACAGATTGCTGGGCACTGAACAGGCTGCTGGGCACTGAACAGACTGCTGGGCACTGAACAGGCTGCTGGGCACTGAACAGCCTGCAGATATTACATAACAGGCAATAGTATGGACGCTGTAAAAGTTGTACACTCACGTGTCCCAGTGCGGACCGACTGGCACTGTCTGTCACCACGTCTGTACCAGCGTGTATGAGAGCAGGTTCCGTGTCTTCCCCAGCGTGCGTTCCACCGCTCGGAGGCTGAAACCAAGGGACCGGAAATGACTTCAGAAATAGGCGTGGCTTCTATGCATTTCGTGTTTCCCTTAAACATGTCATCAGGAAGTACTTCCTGCACAATGAGAAATTTATTTTGCTGGTCTTATTTTCCATGAGCTGTCCCCATTGAGGGAGAATCATTCATCCCACCGCCAGCGGTGACACTTCCAATACAGCAAGATAGAGTTCTCTATGGACTGTAGCCGGCGAGTATTAACCCCCGGCATACTGGTTCAAAACAAATTAGTTTGAAACTCATCTAAACTCCTTTTTACAGCAAGTCTTGTTTGTCTCAAGCACACTTAAATACTCAGCCCATCATAGTGGTGTTTTGTGGAAATGTTATGTTTGTATGATTAGCACTAGATGAGCGCCAGATACACCTGAATAATCTATATATTGTACATAGAATTTACCCCTCAATGTCTGAGAGATGCTGGAGATGTGGTCATCATAGTGGTGTTTTGTGGAAATGTTATGTTTGTATGATTAGCACTAGATGAGCGCCAGATACACCTGAATAATCTATGTATTCTACATAGAATTTACCCCTCAATGTCTGAGACATGCTGGAGATGTGGTGGTCCCCAGATTTGCTACACATTTTTTGGCCTTGCCCAGCTCTCCACCCTTTTTGGACAAAATTCACCCCCTCATCCCATTTCCAATTAATCCACTTTGTTTCTCCTTCATCATAATAAGAGTAAATAAAATGATATTCAATTTCATAAAACCATGTATAAAATTAAAAGTGCGATATACATTGCACACTCTGCACACCTGAAAATACGGAAGCAAAATCCAAATGCAACACACAATGCGCTTAAAGTTGAACTCCGGACTAACCTTAAGTCTTGCGCAGTTGAACAGAATCCACTCCTGTACTGAAATGCTTACTTTGATTTCACAGCACACTATGAGGTTTGGTACTTTAACCACTTCGGCCCGGAAAAATTTACCCCCTTCCTGACCAGAGCACTTTTTGCGATTCGGCACTGCATCATTTTAACTGACAATTGCGACGTTGTACCCAAATGAAATTGACGTCCTTTTTTTCCCACAAGTAGAGCTTTCTTTTGGTGGTATTTGATCACCTCTGTTGGTTTTATTTTTTGCGTTACAAAGAGCGACAATTTTGAAAAAAAACTATATAACTAAAAAAGTAAATATTTTTTACTTTTTGCTATAATACATATCCACCAAAATATATATATAAATATAAACAAATGTATTCATCAGTTTAGGCCGATATGTATTCTTCCTCATATTTTTGGTAAAAAAATCACAATAAGCGTATATTGATTGGTTATACCTATAGTAGTTATAGCGTCTACAAACTATGAGAATTGATTTATGGCGTTTGTATTTATTTTACTAGTAATGGCGGCGATCTGCGATTTTTAGCTGGACTGCAATATTGCGGCGGACATATGGGACACTTTTTTGGGACCAGTGACCTTTATACAGCGATCAGAAATTTAAATAGACACTGATTACTGTAAAAATGTCACTGGCAGGGAAGGGGTTAACACTAGGGGCAATCAAAGGGTTAAATACGTCAGTGGCTAACTGTATGGGGGCTGAGCTGACTGGGGGAGGAGAGTGATCGCTGCTCCCATATACTGGGAACATACGATGACTCTCCTCTCCCCTGTGAGAACGGGGATACGCTTGTTTACATACACGGACCCTCATTCTGTCACTGCAGGGGAGCGATTGCGGGTGGCTGGCAGACATCAAATCCGCCCCACCCGCTGATTGGCTCCCCTGCTCGCGCACCCACAATACTCACTCCTGCGCTCACCGTCAGGTGACGCGATTCGCGCAGGAAAACCATGTTGCTGGCGGTCAGTCTGCAACTGGTTAAGTGAAGCATGTGAAATATAGCTGGTAAAGTGGTCAAATGCATGATGGCACATTTTTTCTTTCATATATATATATATACAGGTATCATGATGGCATATTATGATTATAATTCAAATGTCAAAAGCCTTGATCACTGCCCTCCCCCTGCCAGCCCAGCCCCCATACAGTTAGAACACACACAGGGAACACAGTTAACCCTTAGAGCGCCCCCCTCCAGGTTAACCCCTTCACTGCCAATGGCATTTACACAGTAATCAGTGCATTTTTCATAGCACCGATCGCTGTATACATGCCAATGGTCCCAAAAAAGTGTCAAAATAGTCCGACATGCCCGCCGCATTATTACAGTACCGCTAAAAATCACAGATCGTCACCATTACTAGTAAAATATAAAAAAAAATAAAAACCTGGAAATGAATTTCGTAAACACGGCAACTTTTGCGCAAACCAATCAATAAACGGCGATTGCTATTTTTTTTTTTTTTTACCAAAAAAGGACACAGGACACTTGAAAACAAATTGTTTTCAATGTGTCTGGTTCACATATGTGCGGTGCATTCGCACTCCGCATTGCACAGAAAACGTGTGCGTTTTCTGTGCAATGCGGTGTGAATTCCCAGCCCGTTGTGTTCAATGGGAGCGCATCTAACATGGAGATGCACTCCGCACTGAACGGGGATATTTTACCCTGCTCGTGGCCCCTCCCTCCCCCCGCAGCTGTTGTGCTGTGAGAACGGATGCACCCCTTCTCGGCAGCAGACAGGTTGGAATTCGCACCGGACTGTTGTCAATCCAGCCTAATTGTCTTAAAGCTAATTTACTGTTAGGTGGCAACAGTTTAACCTCCCTGGCGGTATGATTATGTCAGATTTTTGCGTCTAAAAGCGGTGCATTGTTTTGCATAGAAATTTGGTGTTTTATATTGTAGACTTGTAATTAGTAGGAATAACTCACTTAAATCTGTCCAAACAAGAGTCTAGTAGACTTCCCGGGTATGCTAAAGTTTGAAACAATGAAATCATAAATTATAATACAATAAATAACTATAAATAATTATCAAAAATAATAATATAATAATAATAAAATGTATTCAATAATGTAATCAAACCAAAAACACTGAAATTTGTTCAGTTGCAGAATTGACGCTGTCGTCACTTTCAGTGTCTGATGATGAATTTTCCCACGAATCAGTATCACTCAATTCTGCAAATGATCTTATTTACTATCGCTGTTTACTAGCTGATCAAAAACCACTTTTGACGTAAAGGGACACTTTTTGGTTGCCATGGACATTCTCAAGTTTCCAGGCAGAAAGAATGACATATATAATATAAAAGTGCATGCAGGGCACTGGGCAAACCACTAGGGACAAAGGGGATGTGAAATTATTTGATGCAGTAAAGTAATCTTACAGATTACAGTGTACTGTATGTTTACTGTGTGTTTCACTTTTTGCATTTTCCAACGTGCTCAGCCCCCATGCGACACGACGCTCACAGGGAACGGAGCCCTGCACACAGAGGCATTGGGCGAAAGATTCTGCCGGAGGACACAGCGGGGGGACATCGCAGGATCCTGGGGACAAGGTAAGTAACTTTGCCTGGATACTGCAATGTGATCCCGAGTGTGGCTCAGGGTCACCGCTTTTGGTACTCAGGATTACCACTAGGGAAGTTAACCAGACATGAAGTGAGAGAAAATCTGCAATAGAAAAAAAAACTGGCAGGGGTTCTAGCCTTTAACACTCTACGCATATTGTGTGTAACAGTGAGGGAAAGTATCTTTAATGGAGCTCTGGATAGCATTAAAATCTTGACAGGGGTTCCAATTTTTGTTCCTCAAAAATAAAGGTTTTACGCTTTAAATGATGCATATAATTACTCATATACATTTTCTAAACCAGATTTATGACACAATAAGTGAGATGCAACTTCAAGTGATGAAATTAGAATTTATTTTGCGCTTTGTGTATCATGTATGTATGTTTCCTACCTACCTGTTGTACCAAAGCCCAGATATGGATCCTACTAATCAGGAGAACCCTAAGGTAGGGCGTTTTCAAGTGACACTTATGCTGTGAATGTTTGTTATGAATTGAGAAAATACATAGATGGCAACCACTTCAATAAAATACTAATGCAGCATTCAATTAACTAACACGATGTTGAAGATGATTTAAAAAAAAAAAAATAATGGCTTCATTTTTAAATTTGAAAAGGGCTTTGTTGTTATGCTGCCACAATTTTTTTTTTTTTTTTTACTAAAGTAGCGAAGAGGGCCTTTTGCCAAATAAATATATATGAAACGTAATATATGTTACTTGCCAACTTGTTGGTTATTTTTAAACCTTATTTTTGCATAAATGTAATTAGGCGGTTGCAGCTAGATTTTATTTTTATGTCATCGCATTCAATAATTCTCTACAATCCCATTAGGGTTAGACAGTCTACCATGATATGATTTTATACAATGTTGTTTTTCCACAAATGTGTTGTTTACTAGTTAGCATACCGTCTAACCACAATTCCTTTTTAGGAACATTGAAACATAACAATATTTTACACTTTTCATGAATACGATTTGAAAGTTAAAATGAACATTGATTAGTGAAATTAGGTGCCTGCTCCCTTTTTCAGTCATCTATAGCGAGACGGTGAATGTTGTAAATAGAGTGGCATACATTGAAAGGCAAAACTCTTCACATTATTACTTACACCGCTTTTAAAGAAGCCTAGTAAAATGTTAAAATATGTCTAATTTCTTTTTAAAATCTTTTTTTTTAATTATTATTTTAGGCTGAATATAGCTTTCTCAACATTGCTAAAATACTTGACTGGCAAGGCAATCAGATAAGACCTCAGATATGTAGTATGTTATCGATCAGTGGAGAAATGCCCTTATATATTGGTGGTCTTGTCCAGTGCCCCCTTACCTTGGTAGTGAGTGGAACAGTGCCTCCTTACATAGGCAATCAGTATAGACATGTAATGCACCCTTACACTGATGATCCGTTGAAAAGTTCCCCTTTAAATTGGTGGTCAGTGAAAGCAGGGCTGTCTTGCATTGGTAAAAGACAGTGAAAGAAGAGCCACCTTTTATTGGCAATCAATGAAAACGTGTAATGCCCCTTACACTGATGTTCAGTTGAAAAAATTCCATTTAAATTAGTGTGTAGTGTAATGCCCTCTTGCACTGGTGGTCAGTGAAAGCAGGGCTGTCTTGCATTGGTCAGTGGAAAAAATACCTTGGTACATTGATAGTCAGTAGGAAGACTGCCCTAAACTGATTTTAGCTGGTATTGCCAAGTAAGGTTGGAATTATGCATGTATGGTCAGGTAGGAGATCAATCCCCTACTACTCAAGGAACCTCAGAGGCCACTGGAGGAGCCCTAGTTGAGAAAGACTGCTCTAGACACAAAATTAATTTACGGGACCCAAAGCCCGTGTCTAGTCCGACGTTACTACCCGTTAATTTGTTTGATCCATGGTCCATGTACCCAATGAGGTTGGTTTATTATAGGAGTATAGGCTGTTCACCTAGCACAGTGAATGTTTACTGTACAATATAAATGCTACCGTATTAATCAGCATTTAACATGGACCTTAATTTTCAGGAAGTTTCAGGGAAAAAAAACATTACATTTTAAATAAAGAACTTTGAAGCAAAATAAGGGCCAGTGCCCATCATTGCAGCCTGATCTGTGCCCATAACCAGCCTCACCAGTGCCCATCATTGCAGCCTGATATGTGCCCATATGCAGCCTCGCCATTGCCCATCATTGCAGCCTGATCTGTGCCCATATGCAGCCTTGCCATTGCCCATCATTGCAGTCGGATCTGTGCCCATATGCAGCCTCACCATGGCCCATCATTGCAGCCGGATATGTGCCCATATGTAGTCTCACCATTGCCCATCATTGCAGCCTGATATGTGCCCATATGCAGCCTCGCCATTGTCCATCATTGCAGCCTTATCTGTGCCCATATGCAGCCTTGCCATTGCCCATCATTGCAGCCTGATTTGTGCCCATATGCAGCTTCACCCTTGCCCATCATTGCAGCCAAATATGTGCCCATATGCAGGCTCACCACTGCTCATCATTGCAGCCTGATCTATGTCCATATACAGCCTCTCCATTGCCCATCACTGCAGCCTGATCTGTTCCCATATGCAGCCTCTTCATTGCCCATTACTGCAGCCTGATCTGTGCCCATATGCAGCCTCACCATTCCCCATCATTGCAGCCTGATATGTGCCGGATTATACAGGGGGATCTCCTATTTACTCAGCGTTCACAGTTACACACAGTCCCACCTCCTTGGCTGGCTATTATGATAGACAGAACACTGGTCCAATGCCGGGGCATGCGACGTCTATCCGAAGAGCTGGTCCAGGAGGCGGGACTGTGTGTGACTGCGAGTGCCATGTACACAGGAAATCCCGGCTTTGTGTAATGCGGCGGTGCTCACCCCCCCTCCCCTCCGAGGCAGCCAGGTACAATATCAGCGTATAACACACGCACACGATTTGCCCCCTATTTTCAGGGGGGAAAGTGCGTGTTATATGCCAATAAATATGGTAGATTGAACCTGTGTTCAATAAAACAACAAAAAAAACATTTTTGGTAGGACATGATTGGGTAGTCAACGTGAACACAGCTTCACCTTATTTACTAACATTAACTTTACAAAGTGAACATTCAATTCCCTAAAGTTGGCCATACAGTTCTATGAACCATATGAAATTTGCCCAGTGGGTGGCCCTGTCAGCTACTCCCCATCCTACATTCCTCAATCGAAAAAAACGAAGGAGCCCAGTGTTTTATCCAAAATATGGAGGAAAGTATAGTTGCACATTAATGTTTTGTTTAACACGTTCCCATCCGCGCGCCGTGTTTTCATGGCGGCAGTCTGGATGCTGAGCGCGAATCGCCGTAAAAAGACGGCGATCTGCAATCAGCCACTCCTGAGGAGTGTGCCCGCGGCTCGGGCAGACCCGATGTCTGCCGGCGAGCCGCGATGAGCGGCCACAGGGAAAGAACGGGGAACCGCCGATGTAAACACGGCGGTTCCCCGCTCTGTTAGTAGGGGCATGAGAGATCTACTGATCCCTGTCACTGGGATCAGTTAGATCTCTCATACCCAGGGTAGCCCAACCCCCCCACAGTAAGAACACACCCAGGGAACATAGTTAACCCCTAGCTCTCCCCCCCAGGTTAACCCCTTCACTGCCAATGACATTTATACAGTAATCAGTGGACATTTACATTTCTGATCGCTGAATAAATGTCATTGGTTCCAAAAAAGTGTCAAAAATGTCCGACATGTCCGCTGAAATATCGCATTATCGCTAAAAATCGCAGATCGCCGCCATTACTAGTAAAAAATAAA
>BLSH010509111.1:572782-583506 GCA_018402905.1 Glandirana rugosa
TCACTCGCGCGCGCGCGGCGGCCTCCGCGCGGGCGCACGAGTGACACAGGTCCCCCCCGGCCCCTCGCCCACGCCGCCGAAGCTAACGGCGGCCGGTGGGCGCTACCGGGGGGGCCTCGCTCACTCGCCTCCAGGCACATACATTTGTGCCTGGAGGCGAGACACACTCCCCCTTCCCGACACTAGTGTCGGAAGGAAATGCACTTCCGACACTATTGAAGGGAAGGGGTCTATCCGTCAGGGGGTATGTCATTCTTGTGCGGGTCCCTTGTGTCAATTGGGAATCGCGCGGGGGACGGGCCATCGCGGGTGGCCGGCGGCAATCGAAGCCGCCGCACCCGCTCCCCGGCCCCCCCTGGACACAGTGAGCACGCGGGCGCGCCTCCGGCGGCGCGCGCGCGCTCACTAGACTCGTTCCCGCAGCCGCCGTCGTATGACGGCGATTTGCGGGAACGAGCCACTTTGCCGCCGTCAATTGCCGATCGGCGGTCGGCAAGTGGTTAAACCAATTTATAACATATATAGATATCTATCTCCTATGATCATTCAATATTGTCCCATCACATACTGTTAAGTAAAGGTGTTCTAGCCTGGTCAACTGTCTTGTACAAAATGACTTTCACCGAAGGGTACAAATGGTTTTTGTTTAGTGGGTGGAGCTTTTTCCCTTTCCACACCCAATAGGCTGGACGGGAGAACTAAACATTTAAATAATCATAAAAAATCATGGCTACCGTTTAGGAATTTACAGGGCGTTGGTAGTAATCGGCCATCTTTCCTTTGTTCCAAATAATGCTAGAATCACATAGCAAAACTGATTCTTTCAACTAAAATTTTACTTCTACACAAAAGTTAAAAATGTCCCTATGTTTCACAGAAGCAAACATCGTACAAAATACATTGTAGTTTATTTTCTATGAAATCAAGGAAGGGGGGGGGGGAGTTTGAAAGCGAACACATACTGTCATACTCCAATGAACACATTCCTTAGGAGGGGGTCACAACTTCAAAGAGCATGCAGGATAGAGGGACTACAAACTCCAGCATCTCCGTACACAATTACCTCTCTGAATCACTTTCATTTTCCCATCTGTATACGACACATACTATCACTTTCTTACAATTAAACTTTCCCAAAAAACTTTCTGACAAAGAGAGAAAAACTTCTATTTTTCTCACATCAGCTTACTTACAATGTACTCTTTCATAACTTCACAAAACATTCTTTTCCAATGTTTAACTTACATAAACCTTCAAATGTATAAACCAGTTACACTTATCATTACCCATTTATCATCTCACTTTCACTACAGAAAGCATTTAACCTCTTCATAGATAACACAAAAAAACTAAGCGTACTTCCATAGTCCACCCATGTGTTAACTAGACAGTAATTCATTTCACATACACAGACTAAGACATCTTTCATATCTCGCCTATTCTGGGAAAAACATTATAGAACAACTTTAGCTCATTATATTTTCTTGAGGGTTTTCACTAGTAGTTGACCAGGCGTAACACTCTTAATTATATGTGTCCTCCTATCGGGAACAACATGTTAAATCAGCAGCCCAGTAGTCCGGGTGATATTATTCATTCATCTTCTGGGGTTCCTAATGACCACCCCAGATTCCTAATCCTCTGTTTCTCGGCTTCCTCAAGTCCCTCTGGCTGTATGGGTTGGAGCGGGCACCTTATAGGTTGGTGTCCCTCCTTTATTGCTACCTCTACAATTCCCGTTATACTACTACCTTGTTTGGCTGGAATAGTGTACGTTAAGTCTAAATACTAAAATGTCAGGAATGTCCTCTAACTTCGGCTTGAGACCAAGGATCTCAGCTCTATAACTTCCTGGCACTGTTTTTACTAGTCCCCAACCGTTGTCATTAATGCTTAACAAAATTCCAGTCTTACAGTCGGGACATGACATGTCAGTTGTAATGCAGACAGTTAACCCTATTGTTCTAGAGAACGCTGACAGTGCTCGACTGCCACTCTAAGTTCCCTTAGGGTGCGTCTTCCATAAATGAGAGCTGGTCACCGGGTACTTCAGTCAAACTGACAGTACGGAGCGAGTTCGAATGGCACGTGACCACTTGCCACTCTCAACAAAGGATAGGACAATCTACCGTATGTCACAGCTCAGTGTACAGGTATATAATCCCTATTCACATTGAAATCAGTGGCAATTTGTCCATACACTTACCACCTGGACTTTATACCACACAAACAAATTATCTTATACTTCTACGCGACAGTAGACAAAAGCAAAGTATCAGAATCACCCAAGACAGACTGACAATTGTCAAAGTACAATATGTCTCACAAAGTACTTTTAAGAGTCTCCCGGAGAACTAAGTCAGAGCCCGAGAACACCCGGATAGACAAACAAAATTGTGCATATCTTACCGGGGTCCAGAAGGGATGACTCTCCGATCTCGGTGGGACCTCCACTTGTTAGGAACTGCTATGGTAACCCCCGGCTATCATCTCCCCGTAAGTCTGTCTTTAGGCTCGGGCCCCCCGGAGAGAAAGAGTTCACCCAAAGAAGGAATGGATACAGGCACAAGGATGGTGAAATCAATCTCTGTTTAGTGATAGCAAAAAGGGGTGTTTATATACATTTCATACAAAGGGGGAAAACATAATACATCTCTATTCAGACAAAAGAAATATTGCCTTGTCGGCAGTTACTTATCTGTACATTGCGTTATTTCTTCAAGGAATAGATAACAGTTAGAATGTGATCACACAGAAGTAACATCTACAAGGTTGCAGATGGCCATACTGAGTACAGAATGTGCCGTGTGAAGAAGCAAAAGCCTTGTCAGCATAAACTATTACACAATGTTAAAGCAACATTTACCATACAAAATGGAGAGCCTAAAGGTAATAGGTTCCCTTCCCCTTATATATTACTAATGGAAAATAATCAGAAATGCCCCATGTGGTTGGTGACTGGGTGATATTTTTACCACTCACTGATAGGGCTTGCACGCTGATTGCAGTGTGTCCCCTGAATGGCCCATTATGAGTCCTCTTTGCTGCTGCTGTATCGCCAGAGCCCCTGCTAAAGGTCTGGGGCTGGCACTGGTGATTTTGGGGAAGATCAGCTCTCGTGGAGGGAAAGAAACTAGAACGTTTTTTGCTCTGTATTGTGTCTTGCCAATCCCCAACCCCCGGGTCATGGCCTGGAGCTGGTCCGTGACCAGTTGGGGACCCCTGATATACAAAACAAGACAGACAATTAAAATTCATACATATTAAATATAGCAACATATACATTTTACCATAGGTACATTATATTTAATTGGACAGGATGCCATGGGCACTTACCCATTCACTAAAATAGATGTTAAGGGGCTCTTGGGTGGTTCTGAGGAGGGGTGCTCTGGAGCTGAGTTGTCCCCCTCCCCCAACTACTCACTAATTTCAGTCCTCTTCAGTTTGGCACTCACCAGGAATGGAGGCAGTTTATCCTTTCTGCCTCTGGTCATGTGATGACCAGGGGTGACATGAAGAAGGGCAGTCTGCCCTCAGTCGCCATCTGCACTGCACTATAATGAAAGTGTGTTCTCAGCAGGTGACTTCTTTCTTCTGGCCACAGCAGGCTGCTATTGGAAGGAGCAGAGAGCCAAAATCCTCCCATTAGGAACTGTTGAGGCTCCTGCTCCTTCTGACAGGAGCGACCCTGCAGTCATTCCTGTCAGTGAGACAGCAGGAGAACAGAGCTGCTGAAGCTCCCAGCATACCCCATCCCTCTGTAATGATTTCACGTGCTGGACACACGAAAAGCTGTCAAACATCTTGTTCAGAAATCAGCCATGACAGTCTGGAGTACTTACTCTCTCCTCCCTTCAGTATGGAATTACACTTTAAAAGAACCGTTATCTCAGCTAAATGAGTCCCCAGGATGTCTGTTTTTTCTGGGCAGTCCATTAAACCCACAGAGCATGCCATCAAAGGGAGGCTCAGAATTAACGAAGGGTCGTAAAAGGACCTGAGAACAATAGTGACCTTCCAGTGACCCCTACCCAATGCAAAACTTAAGAGATCTACACATGATTCATAAATTCGGACAGGAATATGGCACCTTAATAAAAAGTACATATTTGAATACAGAATTTTATATTGAACTAATTAAGTCCAGACACCCCTAGGTCGGATCATATGGGGAACCACTGGTAACACTTCTTCCTCCTAGATAAATTAGACCTTGGAAACCTATCATGTTTAGACTTGTTGGAATGGGAGGGTCATTATGCTATCCTCCACCACGGACAGCCCACAGACCCTCCTTACCCATGTGAGTGGTCAGGGGCATATGGCTCCACCCCTTTGCTCCCAGAGAAAAAGGGAATGCCAAAACAGTTGTTAGTTCTCCTATTACCATCAACCCAGGAACATCTACAAGTTTGAGAACCATCATGTACCGAACTCTGTCAGCCCAAAGACATTAAGCGCAAGTATCATTCTTCCTTATATTCTACCTGCTCTCGTTGCTGCTGTATATTATGTCTTTATCGCGTTGAAATACCCTTTACTGTAAATACTTTATTTGCACCAATTGTTACCTTTTCATTATTAGCCACTTAACAACCGGCCCATAGACAAAAGACATCTACAGGGCGGTTGCTTAACTCCGGGAGGACGTCTATTGACGTCCTCCCAGAATCGCGCTTCCCGCGCTCCCCCTAGGCATAGGGGACCCGGCGCATCACGGATTGCGGTGAATGGCCGCTGTGAGCGGCCTTTCACCAAGGGATCGCTCCATCAAATGATGGAGTGATCACATGTAAACAAGCCGGCGCTTCCGCCGGCTTTTCTCTCTCCTCTCCGCACCGAGCAGTGCAGTGTGAGAGGAGAGAGGGCGTGTGCAGCGCTGTGGGTGATGTGTAATGCCCACAGTGCTGCTAAGTGAAAGTGGGGCACAGGCTTCACCCCCACCATCCATCCACACCCACCCAGCCATCCTCACCCCATCCAGCCATCCTCACCCCATCCATCCACCACCCACCCAGCCATCCTCACCTCATCCATGCTAACCCATCCAGCCATCCTCACCCTATCCATGCTCAGCCACCCATCCATCCATCCATGCTCACCCACCCAGCCATCCTGACCCCATCCATCCATGCTCAGCCACCCATCCATCCATCCATCCATGCTCACTCACCCAGCCATCCTCACCCCATCCATGCTCATCCATCCATGCTCAGCCACCCATCCATCCATGCTCAGCCATCCTCCCCCAGCCGTGCTCACCCACCCGTGCTCAGTCATCCCCATCCGTGCTCATCCATCCTCATTCGTGCTCATCCATCCCTATCCATGCTCATCCATCCTCATTTGTGCTCATCCATCCCCATTCTTGCTCATCCATCCCCATCCGTGCTCATCCATCCCCATCCGTGCTTATCCATCCCCATCCGTGCTAAGTCATTCCCATCTGTGCTCATCCATCCTCATTCGTGCTCAGTCATCCCATCCGAGCTCATCCATCCCCATCCATGCTCAGTCATCCCCGTCCGTGCTCATCCATCCTCATTCGTGCTCAGTCATCCCATCCGTGCTCATCCATCCCCATCTGTGCTCATCCCCATCCGTGCTCAGTCATCAACATCCGTGCTCATCCATCCCCATCCGTGCTCAGTCATCCCCATCTGTGCTCAGTCATCCCCATCTGTGCTCAGTCATCCCCATCCATGCTCATCTATCCCTATCCATGGCTCATTTGTGCCTCATTCATGCTCATCCATACCACATCAGTAGTCATCCGTGACACATCCGTGCCACTACAGTGCCCATCCATGCCACTACAGTGTCCATCTGTGCTACTACACTGCCCATCTGTGCTACTACACTGCCCATCCGTGCCACTACAGTGCCCATCCATGCCACTACATTGCCCATCCATGCCACTACACTGCCCATCCCTGCCACTACACTTCTCATCTGTGCCACTACACTGCTCATCTGTGCCACTACACTATCTATCCGTGCCACTACAGTGCCTATCCATGCCACCACAGTGCCTCACAATAGTGTAAAAGGTAGTCAAATTAGATTTGAAATGTATGCCCCTAGAACACCTGACTGTGCTCCCTGCATGTTGGGCCTCTGTTTTTGGGCGTTTCCATTGTCCTGGTGCTCCAGGACCTTCAAAAGTGCAAGAGGTAGTCAAGAAATGATATGTGTAATTTATGCTCCTAGATCGCCTGATGGTGCTCCCTGCATGTTGGGCTTCTGTATGTGGCCAGGCTGTGTAAAAGTCTCACCCAGGTGGTATCGCCATACTCAGGAGGAGTAGTAGAATGTGTTTTGGGGTGTAATTTGTGGTATGCATATGCTGGGTGTGAAAAATAACCTGTTAACATATGACAATTTTGTGAAAAAAAAAATCTTCATATTGCAAAGAATTGTGGGAAAAAATTACACCATGTCTCTTACTAAATACCTTGGAATGTCTACTTTCCAAAAAGGGTCATTTGGGGGGTATTTGTACTTTCCTGGCTTGTTAGGGTATCAAGAAATGAGATAGGCCGTCAGTACATCAGGTGTGATCAATATTCAGTGATTGGCACCATAGCTTGTAGACTCTAACTTACACAAGGACCAAATGATATACACTAATTTGTTTTGTTTTTTTACCAAAGATATGCAGCAGTATAAATTTTGGCCAAAATGTATGAAGAAAAATTACTAATTTGCTAAATTTTATAACAGAAACTAAGAAAAATTAATTTTTTTACAAAATTTTCGGTCTTTTTTTAATTATAGCGCAAAAAATAAAAAACCCAGCGGTGAATAAATACCGCCAAAAGAAAGCTCTATTTGTGTGAAAAAAAGGACGCAAATTTCATATGGGTACAGTGTTGCATGACTGAGCAATTGTCATTCAAAATGTGAGAGCACTGAAAGCTGAAAATTGGTCTGGTTGTTAAGGGGTTTAAGTGCCCAGTGGTCAAGTGGTTAAACCTTATTTTGAAAAGTGTTGACCTTGTCCCAAAAGCTCTTAATGCAAGCTATAACGAACATGTTCCTTGAAGAGTGCTACTGTCCAGAATAAGGCCTCTAAACAGACCTGTCTGTGGTGACAGTGTGTGTTACAGACATTTATTCTAATATCAAAATTGGTATTGCTAAAATTACGAGTCCCTCTTGCTCAGTCAAAAGAAGAGGTGGTGGCAATGAAAGGTTTAATTGCTTAAGTTAGCCTGGTAACAATCGCTCTCAGACTGCTGGCATCTAGATTGTGGTCCTGCAAGCTGGGAAATCTTTGTGCTGGATGCAGCTGAGAGTGACATTGTTACGTTAGTGACAAGCGCAGTGTGAGATTGGCTGGTCCTCTGTCATGAGTTAGTGAGGAGGGCAGGGTCCTGATACCCATGTTCGTCACACCGTCCACATATCAACACCACGCCTGGGGGACCTATTCCACTTCTGCCTCTTCCATTTCTGGGCCTTACTTAGTATTAAAAGTACAACAGAGTGGAAAAAAAGAACACCAACATTCAAATCTTTCCTCTGAAACATTCAAATCTTTCCTCTGAAACATGAGATGAAAAATAAACCCTGAATTAGCAACTTAGTACCGAAGAAAGGGCCCACAGGGATTTGACAAAACACTGATATCCAAAGAAAATAGTTGAATGATAAAATGGTACAGTTTATTAGATCAAAGTTAAAAAGTTTCTCACATGGAAAAGGTGACCCTGAGGTCACAGCACAAAAACCAAGAAATACAATAAAAATATGAACCACCTAATACAATATACTAGTGTAGTAGCTAGCAAACCCTCAGGCATATAGTGCGTCCTGATAAACAGAGTTTGGCTCCATCTCCAACGTTTCAAAGTTTTTCAATTATTTCATACTTCTTCCTCAGGGAAGACACTGTATATCGTGGTTCTGAAATATAATGATGGACATGAGTATATCATGACAGTACAATGAAGTATAACAGATAATACATAGTTACAATAGCACATGCATATACATACATATTGACAAGCAAACATGGTGGATATGGGTCTGTTCCAACCGTGTGCCAATACACACCTCAGTGTGTTAAAAGGTAGAAATCAGACTCAATCGAGTAAGGCCAAAACAAAAAGATGGCCCAACATACTTGAAAAAGGTCCAAAAAGGGACTGAATGACTGTTAGGTCCAACGAGTGCAGGAGGTGTGCAGTAATGGTCCCAGGGGTACACGTCCACCTCCCCCCTCCTTCACAACCAGACTCCAAGGACTTGCTCCCACAAGAATCAAATTAAAGGAACTAGCCCATCCCCGTCAGAGCACCTGCAGAATCAAGATAGGTAAGTTATGTAGCTGTTTGTGAAAATATATAATGGGTAAACCTCAGAGGCATGGAGAACTGGTCTTTACTTACTGCATAGAAAGGTAGCCTGTTGGTATATAGATACCAAGTATAGGTGTAGACACGGAAAGACCTATAAATAAATATCCATGTTAATCAATAACCCAATACCCATGTGAAAAAAGTTTTAGACATAGGAAAGAGGTCTCCCTGTAATACAGGGTACTCTAAGTTGCTGTGTGACAAAGGCTCAATAGCTTACCCTTCAAGTATGAGGCGTTGTCGCACTGACTGATAGGTTGAAATGATAGCAGCATAAACTCAGATCAAGTGTCCCAGTATAAATAGGACAGACTCCTCCCAAAGTGGTAGGGGACGCTCCATAGTGAAGGATGTGTATCAATTCCCCATTGGAGGCCTACACCTGCGCGCCACCGATGACCCCCCACATATGGACGCTGCAGGGCTCAGGGGCTTGCGGTTGTCCCCGTGATTCCCTGCTGAAACGGCGTCCCACGCTGCCGCAATGCCATGGTGACTCACACGTGGACGCAGCCGCGTCCGACATCATCACGGCGCCGGCGCGCATAGAAGCCCTCACCCCCCTGGGTTGCATAGCAACTGGGAGACCTACGCGCGCCGGGGAGAGCAAGGAGGAGAAAGGGAGAGAGAAGAAAAGAAAAACAGGGACGGACACCCCCAGTGATCAATCAGGACCACCACTCAGCTGTCAAAGCTGAGTGACTACGGTGGTATTGTAAACCAACCGCAACCAACACTAAAAATAAAAGTGTACCATGGGACCAAGAATAAAAAACTATGGCAAAACACACTGAGAGATAAGCATGAAACAGCACACAGCCGGTAAAATTTCCCTTGAAGCAGAAGCTTTCTAGAGAAAAGGTATAAAACCTTGATAATCTCAAACTTATCAATTGTATTAGTCGGGCAAAAAGTAAGCCCCATAGAGAGTACTTGCTGTTCATCGGTAGTAAGTTTATGTGATGATAAGTTGATAATGTTAAAATTGGATTGGGTGTGTGTCTCATTTATGTGGAGTGGTTCAGAGCCCCTGGAGTGTTGTTTGTTTTGCCCTGAGATCTCGCCTATTACTTAGAGGATATAGTAAAAAATGCTTAAAAAGGGCCTTCAATAGGGTAACACAGTCATCTAGACATCAACTATTGTACAAACCCAAAAAGGACAGTGACCCCCTACCGGTAAATAGGATCATCACCTTTTAACACACTGAGGTAAGTATTGGCACAGGGTTGGAACAGACCCATATCCACCATGTTTGCTTGTCAATATGTATGTATATGCATGTGCTATTGTAACTATGTATTATCTGTTATACTTCATTGTACGGTCATGATATACTCATGTCCATCATTATATTTCAGAACCACGATATACAGTGTCTTCCCTGAGGAAGAAGTATGAAATAATTGAAAAACTTCGAAACATGTTGGAGATGGAGCCAAACTCTGTTTATCAGGATGCACTATATGCCTGAGGGTTTGCTAGCTCCTACACTAGTATATTGAATTAGGTGGTTCATATTTTTATTGTATTTCATGGTTTTTGTGCTGTGACCTCAGGGTCACCTTTTCCATGTGAGACACTTTTTAACTTTGATCTAATAAACTGTACCATTTTATCATTCAACTATTTTCTTTGGATATCAGTGTTGTGTCAAATCCCTGTGGGCCCTTTCTTCAGTACTTTGTTTGTATTAGGGAGGCAACACGATTTACTTTACTTACTCTATATTGAGAGGTGTAAGGGAACTACTGCAATTTTTTCAGAATTAGCAACTTAGTCCCTCTAAAAGGTCCTGCAAAAAGAAAAACAATACTGTGTCTACTAGGGCAGTGGTTCTCAACCTGTTTCTCAAGTACCCCCAACAGGCCATGTTCTGGGAATTTCTCTTAGAACAAGTAGCTGTCCAAAATACCAAGCCATTGACTCTGATTTAAAACACCTGTGCAAGATAAAGGAAAACCTGCAAACATGGCCTGTTGGGGGTACTTGAGGACAGCGTTGAGAACCACTCTACTAGGGTATTCCAGCCACTGCTATCAAATGTTTTTCATGCAATTAAAATCAAAGCATATGACACTTTCTGCTTTGGCAAATGTTTTTTAATTCCATGGAACTTAGCTCTTTTTCTTTGCACTTTTAAAGTAAAATCTGGATATAATGATATTTGTGCACCATTTACTGTAATATACACAAGGCAGCGTGCTTCCTCAAGATGATACCTCTGTCCGAATAATTGATTAGTCTAGCCAGAACTGATCTTTGCATTCCCTCAGATAGAAAGGGGAGAGTCAGAGCATAAGTCCTCTCTACTGCACACACAAGAAATTCACCTTTCCCAAACACTGAGAAAAGTTT
>BLSH010509111.1:607843-618464 GCA_018402905.1 Glandirana rugosa
TAGACACCCCGTAGGAGTTTACCTTCTACCTCCTCGCGTACCAGAGATTGTAGGTAATCGACACTACAGTAGTACCTCCCCACCTTCTCCTGAGGTCACCGTTGGACACCTCGAGACCACTTGAGGTACGGGTTATACCAATTCCGTCACGACCTTTTATTACCACCGGTGTGTTTTATAACTGTGAAAACAACGGTCACCAAATCTGTAATTACCGACACACAACTCAATAAAACTCCTCTGTCGTTTACATGTGACAATATGTTCGACATGTGAGTGATCCCCTCACATTTTTGTAAATATTTTATTATAACTTTTCATGTGACAACAATGAAGAAATGACACTTTGCTACAATGTAAAGTAGTGAGTGTACAGCTTGTATAACAGTGTACATTTGCTGTCTCCTCAAAATAACTCAACACACAGCCATTAATGTCTAAACCACTGGCAACAAAAGTGTCAATATTTTGTGTGGCCACCATTATTTTCCAGCACTGCCTTAACCATATTGGGCATGGAGTTCACCAGAGCTCCACAGGTTGCCACTGGAGTCCTCTTCCACCCCTCCATGATGACATCACAGCTAATGGATGTTAGAGACCATGCGCTCCTCCATCTTCCATTTGAGGATGCCCCACAGATGCTCAATAGGGTTTAGGTCTGGAGACATGCTTGGCCAGTCCACCACCTTTACCCTTAGGTTCTTTAGCAAGGCAGTGGTCGTCTTAGAGGTGTGTTTGGGGTCCTTATCATGTTGGAATACTGCCCTGTGGCCTAGTCTATGAAGGGAGAGGATCATGCTCTGCTTCAGTATGTCACAGTACATGTTGGCATTCATGGTTCCTTTAATGAACTGTAGCACCCCAGTGCTGGCAGCCCTCCTGCAGCCCCAGACCATGACACTCCCACCACCATTCTTGACTGTAGGCAAGACACACTTGTCTTTGTACTCCTCACCTGGTTGCCGCCACACACACTTGACACCATCTGAACCAAATAAGTTTATCTTGGTTCCATTAGACCACAGGACATGGTTCCAGTAATCCATGTCCTTAGTCTGCTTGTCTTAAGCAAACTGTTTGTGGGCTTTCTTCGGCATAATCTTTAGAAGAGGCTTCCTTCTGGGATGACAGCCATGCAGACCAATTTGATGCAGTGTGCGGCGTATGGTCTGAGCACTGACAGGTTTACCCCCCACCTCTTCAACCTCTGCAGCAATGCTGGCAGCACTCATACATCTATTTCCCATCTATTTCAGACAACCTCTGAATATTGTGCTGAACACATGCACTCAACTTCTTTGATCGAGCATGGCGCAGCCTGTTCTGAGTTAAACCACTGTATGGACTTGGCCACCGTGCTGCAGCTCAGTTTCAGGGTCTTGGCAATCTTCTGATAGCCTAGGCCATCTTTATGTAGAGCAACATTTCTTTTTTTCAGATCCTCAGAGAGTTCTTTGCCATGAGGTGCCATGTTGAACTTCCAGTGACCAGTATGAGAAAGTAAGAGCGATAGCACCAAATTTACCACACACCTGCTCCCCATTCACACCTGAGACCTTGTAACACTAATGAGTCTCATGACACCGGGGAGGGAAAATGGTTAATTGGGCCCAATTTGGACATTTTCATTTAGCAGTGTACTCACTTTTGTTGCCAGCGGTTTAGACATTAATGACTGTGTGTTGAGTTATTTTGAGGTGACAGCAAATGTACACAATTATACTAGCTGTACACTCACTACTACTATTTAAAATAATGTGAGGAGTGTACTCACTTTTGTGAGATACTGTATATATGACACATAACATTTCAGATACATTTATATACCCATGTATATGTAATTTTATGTGTCTTTATATGTTTGCAAAGATCTTTTAAATTAAATTTACAATATTAAATATACCAGGACATATTATTAAGACTTTTATTCTATTCATTTTATGAAATATTACGATTTCTATTAGAAATCCGTCCTGGAACCAGAGCATCATTGTAATAAAGCTGTCATCATGGACACACTGTGCCGTTACTGAACCTTCCTTTTCACAGAGATCTTTCAGTATAATATAGAAATTGTGTATATTGCCAGTCTCCAGCAGAAGCTTGATGCCAGGAAAATAGGCTTCTTTTCCAACATTTCCAAAATACATATGCAATTCAGACAAAGCATCTGTTGTCCAAAGCGGGAAAAGAGCTGGAAGTCCTACTGCTGTTAATTTACATGTACAGTAAACAGAACACATGTTACTCTGAGTGTTTAATGGTTCATCTGTAAAATTTCTGAAAAACTGCAGATCCCAAATATTTCAGGAGACTCCATCTTTCAACAAAAGGTGAAATGTGAAGCATATATTTTGCAGTCCAACTGCACGCTAACTGTTTAAAATCCACCAATAAGAACAAATCTTTTTTTCTTATCAGTGCTTTTTTACCACTACTATTCCTTTATACTGGCTTTTAAGGCCTCATGCACACTGGCATGTTTCTATCTCTCATAGATGTCTTTCTTCCAGGCAGGGGCATTTTTGTAGAAAAAACACTTAACGCTTGTAAAAGAGTGTAACGTGTTTATGCATATTTAGCTGCATCAACCATTTGGGCGTCTATTAATTTCGCTTAAAGCGTTTGTTAACCCCCCCACCCCACCCAAAAAAATGCTGCTCCTGTCTCTTTAATGTGCAATTAGCAGCATGGTGCTTTTTCTTTTTAAATTATCCCTTAGTATCCCCTAAAATACCTGTTTGAAAATGCCAGGTCATGACTTCCCTCCTGTGTACTGACTCCCCTATCATATTAGCTGATCTTGAGAGCCCCGTGGTCTGTGCAATCTGTGTCACTAGCAGCTCTCCTATTCTCCTATGCCTGTCTTCAACTCCCCCTTCCTCCCCCTCCCTCTCCCTGACAGTACATGGAGTCTCTTCTCTGCTCTAATAATTAACTTTTAAAGCCCTTATGCCCTCTGTATTATGACAAGAACTTCTCCAGTGTCGTGTTATATCATAAATATTATTATCTGTATAGATAACACACCGGCTTCCTACACACAGCTCTCTCTTTCCTCTCTCCAGCTGACATCAGCAGCATTGCTCGGCCCCACCCTCAGGAATTCTTTGCTGAGCAGAGGAGAGAGAAAAACGACAACTGATCCTAGGAAGCCTGTGGGTTATCATTACAGATAAGTATATATATGTTATAGCACAGGGGAACTTATTGTTGTAATACAGAGGGAATGGAAGCATTTTATACAAGTGGCTTAACAACCACTTTAAGCGCTAGATGCACGTTTAGACGCGTTTGAAGCGTAAAGAGTTTTTTGTGCCAAAACTTTGCTGCTTCTAGACGCACTGGCAGTGTTTTTTTTTTCCTGGCTCTAAACACCTCTGCTTCTAAACTGTTGTAAAAGCCTATGTGTTATAGACAGTCGCTTGTTGCTAGGTGGTCTCTGTAATCTGCCCCTATTAGGTCCTAGGCTCTTCTCCTCACTTCCTGCTTCCCCTGGCCTCCTGGGAGCTGTGACTCATCATTTCTAAGGAGTCAGTGGGCTTCCCTGTACTGTAAAATCATGTTATTTCCAGACAGAAAATGACACGATTTAAGGCGGACCGAGATCGAGGAGTGCATGATGGTTACCCACCATGCACTTCTTTCAGAAAGAGATGCCAGGAGACTACGGTGGGCTTCAGATGCCCTCACCTAAAATGGAAAAAGTCCAGCAGTGAGAGAAACAAAATTGTGAGTAAAAAAAACATGTAATTACAAGGCGGTTTGAAAGTAAGGAAACAAAAGGTTACATCTATTTAGTACTAAAAGAGTGGATGCCCAAAAAAAAAAATTCTGGGTGGAACTCCGTTTTAAATTGTGCATACAAATGTATCAAATGCATGCCAGTGTGCATGACAGATTTGCATGCATTTCCACTATGCAGAATTATGAACCTTGCTTCACTACCCGGTCAAGCTGAGGTCACAGCCTTTTACCTCCTATCAAGTTCCAGTTGTTCATGGGTAACAGGCACCATTACACATTACATCTGCATTAAGTCAACATACTGTACAAACGAGCAAGCTAGCAGTGTATTAATTACTTCAACCAGCACATTATTTCACCATGCTTAATTAACTGCTGTTTCTTATTAGCATTTCATCATCATTCCTCTCTTTTTTTTGATGTGCTCATGAAATTCCCCAGTATTTTAATGTCACCTTATGTTTGAACGTTGTTTAAGTTGTAGAAGTTTTGCTACATTACAAGCCAGATTTTTACCAGACATATTTTTTTTTATTTCTGGCTGTGCTCTTGACAAGCAGTTAACTACCTGCAAGTGGAAATGTTTTTGGAACTGACTGCCCAGTGTGATCAGAACCATAACTGGTTATGTAGTGTTTTTACTAGAAGATACTTACGTAGGAGAAGAGAATTGTTAAGTGGACAAACTGCAAGTTTGGATGAAAACCTGCCAAATAGTCCTTTGTTCCAGAATTTTTTTTTTTTTTTTTTTTTTTACAGCAACCAAATGTTTTAATTCTTTCAAGCAGATCATCAGTAAACGTGTTTCTTAAAATTGTATGGACAGGGAATGTCTAAGCTATACTTGATAGAACAAAATGTCTTGACGTTTCCATATAAATACTTTTAAAAAGTGATGGATATACCTTAAGAGGTGCTGTACAGAGGGCAGAATCTATAAACATGCTAGGAGAATGTTTGCAGGTTAGCCTGGAATAAATGTTTGCTTGAAATAGATTCTCTGTGAGTCACTGAGCTGGACAGTCTCAATGTGAAATCATTTTGTGTTCAGATCCCAACTGGGCTTCTTTATAAACACTGCAATGAAAAAAGAGCTGCTGTCCATAGCAACACATCATTATTATAGCAAACCTATGTACAGTATGTAGTACTCTCCCTCGGAGGGGCAGCTGAATATCACGCAGGTCTCCTTACAAGTTCAGTGGCTGCCAGGCCCAGACACTAGTTTCAAGCACACCCACAAACACAGGCTCAGTCTAGGCCAGGGGTCTCTAAACATTCTAAACGACCCTCATAAAGTCTGTCCTTCAGACTTTATGGGGGTCGAACTAGGGCCAGTGGAAGTAGAAAATATCCTGGCGTCCAGTGGGAGTAAACAATGCCCCACCTTTGGTGTAAGTGGGAGGACTAGTGCCTACTGGTGTCAGTGGAAGAAATAGTGCCCCATTGTTGGTGTCAGTTGGCAGAAAGGTGCCCCGTTTTTGGTGTCAGTTGGCAGAATAGTGCCCCATTGTAGGTGTCAACAAAAAGAATTCTGCCCCATCATTGGTGTCAGTGGAAGAAATTGTGCCATTATGATGGTGTCAGTGGGAGGAAAAGTGCCCCATTGTTGGTGTCAGCGACAAGAATTATGCCCACATTGGGCCAAATTAGCCATTTTCCCTCCCCGGTGTCATGTGACTCGTAAGTGTTACAAGGTCTCAGGTGTGAATGGGGAGCAGGTGTGTTAAATTTGGTGTTATCGCTCTCACTCATACTGGTCACTGGAAGTTCAACATAGTACCTCATGGCAAAGAACTCTCTGAGGATCGGAAAAAAAGAATTGTTACTCTACATAAAGATGGCCTAGGCCAGGGATATGCAATTAGCAGAACCTCCAGCTGTTGCAAAACTACAATTCCCATCATGTCTCTGCCTCTGGGCGTCATACTTGTGGCTGTCAGTGTCTTGCTATGCCTCATGGGATTTATAGTTCTGCAACAGCTGGAAGTCCACTAATTGCATATCCCTGGCCTAAGCTATAATAAGATGTCAAGACCCTGAAACTGAGCTGCAGCACAGTGGCCAAGACCATACAGTGGTTTAAGAGGACAGGTTCCACTCAGAACAGGCTTCGCTATTGATATTGTTGACCAAAGAGGTTGAGTGCACGTGCTCAGCACCATATCCAAATGTTGTCTTTGGAAAATAGATGTATGGATGCTGCCAGTAATAATGCTGCAGAGGTTGAAGGGGTGAGAGACAGCCTGTCAGTGCTTAGACCAGGCCCGGAATGGGACAAAAAATAGGCCTGGGCATTTTGGACTGAGCAGTCCATGACATGTTAACTGGCCCCTTCCCCACTTTCCATCCTGATGGATTCCCCACGAGAGGGGAGGGGGGAACCTGGCAGAGGTGCGGGGGTGAGGGGGCCAGGAAAGAGCATGGGGGCGGATAGCACAGGGAGGAACCCAGAGAACATGGGGTGGGCCAGAGAGCAGAGGGGATCTGGAGAGCATGGGGGAGGGGTCTGGAGAGCACTGGGGGAAGCAAGAACACGGGGTGGGGCGGAGAGCACAGGGGAGGCCAGAGAGCACAGGGGGAGGTGGAGATCACTGGGAGGGGAGGCGGAGAGCACGGAGGGAGGTGGAGAGCATGGGGGAGGCAGAAATCTCAGGGGGGAGAGCACTGGGATGGCTGGAAAGCACAGGGGGATGTGGAGAGCACTGGGAGGGGAGGCAGAGAGCACTGAGGGAGGTGGAGAGTAGGGATGAGCCAAAAACCCCCCGGTTCAGTTCGCACCAAAACATGCGAACAGACAAAAAGTTCAGGGCGAACATCGGAACACCATTAAAGTCTATGGGAGGCGAACATGAAAAATCAAAAGTGCTAATTTTCAAGGCTTATATGCAATGTTATTGCCCTAAAAAGTGCACGGGGACCCGGGTCCTGCCCTAGTTTCTAAATTGATAGTTTTTTCAGGAGCAGTGATTTTAATAATGCTTAAATTGAAAAAAAAAATGAAAAATTCCCTTAAATATTGTGCCTGGGGGGTGTCCTTAGTCTGTGTGTAAAAGGGCACATCTCTGTGAGGTGTAGAACATAGCCAGAGCAAAATGACATTTCCATAGGAAAAATTGTCATTTAAAATCGCGGTCGTAATGTATTGCCGGTTGCAATATACAAAAAAATCACTGAAAAAAAGGGCGTGGGGTCCCCCCCAGTCCAACCCAAGAAGGGTTGCCAGCCAGTAATGATCCCTCTCCTTGATACCATGAATCCTAGGGTCTTTTCGCTGGCTTTTCAGAATCAGAGAGCCCATGCAGCATAAATTTGAGGAGGCATTAGTGTCCTCTGGGTCACTGAGGATGACATTATCAGGAACTCCCTCCTCCCAGCCACGTACAACTCTGTGGGTTTCTGGGGCCTGAAAGCCATGATCCCTTGAAGACTGCTGTGTATTATACTCCACATCCATGCTGACACAATCCTCCTCCTCCCATATGTTTGGCAGCTCTGCAGGAATGCTCTCTGCATAAAGGGGGCCTTGAGAGGAAAGGAAGTCCTCCTCTTCCTCCCTCTGTTCTGCCTCAAGTGCCCTGTCCATGATTCCATGAAGCGTATGCTCCAGAAGGAATATTAGTGGGACAGTGTCCCTGATGCATGCATTGTCTCTGACCATCCTTGTGGCCTCCTCAAATGGTGACAGGACAGTGCATGCATCCTTGATCATTAGCCACTGACGTGGCAAAAAAAGCCAAGCTCCCCTGAGCCTGTCCTGGTGCCATGCTCACAGAGGTACTCATTGATGGCCCTCTGCTGTGTGTGCAGTCTCTGCAGCATTGCCAATGTTGAGTTCCACCTGGTGGGCATGTCACCAATGAGGCGGTTGTTGGGCAGGTTGAATTCCCACTGGATGTCAGCCAGCCGGGCACTGGCATTGCATGAACGCCGGAAATGACCACAGACGTTTCTGGACTGCCTCAGGATATCTGGTAAGCCTGGGTACCTGGTCAATAAATGCTGCACCACCAAATTCAAGACATGCCAAGCATGGAAAATGTGTCAATTGTCCCAGTCGGAGGGCAGAGAGAAGGTTGGTGCCTTTGCCGCATACAACCATTCCTGGCTCAAGCTGCCATGGTGTCAACCACCTCTGAGCCTGCCCTCGCAGAGCTGTGGCTCCTGTCCCACAAGACAGACTAACTCAAGCACCGCATGGCATCTTTTAGCCTGACTGCTTGCATAGCCCCTTGAACTCTTAGGGAGCACTGCAGGTTCAGAGAACAATTCTGCAGAAGAGGCCACATGTGGAAAAATCACCACCAGCTTTTTGGAGGCGTGGTGGCGGAACTATTTTCAAAACTGAACCCTGTACTGCATCCTTCTCAGCTGCCAGCTGAGTTTCCCAGTGCGCCGCGAAAGAAAGGTAATGTCCCTGACCGTGCCTGTTGGACCATGAGTCAGCGGTAATATGAACCCTGCTGCTGACCACACTGTTCAACGAGGCCAAAACATTGCCATCCACATGACGGTAGAGAGCTGGAATGGCCGAACGTGAAAAGAAATCTCTTTTGGGAACATGTCACTGTGGGATAGCACATTCTACAAATTCACGAAGCATGTGTATTTCTTTTTACGGTTCAAACTGGGGTAGGGATGTTTGCCTGCTGAATTCACCTGGTGGGGTACTGCTAGCAGATTGATGGCTGAGAGTGCTAGTTGTGGCATGCATTGCTACACCTTCATTCCTCTTAGTGCAGGTTTTGGAGAGGACTGCAGGTGTAGTAGGGGTTGAGATGCCAGATGAGGAGCAAGGAGGAGTCCGCCTTGTTTTCTGGTGTATGTTCCTCAGGTACTCTTGCCAACGGACTGCATGGCTGGTCATCATATGTCTTGTCAAGACAGTAGTGCCCAAGTGGCTAGAGTCCTGGCCGCGTTTGACCCGCTTCAAACATAGATTGCAAATGGCAACGGTGCGTTCTACTGCACGTGTGCTGAAAAATGCCCACACCAAAGAAATTTTGGAAGTTGGCGGGGAGGCAGCAGCGCCCTGCACCTGTGGAGCTCTGTGGGCTGATGCAAGGGTGGCTGCCCTTAAGCTGGCCCTGGAGGACACCCTGCCTTGTTGGAGTTGGGCCTCCACCTCCTCTTCCTCCTCACTTTCCTCCTCCCTTCTCTCAGGCACCCAAGTACAGTCCGTGTCCTCATCATCCCCTCCCTCCTCGTCACTGGAGCAAATTTGGCAGTATGCTGCACCTGGGGGAACATGACTGCTATTTTCTTTTCCTTTTGCGGCACCCTCTGTCTCTAGGCTCACGCTACTCCCTTCCTCAACCTGGGAAACAACATCGGAGCCTTCAAACTGCTGCGCATCCTCCATGAGCATGTAACCGACACTATGGTCGAACAACTCAGATGACTCCTCCGTGCATGATGGTGGGGCTACAGAAGGAGTAACTGTGAACAAGGATCCAGTGGAATAGGCCGCTTTGCCAGATGCGTTGGAAGGCAAACTTGTACGAGCCTGGGTGACAGAGGATGAGGAGGATGAGGACGGCTTTGTTATCCACTCCACCAACTCTTCTGCATGTTGTGACTCAATAGCACGTCCAACAGCACAAAAAAAGGACAAGCGTGACCTGCCTGTAGAGGATGCACCACGTTTGCCCCCTTTCACTGAAGAGACAGAGTCTGCTTGCCCTCTTTTTGTGGCCTGCGATTGTCTGCCTCTCCTTTGTGGCCTTCCTGACATGATTTTTTTTTTTTTTTTTAGCACCGCACTACACTGTACTATATACCATACACCCCCAAATGCACCGATATATAGTTTACTCTCAATACGCTGCATGTATATCTGTATACACTAGGACAACACGCCAAGTAGTGTGCTATATACCGTACACCCCCAAATGCACTGATATATAGTGCACACGCAATACACTGTGTGTATATATATATATATATATATATATATATATATATATACACCAGGCTGTATATATTTTAATACACCACATCAAGTGGGCTATATACCTTAGGTTCAGATGTACAGTGCACACTCAATACGCTGTGATATATAGATAGATAGATAGATAGATAGATAGATAGATAGATAGATAGATAGATAGATAGATAGATAGATAGATAGATATAGATATAGATATAGATATATATGTTTTTTTTTCTTCTTTTTTTTTCCTACACTAACCTGTCTGCACTGACAGATATATTTTAGATGTCTAACTATCTATCTAGTTAGCTATCTATTTTTTTGTGATTTTTTTGTCTATTTTTAACAATTATTTTCGAGCTAGCTATCTAAACAGGAACCTACGCTCTCTCGCTCTAACAAGCAACACCGACACATTACATAGAGCCTCTCTGCAAGCGGCTTTATATAGTGTGGGGCGTGGATTGAGACTGCTGTGCAGTGATTGACTAAAGGCAGGATCAAAGCTCTCACAGCAGGCCGCCCGCTGATTGGCCAAAGCATGCAGGTCATGTGCATGCTTTGGCCAATCAGCGGGCGGCATTTCGCCGCTATTTTAAAATGTTATGGGGCGCGTGAAGTTGCTGCGAACGCCCCATAACGTTCGGGAACACCCGAACAATCGAACAGCCGATGTTCAGGTCGAACGTACATTCGACCCGAACTCGAAGCCCCTCCCTAGTGGAGAGCACTGGGGGGAGGCAGAGAGCATGGAAAGAGGTGGAGAGCATGGGGGAGGTGGAAATCACAGAGGGGAGAGCACGGGGATAGCTGAAGAGCACTGGGGAGAGGTGGAGAGCACTAGGGGGCTGGAGAGCACAGGGGGGAGGGGGCGAGCGTGGAGGGAGGCAGAAAGCACGGAGAGAGGTGGAGAGAACAGAGGGGAGGTCGAGAGCACTG
>BLSH010509111.1:619655-645825 GCA_018402905.1 Glandirana rugosa
TTTACAGGTCTAATCCGGGTTTCACAGTTATAAAACACACCGGTGGTAATAAAAGGTCGTGACGGAATTGAGTGAACCCGTACCTCAAGTGGTCTCGAAGTCTCCAACGGTGACCTCAGGAGAAGGTGAGGAGGGACTACTGTAGTGTCTCGACCACCTACAATCTCTGGAACACGAGGAGGTGAAAGGCAAACTCCTACGGGGTGTCTACGAGTTATCCCAAATCCACACCTTTGTACGAACCGGTCAGATAGTGGAAATGGGAGTCTGAGAAATCGTTACGTCACCAGCAGACCCTCCACGGGCTGCATGAGTGCTGCCAGCACTGGGGAGCTACAGTTCATTGAGGGAACCATGAATGCCAACATGTACCGTGACATACTGAAGCAGAGCATGATCCCCTCCCTTCGGAGACTGGGCTGCAGAGCAATATTCCAACATGATAATGACCCCAAACACACCTCCCAGACGACCACTGCATTGCTAAAGAGTCTGAGGGTAAAGGTGATAGACTGGCCAAGCATGTTTCCACACCTAAACCCTATTGAGCATCTGTGGGGCATCCTCAAACGGAAAGTGGAGGAGCACAAGGTCTCTAACATCCACCAGCTCTGTGATGTCATCAGGGAGGAGTGGAAGAGGACTCCAGTGGCAACCTCTGAAGCTCTGGTGAACTCCATGCCCAAGTGAGTTAAGGCAGTGCTGGAAAATAATGGTGGCCACACAAAATATTGACACTTTGGGCCTAATCTGGACATTTTCACTTAGGGTTACTCACTTTTGTTGCCAGCGGTTTAGACATTAATGGCTGTGTGTTGAGTTATTTTGAGGAGACAGCAAATTTACACTGTTATACAAGCTGTACACTCACTACTTTGTAGCAAAGTGTCATTTTTTCAGTGTTGTCACATATAATAAAATATTTACAAAAATGTGAGGGGTGTACTCACTTTTGTGAGATACTGTACATATATCAACAGCAAGTGATTTAAAAAAAAAAGTACAAAGGTGATCACAGGGTCCACTTCCCTTGGCTTCCTATAGGCAACAACGTTAGTGTTTATACGCCATTTATTCACTATTATTCAATGGCTACAATTAATGCTGCAATGAGTAAGCACTTGCAAGGGTTTGGGGAAGCAGCTGTTGACAGACAGGCCTGGCATGCCAACGTACATGATGTCACAAAAACTGTATTTGGCTAAAATAAATAAATAAATTACTGTAAGCATTGCTTCACGAAAATGGATGCCCAAACCATCATTAAAAAACAAGTGATGTTTCTGTATTATGCAGTTTCTGGCAAATTGAATTACATACTGGGTTCATTTATGGCTTCTGCTCATTAGGAAAGAGAGAAGAGAATGTTAGGCAAGGAAAATGTTATATTGGGTCTGGTGGTTTGAGAGAAAAAGCAGATGTCTCCCTACCCATTGTTCTCAGGGAGACATTTGTCTGCCTCCAAATATTCACAACAACTAACCACAGATTATGTTTCATTAGGCAACTCATCAATATAAAGATTTTTAACCACACTGGGTGATAATCTTATGTCTATAGTACCAGCCGGATCTCCAACAGCTCTCTAAGGAGCACTGATAGGTCAACTTTAAAAACATTGTTGTCTTCCAAGTTAGACTTTCTTGTCACCTGTGCTGCCCTCTTCTTCCCCTACCTATGAAACTGACATAAATTTGCTATGTGTGCAGTTTAATTATAGTTGGTGGAGGAGGACAACATGGCCTCCTCCTGTGCTGGATGGATTTACTGGTACCATATCCTTTAATATTACATAGGCATAAGGGGTAGTTCATACCACATGCGTTCCAATGCTTTTCTTTTCTGCATCCAAAACGCTACATAGTTTACACCAGAGCTTGCAGTTCCAGTGTGTTCCAGTGTTTTCATGCACAGGACTGTACTGGAACGAGGTAAAACACATCAAAAATGCACCAGAACGTACCTACGCATATCAAAAATGCACCGGACTCCAGTACAGTAAAAAAAAAAAAAAAAACACAAAATGCATCTGAAATGCACCCGTAAACATATCAAAAATGTACCGGAAAGCATAGAGAACGCGTCAAAAACAGGCGTGCAGAAACACATCCGGAACGGATTTGGAGGATGTTTTTGTGCTGTGAACTAGCCCTAAAGAAAAAAACCCCTAAAGAAAACAAAGCTAAGGCCTGGTTCACTGCAGTTTGCTTTTGATCCGTTTCTGCAGTGCTTTTTGTGGTGCGTTTTGTGTTTTTGCACACACGTTTTTGAAGTGTTCTTTGGTGCGTTTGAAATAGTCCCTGACCCTTTCCAAAAACGCAACGGCAGAAAAAAGCATAGATGTGAATGTGTCCTATAGGAAACAATGTTACATGGACTGTAGTGTGTCTCTGCAAAATGCAGGGAAAAAAACTTATAGGTGTGAACCAGGTCTAAAACGGAAAATTGTTTCATGCTTATTGTAATTTTCCTTTCCTGGTGCCTATCCATGGCAGCATACCTGTTATAGAGCTCCGCCTCTACTTCTCCCTCAGGACCAGTGAATAGCATAAATTAAAGACGTAGTCCCGTCCCCAACATTCTCCGTAATATAGAATACCGAGGGTGGGAGCGTATGCTGCCATGGATAGGCACCAGGAAAGGAAAATTACGGTAAGTATGAAACAATTTTCCGTTTTCCTGGTGCCTCCATGGCAGCATACCTGTGATAAATAACTAGCATACACGGGTGGGTTCAATGCCAATAAAGAAAACATTTAATTAGATACTGTCACAGCGGCATTCAGTACTCTTTTTCCGAACTCTACTGGAGTAAGAGCCCCTGGGTCGATACGATAATGTTTTAGAAATGTGTGACGGGAAGACCAGGTGGCGGCCCTGCAGACTGCCTCCAAGGACACGTTTTCCCTTACTGCCCATGAAGCTGAGACTGCCTTGGTTGAGTGAGCATTCAGTTGAGCAGGAGGCTCTTATGTTCTTCACCCTGTAAGCCTTCTGTATCATCTTCACTACCCACAATGCCATTGTTCTGCTGGAGGCCTCTTTGCCTCTGTATCTTCCCATGGGATAATAAACAGTCTCTCGGAAGTCCTAAATTCTTTAGGGGCTTCTAGGTAGGCTCTAAGGACTCTAGCAATGTCCAGCTCATGACAGGTATCCGAATCTGAGTCTGTGAACACTGGTAAAACCCGTGGTTCGGCTAGGTGGGCCAGTGTGGTGACTTTTGGAGTGAACCCCCGGAGAGGGCGAAGCTCCACTCTGTCCGGAAAGAATGAAACATATTCTTCCCCTATCCCTAGGGCATGGAGTTCTGAGATTCTTCTGGAAGGAAGTGGAAGGGTTGACTGGGTCGAAACACCTTCCCAAGGCGAAGGAGACAAACTTGTCCCAGATCTTCGTGTATATTGAGTGCGTTGAAGGCTTTCTGGCGACCAGGAGGGTAGATATGACTCCACTAGAGCATCCTAATAACTGAAACCTCCTCCTTTCAATTTCCATAGCCGAAGATCCAGTATCTGCAGGTTCGGATGAATTATCCCTCCCTGTGTCAGAAGCTGGGGGAACGCTGGGATTCTGATGGGAGGACACAGGCTGAGGTGCATGGCTAGTGGAAACCATGGCCTCTTCGGCCAGTATGGTAAGATTGCCAGGATTTGTACTGGTTCCCTCAGCAGTCGGAGAAGAAAGCCCGCGATGAGAGGGCAAGGAGGAAAGGCATATGCCCTTGTGAAGTCCCAAGGGCAAGAGAGGGCATCCACCTGCTCCGCCTGTGGATGTGGCAGGCGAGTGAAGAACCTCTTGAGTTTGGCATTTTCCCAGGTAGCAAAGAGATCTACCTGTGGAGGCTCCCAGAGTTTGGAGATCTAGTAAAAGACATGAGGGTGCAACGACCACTCGTTGCTGCCAAACCTCCTTGACAAGGTGTCTCCCTCTGTGTTCAGCCTCCCTGGGAGATACATCGCTCTGAGATCCACAAGATTCCTTTCTGCCCAGATCATTATCGGTTCCACCTCTCTCAGAAGAGTTCTGCTGTGGGTGCCACCCTGTCTCTGCAGAGAGGAGACTGCTGCTGTGTTGTCCAGGCATAGAAGTACTCTCTGTCCCCTGATATGAGATGTCAATGAAATCAACGCTAGGAAAGCAGCTCTCATTTCTAGGACATTAGATACTATCCCTCTGGGGTGAAAGGACCATCTGCCCTGTATCCTGATATCTTCGCAGTGAGCCCCCCATCTGTGTCTGCTGGCATCCGATGTAATCGCGATTCCAGGAGTGGGAGCCCAAGGAGTGCGATCTTGAGAGATTCTCCAGACTCATCAACCAGCGCAGACTCCTGCGCATTCGAGAGGTTAATACGATCCTCTGTGAAAGGTGTCTCCTTCACCACTGTGCTAGGAATCCCACCTAGAAATGCCTCAGGTGCTTGCACATCTTGCTTATCAGGCTCAGGCACCGTGAAGTAGTCAAGTGAGAGCGCCTCATGATCTTGATCATTCTCTGACTGATGTCCCATGCCTTCTGTTTGGGTAATGACACTGAACCTTGTCCTGTGTTGAACATTGCCCCCAGGTAAATCACTTGCTGTGTATGTGCCATCTGGTTCTTTTCGTAATTTACCAGCCAGCCTAGCTCTGAGAGAGAGTGCAGTAGGATATCCCTGTGGGTTATTAGCCGATTCGGATCGTTTGACAGTAAGAGGATATTGTCCAGATAATGGTATATCCTTATCCCCTTCTCTCTCAGGGGGGCTAGGGCAGATATCAACACCTTTGTGAATACCCGAGGGGAGGTACATAGGCCAAAGGGTAGAGCTTGAAATTGAAGGTGGACACGACCTACTGTGAACCTGAGATAACCTTTGTAAGGAGGGGCAAATAGGGACATGCAGGTAGGCATCTTGTAGATCTATCGATATCAATCGATCTCTTGGTTGTACTGCCTGAATTATCGTGTGTAGCGATTCCATTTTGAACCTTTCGAGGTGGATGTATCTGTTGAGCCTCTTCAGGTCTATGACTGGTCTCCAACCCCCTGTTTTTTTCTGTACCAAGAACAGAGTTGAATTAAAACCTGTAAATCGTTCTGATGGGGGGACCGGTATTGCCGCTTTCTGTACCTGTACTGATGTTAGAAACTGGTTTTGGAGAGGCTGGTGTCTCTGTTCCCCTGAAGGCGTTTTGAGGAGGATGCCACGAAAAAGTCCATGAGTGCCCATACTGGATTGTGGACATTACCCATGGATCTTGGCATATCCTGGCCCATGCTGGAAGAAAATATTGTAGCCGAGCTCCCATCTGGGGGGCTTCGACTCCCCTGGCGTCAAAAGGACTTCACTCCTTCCTGGGGAGCGGTGAGGGTTCTATTTCTTCTTGCTCCTGGGAAGGAGGCTTGTGTGCCCTTCCAAGGTCTTCTATTGTCTCTGGCTTGTCGTGATTGTCTGAAATCCCTGAAGCCTGACTGACGAAACCTTGAGAGATAAGTCCTTGACTTTCGAAACTTCTTATTCTGTGGAATGAGTCCGGATTTTCCACCCGTTACTCGGGAAATGGCTTTTTCCATCTTCTCCCTGAACAAGGACTTCCCATCAAACGGGATCCTACACCAGCTCTGTTTTGAAGCTAGGTCGGCTGTCCAGGGCTTTAACCACAGGGCTCGCTTGGCCATAACTGAATGCAGCTTTGAATTGGCTGAACATCGAATCGTGTCAATGGCTGCCTCTCCCACAAAGTCTGCTGCCAATCTGATTTCTTCTAAGATCTTGATTATATCATCCTTGGGGACACCTTGTTGTACGGCTGTCTCCACATTTTCAGCCCAGACCCTGATAGCGTTGGAGATGGAGGTCAATGCAATGGCTGGTCTGCAGGCTGCGCCAGCCGCTAGGTAACTTCTCTTAAGATCAAGATTGATTCTTCTCTCTAGAGGATCTCTAAAAGATGTAGAATCTTCCATAGGAAGGGTTACCTTCTTTGCTAAGCGTGCCACTGCAGCGTCCACTACCGGCATTGTACTGAAAGATTGAGCCTCCAAGTCTGTTAGCGGATATAGCTTGGAGAAACGGGCCAGGGAAATCTTCTTATCCATCTTGCTCCATTCCTCCTGTATGGTTTCCTTAATCTCTTCCATTAATGGAAACACGACTTGTTTCTTCTTAAGGAAAGGAAAATACACCTTTGATTTGGGCTGTGGCTCCAGCGCTGCGTCTTCCCAGGCTATAGCGCCCTTCACGGCCTGAATAAGAGCCTGGACCAGCTGAAAGTATCATCTGAGGAGTCCTCAGATGACTCCTCTGGTGGCTTTTTTTACTGGTAGCTGATAGCCCCGGAACACTGGGATCTCTTTCCTGCACCTCCGGGTCTGGGGAGGTTGACCGTCCTGGTATTGAAGCTTTAGTAGATCGACTACCTGCCGATCCTTCCTCTCTCTATCTGCCGCATAGTCCCTGAAGCAGTTTTTACAGACCAACTTGTCCGGGAGCGGAGTAGCGCCACATGCCCAACACTTCTTTCTGGATGAGCGAGGTGGAGACGGGGAGTAGTGAGATCTCCTTGATCTGGATCTTTCCCTTGATCTGTGTCGTGAGGAATGAAAAGGAAAAGGGGGCAGGAGAAAAATTAGACTTTAGATGAGGAATTGACGAAGTCAAATACCTCCATCCCTAATATATGAGACAAAAGCGCCCAAAGGGGTGGGACTTTAAATGAAATGCACAAAAGGTAACTCAATGAATGGAATAATTAGATCATATAACTGTAGCAACAGCTGATCTATACCATTGCTACCCATCTTGTTTGTCTAAAGGGTTAATGGTGTATATCAAGGGTCATGAAGGTAGGTCATATGTGTGTGCATGGTCTGGGGTCCTCCTGCAAGATCTATGACACCAAGGATAGAAATAGACCTGGAGCTTTATTATACATATCAAAACATCATTCGTGAGTGGTAGATAAATACTAAGGGCATACAATCACCAACAGATCGTCACATACAAAAATACATAAAAATTGTTACAATGCATGGCGCAAAAACACATTTCCCAATAGCTTAAAAATGATGGAATATCACATATTCGTAGAATGAAACACGACCTCTGTTAGCTCAACGCGTTTCGTGACTTATTTGTCACTCGTCATGAACAAGCGTGTATATAATATCTGCAATGACAGTATATCATAATGATCAAGTCTAATAGGCAGTAGGCAGTAATAAAATAACAAACACCGGGTGTGAACCTGTGTACTACTTACAGGGAATCTGTGGAAACTGATATGGTGTAGAGGGCGGTGAGCCCCCCGACCCCACTGTTGTGCGTAATGGCATGCCTCCCCCCAGGAGCTGAGATGACAAAGTCTGCATCGGACATCCACACAGGCACATCCCAGATGGTTCAGCACGCGGTGATGGTGATTGGCCCAACTAGTGAGGAGCTGAATCCAGGTAAAAAATCAGGAAAAAATGTGTGTAAGTGATAATGATGAGAAAAAAAAAAAATGAAAAGTGAAAAATGAATGAAAAAATGACATGGTGAGAAAAAGAAGTGATAAGGAAATGGGGATGTGGAAGGGGGGAAGACATGTGGCATGAGGAGAAAACTAGCATAGAATGGGAAAAATCCCCAGCCCCTCTCCATGCTGAGGTAATAGGAATGAACGGAGAGGAAAAAATATTAAAAAATATAGGTGTTACCTGAAGGCAAAAATGGTGGTGCGTGTGGAGTCTGGTATCCAGTGAAAAGGACAAGTGTGGTGTCTGAACCATCAGGGAATGATGCCCATATATATGGACACCACCCACAGAGATTGCCATCAACGTCATGCACGCAAGCTGAGGGAGTGGGAGGCGCCAGCATCGGGACTGGATTACAGCCCAATGACATGGCACCAAAACAAACTCCCATATGCTTGTAGCTGGATCGCAAAACCAGTGGGTGAAAACACTGCATACCAGGCGCATAGGGTATGACATCGACACACAGCGCGCAGTGCACCAATCACCCGCCTACAGGGAGGCAGGCAACAGGAACGCCGGCAGTGCGCATCGCAGCTCCCGGAAGTGAGGATGGCCCCTGGGGGACACACCACCAACCGCGACCAAACATAAAACGCAGAGCCCAGAAAAGGTGTATAAAAAACTGTATGAAGGCCTTACTATAAAATGTGTCTATCATGGCTAGTAATAAAGAAAAACATGTATGAATGTGGGTGATTATATAATACCAAATAAACAGGAATATTAACCCCATAATGTGCATTTCCATCCCTTAATTAAATTGAAATCAATTTATTAATCAAATAAAAGGAAAAGGGGGCAGAAGAAAAATGGGACTTTAGATGAGGAATTGACGAAGTCAAATACCTCCATCCTTAATATATGAGACAAAAGAGCCCAAAAGGGGTGGGGACTTTAAATGAAATGCACAAAAGGTAACTCAATGAATGGAATAATTAGATCATATAACTGTAGCATCAGCTGATCTATACCATCACTACCCATATTGTTTGTCTAAAGGTTAATGGTGTATATCAAGGGTCAGGAAGGTAGGTCATATGTGTGTGCATGGTCTGTGGTCTTCCTACAAGATCTATGACACCAAGGATAGAAATAGACGTGGAGCTTTATTATACATATCAAAACATCATTCATGAGTGGTAGATAAATACTAAGGGCATACAATCACCAACAGATCGTCACATACAAAAATACATAAAAATTGTTACAATGTATGGCGCAAAAACACATTTCCCAATAGCTTAAAAATGATGGAATATCACATATTCGTAGAATGAAACACGACCTCTGTTAGCTCAACGTGTTTCGTGACTTATTTGTCACTCGTCAGGAGCAAGCGTGTATATAATATCTGCAATGACAGTATATCATAATGATCAAGTCTAATAGGTAGTAGGCAGTAATAAAATAACAAACACCGGGTGTGAACCGTGTACTACTTACAGGGAATCTGTGGAAACTGATATGGTGTAGCGGGCGGTGAGCCCCCCCCCCCACAACACTGCTGTGCGTAATGGCATGCCTCCCCCCACGGAGCTGAGATGACAAAGTCTGCATTGGACATCTAAACAGGCACATCCCGGATGGTTCAGCACATGGTGATGGTGATTGGCCCAAAAAATGTGTGTAAGTGATAATGATGAGAAAAAAAAAATGAAAAGTAAAAAATTAATGAAAAAATGACATGGTGATAAAAAGAAGTGAGAAGGAAATGGAGATGTGGAAGGGGGGAAGACATGTGGCATGAGGAGAAAACTCATGAAAAAGTCAACGGGACTATGTCCATCACGATGTCCTGAGGACTTTCTTGAGCGTTTTGAAGGGACAGGGCTGAAACAGACAGAAGCCTTGTTTACAAAACAGCTTGCGCTCTTTTTTTTTTTTTATACTCACGCACAGATGGTCCCGTACCTATTGGATGAGCGAGGATCTTTACTTTCTGGTGAATGACTCATGGCGAAATTACAGGGCAGGTGGATCAGCTGAAAGAAATATAGATAATAATTGCACACAGGGAGGCCTACTAACTATCTCTATGAAGCAAGGCTGCTATGGCTTTAAACACCTGTGTAAACTCTGGCAAGAAGGTATTGCAGGGCAGCAGTCTGGTCAGATGCAGCCCTGAGTCCTTCTGGAGCCAAAACCTTTAAATGCTGACAGGTGGGAGGGGCCAGCCCGCGGGCCGCCCTCCCCCTGGCAGCTTAGTACAGGGATATAGGCACATTCCCCGTTTTTCCCACTTCCAATACGGCGGCTCTAGGACTTCCGCCCTGAGCACTTCACTTACGATCGCAAGATCCCAGGCTGATCCATCCACTGGTTCACTTCCGCCCTCCTATCCCCTCTCCTGAAGCCACCATCAGCCAAAGAAGAAGAGGGGGAAATCCAGAGCAGAAAAGAAGGGAGGGCAGCCCCCCCCAGCCCCCCTTTGTCCAGGGTAACTGGGGGGAAGTAGTGGAAAAAAAAATGCCCCCCTGTCTGCCTAATAGTGGCTGCACATGTGCTGGCCCAAAATAAACAGTCTTAAAGGGGACATTTTTTTTTTGGAAAAGATAGAAGACAGGGAGCAAAGGGCAGGACAAAAAGGGACAGCAAGTACACTGAAGAAAAAGAGAGTTAAAAGCTGATCCACCCACCTTACTCGCCCACATTCATGTACATACCAAATGCGTTCCTGTGAGGAAACTCTGCCTTACCCCACAAGATCCACAGAAGGGGTTCCCAGCCTTATCAGCGCTAATAGCGGCCCAAGGAACAGGGACTGCGCAAGGGAGAGGCTGAACCCGGCGGATGCTGCCTACTGCAGAGGTAGGGACTTGCTGCTACTTCTTATAGAAGTATGAGGAAAAAAAGGAGAATTTATGCTATTCACTGGTCCTGAGGGAGGAGTAGAGGTGGAGCTCTATCACAGGTATGCTGCCATGGAGGCACCAGGAAATGGGACTTTAAATGGTACCACACCAGAAATAAGTTAAAAAATATATATTATTTTTATTATTACAATGTTGTAAAAAATCCTAAAAAGGGGAATATATTACACATATGACAAACACTTGGGTGACCTGAAATTACAGGATGGTAACTCCAAACTAAATAGTTCATATTAAATCTTCTTGATCATTTCTTCAATGATATAACTACAAAGTACTGTAGACAGTTCACAATATATCATCTTGACCATTTCTTTGATGCGTTTTGCAGGACAGAGCCTGCTTCTTTAGGAAAAACAGCTTTTTAAAGGATACGTTCCCCTTTTGAAATATGTTAAGTTCCACCCGTTTTTAGGGTGGAACATGTAGCATGTTCCTAATGCTGCAGCTGTGTGATTCCCCCCTCCCTGTAAAAACAGTACGGGGAGAAGTTTTCCATACTAGCTGTCACTTTTTTAAATCAACGCTGCCGTGCAAAGCTCCCTCCCCCACGGTCGCATCGTTCATTCACAAAGCCCTGTGGGTATATGGACTACAAGCCCCGATATCCTTTGCCGCTGTCGGCTTGTAGTTCTCAATGAATTACCAGGGCGCTGTGGAGCACCCTGTCAGTGTATCTGCTTGCCCGTACGGGATGTACGGACACACTGATACTCTGACAGGTCAGCAGGAGACCTGGAGCAATGCATTACAGGCTCAAAAACAAAAAAATAATAAATGCACATTTTTTCAACTTATCCTTTAAATGTATTCTTTAAATGTCTAAAAACATGAAAACTAACATGAACCGGATTTAAATGCACATTAACAGGTATGCAGTATTATATAAATTAATAATTTGTTGTATAGTAATACCTGTTAAAGCTGTAGGCAAAATGTGCAAACTGATAAAAAATCAATGTGAAACAGCAAGCCCCATGGATGAGAAACCCCACATCTCCAATCAGGAAAGAGGACTGGTTCGTTAGGCAATAAATTGTAATCATCCAGCTTTCTAAAAGGGAAATAACAATGGTACCCCTAAAAATAAAGGGCTACAAGATATTGAGCAAGAATAAAAGGGCCCCATACAGTGGCGGCCGGTGGTAGATCCAACCTCCCCCCCGCCCATCAAATATTAATTCGCTGTTGTAACACCTGGAGCCCACCCTATTTTGAAGTCTATTAGAGCTATGCATGAATCTATCAATTATTGATATTGGTGGGTGGTGTGGATAGGCGGGTGGCGCCTGGGTGCCCCTAATGGATGGGCCGCCACTGGCCCCATATAAAGCACAGTATGGTAATTAAGGATAAAACCACGTGAAATTGCTATAAATAAACCTTAGTACGAAGCGCTAAATATCTCATTCCCATTTAATTAGTGATATGGTGGTGCTATGTTCAACTACAAGTACTTATGCCACATGTCTGTGTTGCTCCCAGGTTCTATAAATCACTCCCCTTTGCATATATGTATGGTACATATCAATCAATAATTAGTTACATAAACAAATCACTTTCTTTTTACAAATAAGGTGCTACAATGCATGTCAGTCTCCAATTAATCAAGTCTGTCCATAAATGATCAAATGTTATTAAAACAATCAAAATGACTAAATAAAAATTATTAAAAGTGTCTGTTTCCAAAAATTACGCAGTATAAAGTGCTCAGTGCTCTATGTGCATGTGCAAGTTCCAGTGATCGGGAACAGTGAGATCTGTCATGTCCCTGCCAGCCCAGCCCCCACACAGTTAGAACACACTTAGGGAACACAGTTAACCCCCTTGATCGCCCCCCTAGAGTTTAACCCCTTCCCTGGCGGTGTAATTTTTACATTGATTATTGCATTTTTATAGCACTGATCACTCTATCAATTGGTCCAAAAAAAGTGTCAAAAGTGTCTGATCTGTCTGCCGCAATGTCGCAGTCCCCATAAAAATTGCAGATCAGTACCATTACTAGTAAAAAAAATAATAATAATAAAAATGCCATAAATCTATCCCCTATTTTGTAGACGCAATAACTTTTGCGCAACCCAATCAATATATGCCTATTGCGATTTTATTTATCAAAAATATGTTGAAGAATACATATCGGCCTAAACTGATAAAGAAATCAGTTTTTTTTTTAGGATATGTATTATAGCAAAAAGTAAAAAAAAAATTTTTTTCCAAAATTGTTGCTTTTGTCGCAGAGGTGACCAAATACCACCAAAAGAAAGCTCTATTTGTGGGGAAAAAAAGGACACAAATTTTGTTTGGGTACAGCATTGCACAGCCGTGCAATTGTCAGTTAAAATGACAGTGTTGTATCTCAAAAAATGGCCTGGTCTTTCAGGGGGCAAATCTTTCCTGGGCAAAATGGTTAACAAAACCTCCCCTCGGCTCATTTTCAGTATTTTTTTGTGTGTTTTCAAGCTTCTTTGAGCTCTTTCATACTCTTTCACATGTTTTTGGGCACTTAGGCATCTTTTCTGCTCGAAAGTTCCTCTCAAAAACGCGAGTTTGGTGGGGGTTTTTTCTGCCTGTAAGAGCATATGCCTGTAAACTCGTGAAAAAAGCCATAGTGTGCATGGACACATTGGCTAACTTGGAGGGGAGTTTCCAGGCAGGGAAAAATAAGAGCTTGAAAAAGCTCAATAACCTGTTGGAGCAGCTTCTTCTAGCTGCAACAGTGGTGGCCCGTTGCCCCATCCCCCCTCCCCCACCAATCCATATGCAACAGGGTTTTTTTTTTTTTTTAAGTGCGCGATTAGAGCCTGAGTCTCTAATTGGCTTTAAAAAACAGTTGTGTGACAATAGCGAATGAATATTTTCTATTGTCTTCCTGATTCTCCTCCCAGCCAATCAGGAAGCAGGTCCTGAGACCCAATTAGCCAAGGAGTCTTGGGACACACTTCCTATCAGGCCAAAAGGAGAAGCAATGGCCCCGGAATGAGGAGCAGCAGCCCTTGTCATCTGCCTCCTAACATAAGGAGGCCTCTGTCCACCCGTCCATCTTCACGTCCATCTCCCACAGGGGGGATGCCTCCCCCAAAATGAGCCCTAGCCACCACTGAGCTGCAGTATGCATGAGCCCTTATACTGTGACGGGGTAGATCCAAAGCTGCTATTCAGTTTCATGGAAAATCTGTGAACACGTCATGCATGAAATCAAAATAATTTTAGTCGTTTTCAAATGTTAAATTAGATTCTGACACATTTCTTTCCATTGTGGTTCTTATTCTCCGATTCACACTGTCACATCACACGTGATTCACATTAATTTTGAACGGCTCAAATTGCGCCGCATCTGCATGAAAAATGTTTTGTTTTGTTTTTTCTTTCAATTTTTTTTATGAACAAGGGCCACAATAAATGACATCATACATGTGCAATATGTACTACTTGTCAGGTTAACTACAATCTTGGCTGGGTCCACCCGATTGTTAATTAGACGTGCAGTTTCTTTAGCTTCCCTTTATCATTCTGACACCAGTCTGGAGGTCATACAATCAGAGAGGTTAACCCTTCTCATCCCATTTCTGTGTGGATCATACAAAGGCACGGCTTTGTCTGCACATTAACATTCTCTGGGCCTAGATTAGCTTTCAGGAGATTGGCACCTAAAGGAAGAGCAGATAAACACATGCCAAGTGTAATGGTAATATTTTGTCAGTATCTGCCAGTTGGCAAAGAGGAAAGTAAAATGAGCTCTATCTGGATGTGAACAAAATACAAAACCATTATTCAGTACAAAGATTCACGAGCATGGCTGACATTAAATAAACACCACTGGTTACTGTACAGTTCTATTTTATTTATTTATGTTTAATAAAGTGAAGCTGGTCATAGATATTAGCAAACAATTGGACATGCATGCCCCAAAAGCCTTTTGGACCATTAGGTCCCATAAATAGATAGTTTCCCTAAACCAGTAGCTTGCCCAAGGTGCTGGCTGACCTGAAAGATACAGTAGTGATCAAGCAAGGTTTTTTAACCTACCAGATTGCTTTGTTGTCCAAGAACTGTTGTTTGGAACTTTGGTGTGCCACCTTATATAGACACTAGGTGATTGCCCATTTTAGAAACTCTCATCTCATATTTTGGAAGGTATTCTTGAGCCATCTTTCAACAAAGTCGCCTGGGTTCTGGCCCTCTGCTTTTTCTGGAAGGCCTATTATCCGAAGGTTATTCCTTCGCAGACGGTTCTCAAGGTCATCTGCCTTTTGACACCAAAAGGAGATCTGTTTCTCAGCTGCAGAGAGTTTAATAGGCGCTGGTGCTAAATCATCTTCTAAAGAGGAGACTCTCCTTTCTGTCTCAGTCACTCTGTCCCTCATTTTGTGCATATCCTGTTGCAGCAGCCTAATATCAAGCTTAATTTCGTCCATTTTACCTGTGATGGTGGTGCTGCTAGCTGAGATGGCATGCAGCAGTTGTGTGTGAACCTGCTCCAGGGTAAGTTTCCCGGCTTTCTCCACTGATGAGCCGGGCTTAGAGGTCTGTGCAGCGGCCGCGCCGCTGTTCCTCGTGTATGGAGGGCTGGGGGCGCCATCTTGCTTATCAGTCCTTGCAAAGTCTTTGAGCCGATCCACGGAAGATGCATAGCTGCCTTTTCTCATGGTGAGAGCTGGACACTTAGGCAACGCAAGGAGTTATTTGGTGTAGCTGGAGCAGCTAATAATCGGCAGGATTCTAATGGTGGCAGACAGAGCTATCTCTAAGCACGTACGGCCATCTTGGCTGTAGCCACGCCCCCCCATCTCATATCTATGGGCACTGTTAGTGTTGTGATGCAGTAGGTGTGCCTTACAATGTTATAAAACTACGTGACAAATTATATCACCTGTACTAATTCCGTGTAGATGCACTCTAAAGGCTTGTTTATACTTGCTTTTGGGGTGTTTCAATAGCCTCAACCACTCCCCCCTTAACTGGGAAGGCTGCGGTTCTTTGCTTTGTGGTTGTGGCAGGAATTATACCCCTGTCATGCTTGGCAGGCACTACTGGATGCCAAACGTCACATATTCAATTGAAATGGGACCGTGCTGCAACTGCCCCACAACCATGCACAGCACAGTGCGATAGTTCAGAATTGTAGGCGGTAAGGAGGAGATATATAACTGTTCCCCGCTACCTGTCAAATGCTCTCTGAACGTGGATTGCGCTCCAGACAGCAAAGCATGGTGTGATGTATTCACAATCAGTGAGCTGTTAGTGCTGAATCAGAAAGAGGACTTTAACTGCCATGAAATTCTTGCTTAAAAATGGTAGCTTAAATTAAAATCATTCCTTTGCATTACAGATATCAGAAAGATAGCAAAATACTGTAATTGCTGTATTGTGTTGCTTATAGGAAAACATCACTTTTAGTTTTACATTTCCCTCACCAACATTTTTCAAATTCACTTAATTATAATTGTTTGCATAAGTTATTTTTCTCTTTTCTTTCTTATATGGTATGTCACATGCCATTTGGGTTCTTTTTTTTTAAATGTTCAAATTATATACCCAAAATGCAATTCTTAGGTAAGGCCTCATATACACGGACGTTTTTTGAAGCCGGCGTTTTCTGGCGTTTTTTGCAGCTCTCCATGTTAGTCAATGGTCCCATAAAAGCGCTGACGTTTTTGAGCTGTAGATGGTGTCGGCGTTAGTGAGCTGAAACTAGAACCCACGGCCAGCGTGTTCTGAGGCTGTAATGTTTTGACGGTTTTTGATGTCGACGCCACAAAACGCTCACTAACGCCCACTAACACCGTACCGTAGTTAACCAGCGTTTTTTGACGCCGACGTTTTTCGGTTGAAAAATAGCAGAGGGCTGATTTTTTAAAAAAAAACGCCTATTGACGCCGATGCTCACTAACGCTCACTAACGCCGATGCATAACGCCGAAAAACAACGATTTTTTTCCCTGACGTCGGGCCTGATGTTTTGTTTATTTTTTAAGATACGCCCATGTGTATGAGGCCTAACTGTACAGTTTGTACAGTACACAGTCAAAGACAAATCATGCTGTACTGCATAAGAGAAATAGGGAGAATGTTCAGGTTTATCAGATGAAAAACTGAGTTAAAAAAAAACAAAAAAAAAACTAGTGCGGTTTATATAAAATAGAAAAGCAAGGATAAACTGGATTTGGGTTTTCTACTTGCAGGAACACATAAGGAATCTTTTTGGGAGAGCAGAAAGACCTGGTTCACACCTATGCGTTTGTCAGTGCATTTTCAGTTTTGCAGAAATGCACTACAGTCTATTTAACATGGTTTCCTATGGGTCAAAAGGGACAAAAATGATCTGTACTGTATCTGTGTGTGTGTGTGTGTGTGTGGGGTGCCTTTCAAAGTAGCGAGCATACCCCAAGGAACTTGTTGACGTTTTTAATATATTTGAACAAATATTAGATCTTTATTCAGACAGTGCCTTAAGATAGAAGGTTGTTCACACCAGCATCACGTGAACACACCAATACTGTCCAGCACAAGAACAAGGCAATTTGCCTCATGTCTAATGGCTTCAGTTCTCACCAATGTTCTGTGTTAGTGTGTACCGATAAAGAATAGATGTTCTTTTTTTTGCGCAAGGCATTGCAAAGCCTTGCAGGGCATAGAATTGCATAAAAGTTAAAAAAAGGAGGAAAAAAGTGAATACTACAATGTGCTATAACAATGATTGAAGTACATGGCACTGTTCTGGCACTGCACACATTATGTATACAGTAATGTACAAAAATGACACCAAATTAAAATGGTGTATTAATTTTCATAAACAAATATTAAATGAAAATGCAGATTTGTTACTTGGAAAAAGTAAGTTCACCCCCTCTACATTTAGGCTCTGTTTCCACTACTGTGAGTTGTTGTGCAATTTGACACATGTGAAGTTGCGTGACAAGTCAAAGTCCATGTATTTCAATGGTCCTCGTTCTATTTGGTGTGACTCAAGTCGCAGCAACTCCACTGCTATTTTGTTCCTACTTTTGATGCAACTTTGATCCAGAGAGTGTAACGTTGGATCAAAGCTGCACTCAAAGTCACATTAAAGTAGCACTGCAAAGTCACACTCTTAATCGCAGGACTTTGGGGGTCACAATAGTGGAAACCTAGCCTTACCACTACATGGAATTAAAATCAGGTGTTCCAAATTAGGTGCCACTGATTAGAACTTTTTAAGGAAGCATGCAGGTGTATGTAAACTATATTGTTGAAACCTCAGACATCTAGGACCTGCTGTTTTCCTTTCTATTGACATGTGTGGTTTCATCATATCAAGATCCAAAGAGCTCTCTAAGGCCAGAAAGAAAGTTGTGGATGCCAATGGACTTAATAAAATCACCAAATTATTTGAAATCAATCCACTGTAGGTAACATGATCTACAAGTGGTGTAGATATTAAGGGTCCTTCCACGCAGGCGATCCACCATAGCAGACTCCGCTTTGCTCAGCGGGGGGGATCGTTCCGCAAAGAAGAATGGAAGAAACTGTCCAAAAATAGGTGTGCCAAGCTTGTAGCATCATACTCAAAGACCTGAGGCTGTGATTGGTGCCAAAGCCACTTCAACAAAGTATTGAGCAAAGGATGTCAATACATATGTACATGGGATTTTTTTCATTTTTTATTTTTTAATACATTTGCAAAGCTTTAAAACAAACTTATTTCATGTTGTCTATATGTTGTCACAACAACTATTATTGTTTGTAATATTTTGAGGAAAATAATGAATTTAATCCATTTGGGAATAAGGCTGTAACAGAATACTTTCTGGATGCACTGTAGGACATATAAGCAAACAATAAGCCTTTTGGAACAATATGCTGTGAACTGATGAATAAAAAGTAGAGTTGTATGACCACAGTAACATTAGACATGTTTGTTGCCAACTGCAGGTGGCATTTCAGAGGAACCTCCTGCTGACTGTGAAACCTGTTATGGTTTGGGGTTGCTTTGCTGCTTCTTGGCCCTGACAGAATGCTGTCATCGAGTCAAATATACATTCAACTATACATTCTGCATCATATCGAAGCTTGCTTGATGTTAATATAAGTCCATCTTTCTGAAAGTTGAAGTTGAACTGAAAATATATCTTTCAACATGATAATGTTTCAAAGCACACAACAAGTTTACCAATTAATGGCTCAAAAAGAAGAAATAGAGGATTATGAACTGTCCTAGTCAAAGCCATAATTTGATTCCCATTCAAATGTTGTGGGGAGAATTGAAATTGGACAGTCAATGTGAGAGACTGGAGGTGTATATAGCAGCCTGTCTGGCTTCTGTCGAACGGGGAAGCTGAAAAAACAGCAGTCAATTGGCATCCGATCAGCGATGGCAGCCAATGGCTGCCAGCACTGACCAGTGTGTTCTGGCAGGGGGGTGGTCCCTCTGTCAGAACACAATAGCTCAGCAGGGAGATCGCTGTACTAACATTGCATAGTAAGTACAGTGAGCTGCTCAGTTTTTGTTTTCATTCATCCTGTGTGTGGCAGGTATAAATTATGCAAAAGCTCTACAAGAAGTCAGGCTGAAGGGGGCAATGCCAACTTCTGAGACCTGGCGTATAATTATTTTTTCCACAGTACGCAATTGCATCTAAAATGAGAGCCACTAGAGGCCGATCAGCTGACAGCTTTAAAGGATAAGTTCACCTTTTGGAACATGTTACATGCTTCACCCATATTTAGGGTGGAACATATGACATGTTCCAGTAGCTGCAGCCTCTCCCTACCCATCACAGGAGCGGTGGATCTTCTCCCTGCAGCCACTGTCACTTTTTGAAAATAAAGCGGTCATGTGAGGCTCCGTCTCATTCAAAATTTTTTGTGAGTGCATAAACTACAATTACCATCATCAATTGCAGCTGACGGCTTGTAGTTCTATATGGACTGCCTGTTCGCTAATGAGCAGCCTCGTAGTTCATTTACAAGCCCTGCAGCTTGTAAACAGTCAGCCCATATGAAGGTATGAGCTGAAAGCTGCAGAGCTTGTCTGCAGGAGTCTGGCATCGCACCCCTGATCCAACGATCAGAGGTGCGATACTTTCCAAGCTCCTTAGGGAAAAAGTAATAATGCACATTTTTTTCCTGCAAAAATATCTTCCTTTTGTTTTCCCAAAAGGTGAATTTATCCTTTAGGCTGGGTTCACACCATTGTGAATTGGATGCGGGTTCTCCACACCCAATTCACAATAGCAGGAGATTTTGACTGGCTCTCTATGGAGCCGGTTCACATATCTCCACAGCGGGTCCAGTGCGATTTGCGCAAAAACGCTGTGCGTCTTTTGGTCCGTTTCAAGTCCGAATTCAGCCCGTAATTCGGGCTGAAGCGGTGAACCAGGACGCCCCGGACCCCTGCTAAGACTGTGCTGAGGGAACACAGAGTGGGGAGGGAGAAAAGAAAAGCAGGAGAGGTGACAGGTTGACACAAAAGGCTTATGCCTCATTCACACAGGATGTTTTTTGACTGTTTTTCAGCAGCTGTTTTCAGCTGCAGACGTTTTTTTCTACAGTCAATAAACCCTCCATCATGTTATCCTATGTGTTCATGCACTCATAGGCTGTTAGCTGTTTTTAGCAGTGACTTTTTGACCCATAAAAAAAACCCAAGGTTTTTTTGGACGTTTTTCAGCTGTAAAAATGTTCAAACACTCAAAAATGCCCAAAAATGCTCAAAAACGCTCAAAAACGTTGATCCCCAATGTTTTTGGACGTTTTAGATCAATTGGAAAAAAAAAACAAAAAAGAACATCCCTGATAAGCTACTGACATTTTTTGGACGTTTTTTTAAAGTCCTGTGGGCATAAAGCCTAAGGCCTCATACACACGGGCGTTTTTTGACGCCACGTTTTTTGCAGCTCTCCATGTTATTCTATGGCCCTATAAAAACGCCAACATTTTTGAGGGCGTCGGCGTTAGTGAGCTGTAAATAGAACGCGGGACCAGCGCGTTCCGAGGCCGTCACGTTTTGCCTATTTTGATGCTAAGCCGGCAAAACGCGCACTAACGTCGTAACGACGTTAACTGGCATTTTTTAAGCCGGCGTTTTCAGGTTAAAAAATAGGACTGGTTCTTTTTTTAAAAACGCCTATTGACGCCAATGCTCACTAACGCTCATTAACGCCGATGCAAAACGCAGAAAAAAACGCTGATTTTTCCCTGACGGGCCCGTGTGTTTGCATAGGCCCGTGTGTATGAGGCCTAAAGCTTCTGTCAGCCTTCCTCTTTACTTGAGCCAAGACATACAATCAAGGTTGGAAATGTACATATTTTAATTGAAGAAAGTGGCATATAGATTATGAGATCATAGAGAATTTCAAGTGACTCATCTGGGCTTCAACAAAATGGTGCAAATTAGTGGTAATTCTGAAAGAACCAGTCACTGCCATAGGCAGGAACTACCTGAATTTGTTGCATGTGTCAGTACTTGTACCGAAACTGGTGCACACGCTTGCCTGAAAGCTGCACCTACCTCCAGAAAACGGCTGTGCCTGCTTTATTAAATTTCTTACAATGTTCGTGGCAGCTATATTTGTTTTCTTATGTTTTGCAGAATGACTTTTACTACACAAAGGGCGAGCTAACTGGGCTAACTGTTGACACTTGAATAATGCATTACACCAACAGCTGTGTCAGCAGCCTATAGAAATGTATCCATTAGCTGGCTGGTTTGACAAACCTTATAAACAAAATGAGTGAGAAGTGACGGGGTCTTTCAAGTGCCTTTGCTGTGAAATAGCCACAGATGTTGACCTGAGAAATGAAGAGCCCAGAGAAATAAATAAAGTAGAAGACAAATGAATAAAGCAGTAAAAATAGATGTACAGGATCTTCCACAATTATAATTGAAGGGAATTTCCATCTTCAGCTTGGGAGAAAGCCCCTGCACTTCATGAGGCGCAATAGCTGCTGATACTTGTGTGGTTCAGCCCATTTTAAACAGTGATTGGCAAGGGTGCAAATAGTACAACCGCTGCATTTCTATAACAGGGCTGCCTTATCCTTATATACTGTATATCAAATATTTTCAGCTGTTTGAAAGCTGTAAATGTATGTAAAAATAACACTTATTTCTAGCCTAATGAGTAAATACCCGTACCTTTAAAGAAGTATTAAAATATAAACACTTTAGAGGTGATTGCGCTCCTTATACAGATCATATGTGCGAGGTTTAGACAGGAATGTGGAGAGGAAGTGAAGAAATAAACCCACTTCCTAACAGGGCGCAATCACACTCTGTAAAGGTGTTTGCTGATTTTTCCATATCATACCAATGAATGTTTGTGTGCTCTCAGGGTATAGCTTACACGTGTTTATTTTCACTGGTAGCTTTTTAACTTTTCTAACAAATGTTTATTATTTCCATTTACTATTTTTGCATTTTTTTATGATTTGTTTTAACACCTTAATCGTAACAAAAATAAAATCACAGACATACATTCTTGTTTTACTGATTTTTAAAAGCAGCACAAAGACTGCCTAGAAATAGGCTTTTTTTTTCATTTAAAATAAATTAACTGATGTATTTGTAGACTGTAAACGTGCAGAAAAAGATGAACCTTTATATGAGGTGAATAAAGGTGTGTTTTTAAAGTGCACTTCCAAAAAAAAGGTATCTGAATTTGTAACTATTATGGTTTTTTTTAACCACTTGAGGCAATTTTTTGATTTTTGATACATATGTTAAAATCAGCACTCTTTTGCTAGAAATTTACTTAGAAACCCCAAACATTATATATTTTCTCAGAGAATAAAAAGGGATGTTGCATTTTTTTATGTCATGCGATATTTGTACAACTATTTATCAAATGCAGATTTTCTGAAAAGGTTTTTACGAAAATGAATTTTAGTGCACACAAACAAAATGCAATACCCTATTTTTTGTAAAATATAAAAGACAACATTGTGTTGAGTAAATAGATACCAAACATGGCAAGACTCAAAATGACATGCACCTGAGAAATGGTGTCAAACTACAGTACCTACAATTTTTCATAGGTGGCACTTTAAAAGCCTTTACAGGTTATCGATGTTGAATTAATCATGAGTGATGACATTAGAATTATTGCTCTCTCACCGGTGTCTGATTTTTTACAGGCTGACCGCTGGCCCTCTATTGGGGTCTTAACAGACACCGATGGGCCCTTTCGTCTTTCATTCTGGCCAGCACTCTGTCTGCACCATTTCCTAAACTCTCTCCCCAACCCCTCGGGATTCCATCGGCCACCTACGACGCTTGCGGAATATTGCACAGACACCAACGCCCTCCCGAGAACCCTCTCAAAGGCCTACACTCTGCTGAACACCCCCGCCGAACAACCCCAATTGACTTGCGTGACAGGATGGGAAAAAGAACTCTCTCGCACCTTTATGGCAACCCAGACACAAAATATGATACACTTCGCGCTGAAATCTTCCATCTGCACGAAAACCCAGGAAATGAACTTTAAGCTGATGACCAGGTGGTACTATACGCCAGTCAGACTACGTCAATGTTACCCCACTACCTCTGACATGTGTTGGCGATGCCGGGAGAGCAGGGGAACGCTGCTACATATATTTTGGACCTGCCCCAAATTGACGACGTACTGGACGACCATCCACAAAGTCGTTCAAAAGTTAACAGAATACCAAATTCCATGGGACCCTGCTTTTTTCCTTCTCCATATTTCAAAAATTCCCCCCCAGAGATTACAAAAAGTCTATACTTAGACACCTTCTTAATGCAGCAAAGGCATGCATACCGATACATTGGAAGCAGAGGCACCCCCCGTCCATAGTAGGATGGGTAAACAAAGTAGAAGAAATTAATAGTCCTCACGGCACAGCAGAAATGAGAGCTGTACAGCAAGACATGGGGAATTTGCAACATGTTTCTGTTATCAGATGAAGGCAAATCCCTTCTTGGCTTCACAGCTCCCCCTTGAGGGACTCACTCTGCTGACCAGACAAACCGCCACTCCCTGAAGATCCTCGGCCCCGCCCTCAGTCCACCACCCTCACTTCCGCACTCCACGCCCCCCTTCTCTCCCCCCCTTTTTTTTTTTTACCTCTCTTACCCGTCTTTCTTCTAGCTCCTCTTCCTTTTTCCCTTTCTCTCTTCTTTTCCCTTTCCTTACCCCCTGAATAAGGAATAAGAGGTGGGTGCGGGCTTGATTTGTACTCTAGACGAAGTCTGGGGATGCCAGACCGGGGGCCCCCCATTTAAAGAGGGGGGTCCCCGGATGGACAGGTGTGCCCCGGATGTCTCTACACTGATATTTAGCAATTGAACATAGATCCGAGAGACAATGGACTGTTAATCCACTCTCTATCTTAGATTAAGTTAGAATAGATAATTCTATGTTTGCTTGCCACACGTGTATGTTATGTGCTGTCATGCCCTCACTGGAAGTCAATAAAAATTTATATTTGCAAAAAAGAAAATAATTATTGCTCTCACTCTGACATCTCCGGAAATCTCACATGTGTGATATAATTGCTGTGTGCGGGACCTACGCCTTGCTTGCATTTTATTTTTTTATTTTGTACACTTTTTTCATTTAAAATAGAAGTGTGGGAATGTAAAATAACAAACATTCATACTACCAATGTAGATGAAGATGTGATGCTCCAGCTGTCCCCCGTTGTCTGTACACCGAGAAATGAGCAATCAAAGACATTGCTCAGTTCCCCTGTCCTCTCTGAGTACAGAGTGGTGACTGTCAGTCACTGCTTTGTGCTTCGCCCCTCCAGCGCCCACTGGAGTGCCAGGCTGTGGAGGGGATGGGAGAAGCTGGCTTAGCCTCTCAGTGGTGCACTGAGAGGCTGAGCCAGCTGCCAGTCAGGAATCTTGGCGGATCACAACATTATTGCTATAACAAGGGTTCATGTGATAATATTGGGTAAGTGACAGATACACTTTATGGAGATACCAGGGTTCTAATAAATCTCCAACCTCTCCCCTGCCCCCAAAAGCAGCTAATCAAGCACAGATCATGCATGATTGGCTGCTTTCCCTGGCTGTAACTGCCAGAGAATGACAGCTTTGAAGCAGGAAGTGACAAAGTCATTGTCACTTTCACCTTCATCTCCTCTATGTTTACAGTTCTGCGGCCGTTTACCACGGTCTTGGGTTCACTAGAGGAACATGAGAGCCCGAGAACTACCACAGGTGACGGTGGGTGGCCCTTTTTAACACTGAGAGAGCGCGGGTAGCTGCAGAGCCACCTGGACCACTTTTATTAGACAGCTGATCTCCCGCTGTAAAAAAATTACACCAATTACACCATGGCAACTGAAGCCATGATCTTGGCATATACACTTGCTAACAGGCAGTATAATTATGTGCGACAGTCAGAAAGTGCTTAAAGCAGAACTTCACTCTCTCAATCAACAATTAATGCTTTTAATCCTTCTGCTTCTAGCAAATAGATATGAAAGTTTATATTATTTACTTATTTATAATTTTATTTGTACATTTCTTCAGTTATTTCCTGGCTTCCAAGCCTAGGCAAATGATACCATACATCCCAGGAATTTTTAGGAGGGGAGGAGGGGTTTTCTCAGCTAAGCACACCCTCCTGTTTGCATGCCTGAGCTAAGGAAAGATGGATTCCAGTAAGTACATGCTACACAAATCATCTGCTCTTACTCAAGATGGCCACAGCCAGAAATGTTAGAGGGGTATTTATCAAAGCGATTTCAAAGCGAAATAAAGCATAGAGACATGGATGGGTCGGTGAGTATGCTTTGAATATTAAAACTGAATTAAACAGCATTTTTGGTTTGTGATGCTCAGATGCAAGTGTAGTTAAAGTGATTGTAAACAATCACCTTGTAAAACAACCCATTAAGTTTAAAATAGAAATGAAAGGCAAAACATTTTTTTATAGATATAAAACATTATAAATACAATTTTCCCATTTTTTTCTAAGTGACCACATTCCTTCTGTTCTTAGCAGTGGCGGCTGGTTAAGTTTTAGGATGGGGGGCGCCAGACCCCGCCCTTTCTTTTTTAATCCCTCCTACTTTTCATAAGCACCACCCCTTATAGAATCCACCCACTCAGCCAGCATCACAGATAGGGTATACAGCCCAGCATCACAGATATGGTATACAGCCAGCTTCACATATATGGTATACAGCCAGCATCGCAGATATGGTATACAGTCTAGCACCATAGATACGGTATACAGCCCAGCATCATAGATATGGTATACAGCCAGCATCACAAATATGGTATACAACCTAGCATCATAGATATGGTATACAGCCAGCATCATAGATATGGTATACAGCCCAGCATCATAGATATGGTATACAGCCTAGCATCACTGATACGGTATACAACCAGCATCATAGATACGGTATACAGCCAGCATCATAGATACTGTATAAAGCCAGCATCATAGATATGGTATACAGCCAGCATCATAGATACGGTATACAGCCAGAATCATAGATATGGTATACAGCCAGCATTATAGATATGGTATACAGCCAGCATCATGGATACGGTATACAGCCAGCATTATGGATACGGTATACAGCCAGCATCATAGATATGGTATACAGCCAGCATCATAGATACGGTATACAGCCAGAATCATAGATACGGTATACAGCAAGCATCATAGATATGGTATACAGCCCAGCATCATAGATATGGTATACAGACCAGCATCATAGATATGATATACAGCCCAGCATCATAGATACGGTATACAGCCAGCATCATAGATATGGTATACAGCCCAGCATCATAGATATGGTATACCTGTCTCTTATACACAT
>BLSH010509111.1:649315-666327 GCA_018402905.1 Glandirana rugosa
CTCACATTCATTTGTGCCTGGAGGCGAGACACACTTCCCCTTCCCGACACTAGTGTCGGAAGGAAATGCACTTCCGACACTGGTGAAGGGAAGGGGTCGATCCGTCAGGGGGTATGTCAATCTTGTGAGGGTCCCTTGTATCAATTGGGAATCGCGCGGGGGACGTCCAATTGGGGAAGTGACGGTTACCGTAAATGTGTCATTAGTCACGCAAAAATATCGTGACTAGCGGCATATTTACGGTTACCAGGGTTTTTTCACAGTTTTGCAAGGCTGTACAGGCGACGTTATAGCGTCGTGGCATTGATTGGTTTGCGCAAAAGTGGTCGCGTTTACGGATGATGAGAATTCATTTTTGGGGTTTTTAAAATTTTTTTATTTTTTACTAAAAATGGCGGCGATCTGCGATTTTTGGCGGTGCTGCGATATTGCAGCGGACATGTCGGAACGTTTTGACACTTTTTTGGGACCATTGGCATTTATACGGCGATCAGTGCTATAAAAACGCACTGATTACTGTGTAAATGCCATTGGCAGTGAAGGGGTTAACCTGCAGGGGGCGCGCTAAGGGTTAACTATGTTCCCTGGGAGTGTTCTAACTGTATGGGGGACTGCCTAGCTGGGGAAGGGAAGTGGTCACAGCCTTCACGTAAAGGAAGGCTGTGATCACAGCCCTTCCCCTTCACACAGAGCGGAGGTCCGTGTTTACTTACACTCTCTGCATTCACATGCCGAACTCTGCAGACTCCCAGCCTGCTTCTCCGCATGCGTAACTCTGCAACACTCCTGCCTGCCTGCCTGCCTATTAGATGGGGTAAGTGCGGGACTTGTCCCGACTTCGGGGGGGTTCGTCTCTGCAAAAGTGCCCCCATCTGTGTCACTGGCTGCAAAAGTGCCCCACCTGTGTCACTGGCTGCAAAAGTGCCCCCACCTGTGTCACTGGCTGCAAAGTGCCCCACCTGTGTCACTGGCTGCAAAAGTGCCCCCACCTGTGTTCTGTGATGCTGAGCTGTATACTGTGTCCTGTGATGCTGAGCTGTATACTGTGTCCTGTGGTGCTGAGCTGTATACTGTGTCCTGTGATGCTAAACTGTATGCTGTGCCCTGTGATGCTGAGCTGTATACTGTGTCCTGTGATGCTGAGCTGTGTACTCCTGACACAATATGTGGAATACAGGGGATAGAGTGGGTGGATTCTATAAGGGGTGGGGCTTATTAGAAGTAGGAGGGGTCAAAAAGAAAGAGCGGGGCCTGGCGCCCCCCCATCCTAAAACTTCCCTAGCCGCCACTGTTTGCTGCTTTCTTTTTATTTTTAAGGAGTGTCTCTCTGTCCATACGTTTGACTTTTGCTTTCAGGGCTTCTAAATCCTTCCTTTTGTAGCCCTTCTCTACAAACCTTCTTATCAGGATTTCTGTTTGTTCCTCAAAATATTTTCCATTGCTGCAATTCCTCCTGATCCTCATGATTTGCCCTTTGGACACGTTTCCTGTCCATTTATGATGATGGCAGCTACTGATGGGTATGTATCTGTTACGGTCCGTTTGTTTGAAGAAAGTCCCTGTTCCTAATTTGTTGTTATCTTTATAAATTTGCAAATCCAGATAGATAGTCAATACTTTCTTTGTCCCAACATCCTGTGATAGAAATAACGTATTGGTTGTTAATTTCTTCAAAGAAATCTTTTGGTGAGCCTTCCGAGCCTTTCCATATCATCCCAATATCATCGATATATCGCCTGTAGCATTTTAAATTAGGTCTTTTTACATTGTAGATTTGTTCTTCCTCCCACTTGTTCATGAATAAATTTGCTACGCTTGGGGCATATCTTGCCCCCATAGCCACGCCTTTTGTTTGCACGTAGTGGTGCCCTTTGTGCCAGAAGTAGTTGCTATTCATAGCTATTTCCAGGCCTTTTCTTATGAATTCTATTTGTTCATGTCTCATATTTGTATACTTATGTAGTGCCCATACTGCACTCCTTAAACCATCTTTCTGAATGATGTTAGTATACAATGAGTTAACATCTATGGTCACCACTCACCAGTATGTCTCCCTTCTCCATGTTGATGTTTTTTAGTTCCGCTATCAGTTGCTTGCTTTCCTTCAGATATTACCTTCCTTTTGGGACCCATTGTTGCAAGTATTGGTCCAGGTGTTCCCCCAACCTAGCAAATAGGGAATTGATTACACTGATAATGGATCTTTCTGGGGGCTTCTCTTGGTTCTTATGTATCTTTGGGACATGGTAGATAACTGGTGTTTTGAATACATCGGGCACCAGATATTTTGCCTTCTTCTTGCTAAGAATGCCAGTTTCATTCCCTTTATTGATATATGATTTAAATTTCTTTTCATATTTTTTCTTTGGGTTAGATTTTCATTTCTTGTAAGTGTCTTTCTTGTTTAGCAAGTTCTTAATTTCTTCCTTGTAATCTTTTTTGTTCAAAATGACTAATCCTCCTCCATTGTCTGCGGGGCGAATGACCACCTCTTTCTCTTTTTCATTATCCTTCATGGTCTTCCACACTTTTCTTGTTTCAATCTCTTGATTTTCAATTTCCTGTCATCCTCCTCCACCATCTTTTTGAAGACTTTTAAGCTGGCATTGCTTTGGTTCTTTGGGTTAAATATGGATTTATTTCTTAAGTTGGTACATTTATATTTTGTTTGGGTAGTAGCCTGTTGTTCAGATTTCTTTATACAGAAGTATTTTTTCATGTTGAATTTCCTGAATTTGAACTTCTGTAAATCTATGTATACCTCAAATTTGTCTTTTGTTCAGAGCATATTTTAGGTTAAGACTAATATTTCCTATTCGTCCTGATTAAACACTACATTACTGACATTGAAGATGCTCGTCCCTATTGTTTTCTTCTTCTTTTTCTTTGTCCCCACTTGTTTGCCCCTGGTCCATTGCTTCTTTCCGATCCACGATGTCTGGGGGATGACTCTTGTCCGTTCCTCCATCCATCCCTCTGTTGTTCCCTGGCAACTTCCCTCTGATAATGATGTTGGGTTCTCTGAGGTTGCCATGTGTGTTGCTACCCTTGATGTCTTGGGGGCCCCACCCTCGATAAAGTCTGGGTGACCCGAAACCTCCCCTGCTTCTCAGTGACTTCCATCTGTATCCCATGGGTAAAAAATCCCTTCTGCATTGGGGTTCACTATACCTTTCTTGGCATGCATCTGCATATTTGAGGGGTGAAAACCTATTATAGGTAGTGATTGGTCCTCTCGTGGGTTCCAGGCCCTTGGCTGTGACCTCTTCCAGGACTGTGGTTTATGTTGACCTTGTTTGGTCTGTTATTATGGATTAGGGTCCTAACATTATATCCCCTAGGTTTGGTCCTAGGTGCCCTATGATTTTAATGTCTAATTTCATTCCTCCTCACTTTCTACTGAGGTCTCCCTTGATTCATCAATCATAGAAACATCAGGTACTTCTTCTCCATATTCCTCATCCGCCTGCCATTTGTAGATCTGCTGGTTCCTGCAGTCCAACAGGTCTCTGCGGTATTTTCTCTGTTTCTTCTGTTGGATGCCTTTATCATACTTTTGTACAGCTTCTTGGAGGGTAAAAATGAAACAGAATGGATTTTTCTGTTAAACTCTCTCCAACCAGAAGGCATAAATATTGACATCGACCTTAATTGTTTCATCCCTAATGAATAAATATACGATTGTTGTTTTACTTAGGCAAATCCCATGGTAACACATTATTGACCCCTATCTCTTTTCTGCCGCCTAATACAAGTTTATACATGTATCACTTCCTTTTTATATACAAATAAAGTATTTTATTTTATTTTTATTTTCATTTGTAATATTTTTATTAGAATTTTTTCAGTTTTCTAATTTTTCCATTTTTAATGTGTCAAGTGTTTTATATTCTATATACTTTATTTTATATGTCATAGCACAAGATGATATCGTAACAACCCTGGTACTAATTATAGTGATATTGGACTATAGGCACCATACACTTATGCAATATGGCCGCTGCCTCCCAGATAGTAACATCAAATTACCCATGCAATCATCAATGGCCTAGGATTGCCATTGCATCGTCATTGCAAGGCTGTTTTTGTGTGCTCCTGGGTTGCTAGGACACAATGTACAAACTTCGCATAGAATTACGACTGAAACATGGGAAAACAAAATGGCAGCGGGTCACATGTTATCTTTGAATCGCTCAAAGATTCATCATTTGGAGCAGTGGTCACTTTGTATGAACTTTGTTGTCTTTTTAATTGCACAAGGTCTTATAGAACTGGTCACTTAATATTGCTTTGCAGCACTGATTAAATAGCACTTATCACTGTTTATATTATATGCAGAACTGTTTATAAACACTATTTTTTTAATGCTAAACACCTTAAAGCGGAGGTCCGCCAATGAAAAAAAAAATTAAAAGTTAGCAGCTACACATACAGTAGCTGCTGACTTTTAATAATAGGACACTTACCTGTCCTGGAGTCCAACGATGCCTGCACCCGCCGCGGATCTTCGGATCGGGGGACAGGTGCAGCCGCCTCCATTGCGGGTAAGGGAACCCAGACATGTAGCATTACAGCTTCACGCCGGGCACCTTACTGCGCATGCGCGAGGCGGCCAGTAGCAGAGCGAGCAGGGAGAAGGGAGCCGGGCCAGAGCTCCCGGATGTGTGGAAAAGGACACTTGTATAAAGACAGGTGTTCTCTCCCCCCCCCCCCCGAAAGGTGCCAAATGTGACACCTGAGGGGCGGAGGAATCCAACCAGCGGAAGTTCCACTTTTGGGTGGAACTCCGCTTTAAATGCTTTTTTGCACATTGTGTATATATGATCTATATATTGGTTCACATAGAAGTTTTTAGGTATTGATGCAGCGCCATATCCATTTTTCATACTTACATTTCTGGGCACTGCCCTCCACCCTGTGTTGTCAATAAATAGGGGGAAGGCTCTGCTCAAGTGCTTTTTGTTCTCTGGATGGGAAGTGGGACCAGAGTCGTACACCTAGAACCATCACTCTGCCTGATTATGGACTTTGGGGACTCTTCCCTAGGGAAGGTATGCACTTGGCAGCCTGCCGTTACAGTTGGGGAGAGATGTATGCAGTATGGTCAATATGTTGCTGGACTGTACTACCTAGATGTTCATTATAATTTCATGCCTGGTCAGAAGTTACTACGAAGGGATGCATGAAGGTACATAGTGTATTCAAAAGTACACATGGGAGTGAAGAGAAATTAATGGAAGGCCATCACAAAGGGTTAACTCAGCTAAGGCGTAACCATGAATTGGTGGGAATGTAATAGCAGCCAGACATTGGAGAGCAGTACCAGCATGGGTGGCAGGTCCTCTGATAGCAAGGGGGTTAGTGCTCTGACTTCCTCTCTAATGGTCAGTGCCCCTGGTGCAATCAGGACTGAACCCGTGGTACGAGACCCCATGGACTCAGCCAAAGGTACTGGAGAGCTCCAGGGCGGGACCTCATTCTGCCACTAGGAGTGAGGTGGCAGAGAAAAGCTGGACTGGTGGAGTGGGACACAAGCTTAGCGGTGTCCCCCTCTAAACGCTACATTCTGGAAGAAAAGGTGTGCAGCGATATGGGACAGAGTGTTTCACAGTAGGAATCCTCACGTCATTACGTAGCTGCATGGCTCACTTCTAAGGCTCGATTCACATCAATGCATTTTGCTTTTGGGCATTTTTTCAGTGCTTCCTGCGTTTTTTTACTGCGTTTTGATGCGTTTTTACCACAATTTTGCATTTATTTTTAAAAAATTGGGGGGTGGGAATTTTGTTGCTAGGCAAATTTAAAAACCGCAAATCGCGGCAAAATTGCGGTAAAAACGTATGCTCATTCAAGTCTATTACATGCAAAATGCTGCATTTTTTGGGAAAAAAAGTCCCCGACCCTTTCCAAAAACGCAGAGATACAAAAATGCATTGATGTGAACATGTTCCATAGGAACCCATGTTAAAAAAAATCCCTGCATTTCTGCAAAAAAACATACAGATAGTATGGCTGAAATCGCATTGCATTCGGACCAAACTCGCACAGGACCCTTTTTTTGGTCCGCAGCAGAATCGGATCGCATGGGTGTGAACACCCATGCGATCTGATTCCTGTCCGAGTTTGCAGTTCGCACTGCGACATGCGAACTGATTTGGGGGTGTCACCACTGTGTACTGGCTCTCATGGATGAAACATAAACATGAAACATAAACAACAGATTTTGTGACACCCCATTAGCATTACCAGTGTGGGCTTGTTCACACTAGTGGCAGGCACTTAGCTCCTCTGAAAAGCGATCCATGCTCAGATTGCTTTTTTGGAAGATGGTGAGGAGGTAACCTCTGAAATGCCACATCACTTGAGTCGGTTGCATTTGAGGGTGGTATTGCCTGCTGAATATGACTGGGGGCATAATTCCTGCTGCGGTCATGATGCAAAGCATTGCAGTCATGGCATGTGTACAGCCCCGGCTGCTGCAGCTAAAGGGGGGGGGGGGGGTTTTCAGTGACACCATGCCTTAACCATGGGGTTTTACAGCCCCCCAGCTGCTAGTGTAAATGAGCCCTGAATGTACCAGTAGTTTCTAAAAAAGAACCATTTTGTAAAACTGCATTGGAGAAATATATTGGTGAGCTGTTTGGCTTCCCACTACTCCTGAGAGAAAAGGAAGCAAGCAATGGTTGTTCCCATGGTACACAAATTATGAGGCATTCTTTATTCCAGGATAATGAATTGCTTTCGGTTGAGAGATGAAAATTTATCAGCCTGTGCTATTAGAAGGCATGAACGGGATGACTGATAACTAGGATTTCCTGATACTTGATAGGAATTAAGGGAGTGCATTCGCAGTTGAGGTGGATCCAGAACTTGCCTGGCGTAAGATGAGAGATTGTATGCAGCTGGAGGAGTTTCTGATTTAGAGGCAACTGTGAATCCTAAACTCCCAGCAGCTATAATGTTCAATTAAAGCATGTGCATAGTCAAAATGTCAGTGGTTTAAGCAGTACTGTAACAGAAATACAGCTAAGGCCAACAAAATTACAGTAGCAGCTGAGTCAGTATTGAGCTGTGCGATTAGATGACTGATAAACTGTTAGTAATGTTACTGAAGCATGTGAGAGTCCTTAAGGCCTCATTCACACACAGGCATTCGGGAATCGCAAGCAGAATCAAGGTGATTCTGCCTGCGATTCCAAATCGTGCAACGTACATTTGGGTGCCATTCATCTTGAATGAATCGCCTCTGGCTCAGGGCCATAATTTGGTCCCTGAGCTTCTTTCCTGCCACAAACACACATAGGGCAGCCCATTAAAGTGAATAGGCTGGGCTATGCATGACATGTGGAACTGTGTGAAAATTGCCCACACAAAATCACAAGCAGGAACATGTGTTCCCACTACATTGTGTGCAGTGTGAAAAAGGGCCTTAGCGCATTGATTTTATTCTTAAAATGACAATCAAATCAAAGATACAAATAAATCTGAGGAAAAAATTCCCATTAAACCACAGCTTCATCACTTACAAGGATGCGTAGTGTGATTAGGGAATAGGAGGGTTATGTTTAAACATTTGTATGTATATAGACACCCTTTAAATTTCCATTGGGGGCGTGCCTAGTCTTGGCATGTGAGAGGATGCTGATTCCCGTGCTCCCGCCGAAGATCAGATTATACTCAGCATGAGAGACATCTCCTGGGACGTGTTTTGCCCACCCCCACCTTCATTATTTGCAGTCCACCAGCGAGATCTAGATTGCAGTACCGTCTGGTCCCCAGAGCGATGACCAAGTGGAATAAAGACGCCGGAGCAGCACCGGACCCGGGCTCCCAAGATGGCGCCAGCCCTGATCCCTGTGCTCCCGCCGAAGATCAGCTTATACTCAGCATGAGAGACATCTCCTGGGGCGTGTTTTGCCCCCCGCCACCTTCATTACTTGCAGCCCACCAGCGGGATCTACACTGCAGCGCCATCCGGATACCAGAGCGATGCCCAAGCAGAATAAAGATGCCCCGCTCACTAGCCAAAGACAGGGGCAGAGAAGCAGCTGCGAGGCTGCAGTGTTTTGCCTGAAGTGCGGCCTCAGAACCCTCTGTATTGCTCAGCGTGTCGGTTCCTGCAGCAGCAAAGCCTGAGGATACTGAGAGGACATCAGCTTCAGCACCATGTGAAGTAACAGAGAGAGACGGGCATGCTGTGTGGGTCGAGGCAGCTGGAAGGGAGGAGAAGGGGTGGCCTGTTAGCATTCAGCCTTCTCCAGCTGCTCAAATAGGGGAACCAACCCTTAAAGATGTATTCATGGCTGTACAGAACTGCAATCATACTCTGACCTCCCAGACTACCCAGTTTCAACATCTTAGAGAGGAAGTCACTATCATATGCCATGATATGCAAAAAGTGCGGGAGCGCCCAACTGCTCTAGAGGGCCAGGTCAGCACCATAAAGGATGAGATGGGCCCCATGCAGCGTGACCTTAAGGTAGTGGGTATTCAATGTAACCACCATGCCAACCCCATAGATGACCTTGAAAATAGACTTTGCAGGAACACTGTACAAATTCTTGGTCTTCCAGAGCACATGGAAGGGAGGAATCCCACTGAGTTAATTGAGCAATGGCTGCTAGATGTATTCAACAAGCAAAACTTTAGTCCTTTCCTTGCGGTGGAATGTGTACATCGGATCCCTGCTAGACCTCTACCTGCAGGTAATCTTCCAAGCCATTCATTTTAATCTATTAAGGTCCTGGCCTATTTTTTACCATTGGTGTTTACAAGTTAAAATATTTTTTTTTTGCTAGAAAATTACTTAGAACCTCCAAACATTATATATTTTTTTCAGGCATGTAGCGACTGTCCCGATTCTCCAGGAGCCTGATGGTGATTCTCAGAGGCAGGGAGGGTTACACATTCCTCAGGGTGTAGGGCATGGTGGGTGATGAGCAAGAAAAAAAGTTAAGCGCCAGTCACTTTTATGCTTTAAACAGGAGAAAGTTTATTTCTCAACAGGAGAAATATAGGAGAGAGGGGACAGGGCACAGGACACCCTTAGTAATGATCAATGGGTAGGCAGACTCCTTAGACAAAAATTGGTGAGATAAGGTAGGCAGCAGTACAGGAAAAGGAGCCTTTAAGCTAAACCAGCACATCTGTACTTTGTAGGACAGTCTCCTCTAGTAACTGAACTGTACTCAAAGCTTCCTGCACATGAATTCACTTGGACGAGTTCTCTCCTGCAGTCTTCCCAGCCGCACCATAGCCTCCAGCTCATGTAAAGTCCGCTCAGAACTCCATCCCTCTCAGAATCAATTCCACATCTTTGGCAGGCTTTCATTAGCATAACTTGAACACCCAGATAGGCCTCGGACAGGCCTAACTGTCGACCACCTGGATAAGCCTCAGGCTTCAGGCCTAGCAGCCAGGAACTACTTGATGCACATCCACCTAGGCCGCAGCCCACAGTGGGAACTCCCAGATCACCTGACTTCTTCCAGTTAAATACCTTCGACCATCACGCAAAGCTAAAAATCTGATCGGCTGAGAAAAGTATGTTTATTAATAAGCTAACTTACTGTAGCTCATCACTCTAAAGTCAGAGGCAACAGCACCATCTACTGACAGAAGGGAATAAAGCCATTTAATCTCTAAACACTACTAATCAGCCAGGCTGACTATTTTCCAGCATAACTAAATTTACCTGCAACCCTATTCTAGGGTGAGGACGCTACAGACACCCTAGAGAATAAAAATGGCGGTTGTTGCAATACTTTATGTCACACCGTATTTGCGCAGTGGTCTCACAAACACATTTTAAAAAAAAAATACATTTTTTGAATTAAAAAATAAGAAAACAGTAAAGTTAGCCCAATTTTTTTTATATTGTGAAAGTGTAGCCAGGAGCTAGGTATTTACATCCCCTGCAATCAGAAGAGGTTTTGTGTTCTTAACTATAGTACAGCTGCTTTCCCCTAGCGTTCCAGTTTAGCTGATTTTTGACTCTGATATTAATAAGAGAGTAATGCATCTTGGGAAATGTAGTTGACTTGCAAGGATTTCCCCCTGGCTGCACTGGGATGAAACTACAACAAAAAACGGGCTGATGGAAAGAAGAGATTTATGGGAGAAGAAAAACATCCTGGGAGAGACTATAAGAATGTAGGCTTTGGGCCTGGCATATTCTCTCTGGACCGTCGTGGATCTGCGTGCAAGGAATCTGTTGCTGGAAGTGGCAGAATCGCAGCCTGCTTCTACAGACTTGTCAACCCAGCTACCCTGAAGGACATCAGCGGACAGCCTGAGTACCCTGTCTTACAACAGTCGGAGGTCCATTCCTGTTCCATCCACCCCACAGGGGCGACAGATCCGGGAGAGCCGCGGTGTGAGGCAGTGGAGGCCGGAGACCATTCCAGGAGCCTAGACCAGGGTCTGCCCGCACACTGAGCTTGGACACTATACACAGACATCCATACAATCCAGGGGCGTAACGATAGGGGTTGCAGGGGTTGCGATTGCAACCGGGCCCCATGCTCCAGGGGGCCCATGTGCTTCCCTTGTACACCTGGATAGGAGGGATGGCGGGGGCAGCATTTAGAGGAACCATAATGGAGGAGATTGGATCCTCTATATGCTGCCCCCACTGCCCCTCCTATCCAGTTTACTTGTCTTCTGCTGTTCCCAGGGTCTGGATGCGGGACCATAATAAAGGGACCCGTGATGGGAGTAAAGGGCCCCAGGATCAGGGGTCAGGGGGGCCCTTCCTAATTTCTTGCACCTGGGCCCTGAAGGTTCTAGTTACGCCTCTGATACAATCCATTAGTCGGTTGCTGCTTGTAGTTCCACAGAGCTAATTTTGCAAGTCACTGTTCACTGTGAAGCTTCTAATGTTTCTCTACTATAGGACTGCTGTTTCCTAATCATACTTCATTCCTTTGGATTAGCATTGTTCCATCAGGAAATATTTCTTGCGTGCAATTAAGACTACAGAGAGCTAGCTGAAGACCAATTAAATTGTCAAGCAAGTGTCACTGGATTACCTTTACGTCTCTTTCCCCACACTTAGGAATACATATACAGTCAGGTCCATAAATATTGGGACATCGACACAATTCTAATCTTTTTGGCTTTATGCACCACCACAATGGATTTGAAATGAAACAAACAAGATGTGCTTTAACTGAAGACTTTCAGCTTTAATTTGAGGGTATTTACATCCAAATCAAGTGAATGGTGTAGAAATTACAACAGTTTGTATATGTGCCTCCCACTTTTTAAGGGACCAAAAGTAATGGGACAGATTAACAATTATAAATCAAACTTTCACTTTTTAATACTTGGTTGCAAATCCTTTGCAGTCAATTACAGCCTGAAGTCTGGAACGCATAGACATCACCAGACGCTGGGTTTCATTCCTGGTGATGCTCTGCCAGGCCTCTACTGCAACTGTCTTCAGTTCCTGCTTGTTCTTGGGGCATTTTCCCTTCAGTTTTGTCTTCAGCAAGTGAAATGCATGATCAGATTCAGGTTAGGTGATTGACTTGGTCATTGCATAACATTCCACTCCTTTCCCTTAAAAAACTCTTTGGTTGCTTTCACAGTATGCTTCGGGTCATTGTCCATCTGCACTGTGAAGCGCCATCCAATGAGTTCTGAAGCATTTGGCTGAATATGAGCAGATAATATTGCCCGAAACACTTCAGAATTCATCCTGCTGCTTTTGTCAGCAGTCACATCATCAATAAATACAAGAGAACCAGTTCCATTGGCAGCCATACATGCCCACGCCATGACACTACCACCACCATGCTTCACTAATGAGGTGGTATGCTTTGGATCATGAGCAGTTCCTTTCCTTCTCCATACTCTTCTCTTCCCATCACTCTGGTACAAGTTGATCTTGGTCTCATCTGTCCATAGGACATTGTTCCAGAACTGTGAAGGCTTTTTTAGATGTTGTTTGGCAAACTCTTATCTGGCCTTCCTGTTTTTGAGGCTCACCAATGGTTTACATCTTGTGGTGAACCCTCTGTATTCACTCTGGGGAAGTCTTCTCTTGATTGTTGACTTTGACACACATGCACCTACCTCCTGGAGAGTGTTCTTGATCTGGCCAACTGTTGTGAAAGGTGTTTTCTTCACCAGGGAAAGAATTCTTCGGTCATCCGCCACAGTTGTTTTCCATGGTCTTCTGGGTCTTTCGGTGTTGCTGAGCGTTCTTTCTTTTTAAGGATGTTCCAAACAGTTGATTTGGCCACACCTAATGTTTTTGCTTTCTCTCTGATAGGTTTGTTTTGTTTTTTCAGCCTAATGATGGCTTGCTTCACTGATAGTGACAGCTCTTTGGATCTCATATTGAGAGTTGACAGCAACGGATTCCAAATGCAAACAGCACACTTGAAATGAACTCTGGACCTTTTATCTGCTCCTTGTAAATGGGATAATGAGGGAATACACACCTGGCCATGGAACAGCTGAGCAGCCAATTGTCCCATTACTTTTGGTCCCTTAACCACTTCAGCCCCGGAAGAATTTCCCACTTTAGGACCAGAGCACTTTTTGCGATTCGGCGCTGCGTCGCTTTAACTGATAATTGCGCGGTCGTGCGACGTTGTACCCAAACAAAATTTGCGTCCTTTTTTTCCCACAAATAGAGCTTTCTTTTGGTGGTATTTGATCGCCTCTGCTTAATTTCTGATCGCTGCTATAAACAAAAGAAGAGCGACCATTTTGCAAAAAAACCCAAATTTCTTACTTTTTGCTAAAATTCAAATCCAAAAAAAAAATATAAAAAAACATTTTTTTTCACCGTTTTTGGCCGATTTATATAATTCCTCATATTTGCGATAAAAAAAATTGCAATCGGCATTTATTGATTGGTTTGCGCAAAAGTGGCCGCGTTTACGGATGGTGAGAATTAATTTCTGGGGTTTTTAGGTTTTTTAAAATTTTTTACCAGTAATGGCGGCGATCTGCGATTTTTAGCGGTAATGCGATATTGGGGGGGACATGTCGGAACATTTTGACACTTTTTTGGGACCAATGACATTTATTCAGCGATCAGAAATTTAAATGTCCACTGATTACTGTATAAATGTCATTGGCAGTGAACGGGTTAACCTGCAGGGGGAGAGCTAGGGGTTAATCGTGTTCCCTGGGTGTGTTCTTACTGTGGGGGGGTTGGGCTAACATGGGCATGAGAGATCTAACTGATCCCAGTGACAGGGATCAGTAGATCTCTCATGCCCCACTGACAGGGCGGGGAACCGCTGTGTTTACATCGGCGGTTCCCCGTTCTTTCTCTGTAGCCGCTCATCGCGGCTCGCCGGCGGACATCGGGTCCGCCCGAGCCACGGGCACACTCCCCAGGAGTGCGGCGGGTGCGCGCGCGCGCCGCCGGCGCGCGCCCCTGGTGGCCAAATGCGAATCGCCGCTCATTTACAGCGATTCGCGCAGGGCTCCCCCACTGCCGCCGTGAAAAGACGGCGCGCGGTGGGGAAGCGGTTAAAAAGTGGGAGGCACATATACAAACTGTTGTAATTCCTACACCGTTCACCTGATTTGGATGTAAATACCCTCAAATTAAAGCTGAAAGTCTGCAGTTAAAGCACATCTTGTTTGTTTCATTTCAAATCCATTGTGGTGGTGTATAGAGCCAAAAAGATTAGAATTGTGTCAATGTCCCAATATTTATGGACCTGACTGTATATTGCTTTGCTGAAATTACCAAAACTGCATTCACTAAAGAACTCTCTATAATAACAGGTTGAATATTGCTATAGTTACTGTTTGCTGGTGTTGTACATGTTTATCTGCTGTCTTGCTGCTCTTATGTGAGTGAGCAGTAGAGAGTGGTCTAACACCAGCAAGAGTCATTCTTCTACTGTCCTGTGCCACACGCACATGTGCAGTATATGTACTTATTGGGTTTAAACAAATGTAATCTACATTAAGTGATATTTTATTAAAGTGTGTCCGTTATTCCTTTATCATTAATATTTTATGTGAATAATCTCACCCAGTTGGGTTAAGGTTTTTTTTTTATATATCTTTTGAGTAAGCATTACTGATTAAACTCAATTTGGTGTATTTCATCACTGTGTCATTATTAAAGGAAACTAGCACAATGAGTGAACCCAGTGTGTCCGACGTGGCAGAAGACTCACAGGGACAGGGCAACCAGAGGGGTATTGATATTTCTTGCGACCCTCAAGAGGGCAGCGCTACATTTGGGGGCTCGTCCGGGATACCCCTCATGTTAAGCCCAAGCAAGCCTGATGACCCACCTCGAGAGAAGGGAAAGATGGACTCTGTCACTGCCACCAGTCAGGTGCAAGAGGAAGGCAGTCGTTTGGAATTGGCCAGTGTGGTGAAGTTACCTGGAATTGGGTGGTCTGAGAGGGAGGTAAGGCAGCTGATAAGAAGAGCCATCCCAGAGCAAGGATCTTATGTTGTGGATGTGAAGCCTTAATTTGAGCAAGACTACACTTATGCCTTGATCGAGTGGTGGGAGAGTGTTCTGGCTGGATTTCTGAAAGGGAATGTGAGCTTAGCTGAAGGGTTAGAGGCTCAAGTGATACCTCTGCAGATAGAGGGAAATCTAGAAGAGCAATCCAAATGTGGTTCCATGAGTCCTGAGGAAGAAAGGATGGGGATGCCTCCAGCTTCTTTTTACATGGATATGAGCCGACTGGTTCAAAGCTTGATCAAGAGGAATAATATTTCAGGAAATCAGGGTTATAGGAGACTGCAGTTCTTCCCAGGTCGCACTCCAACCCCAGAAGGTGAAGAAGAATTTGAAAGTTGAATGGATCAAGCCATTCAAGCAGTGGAAGACTGGAATGTGCTGGAGGCAGTGAAAAGACAGAGGATAAGTGAAAGCTTGAGAAGTCCTGCCCCAGATGTTATCCAGAGGCTGAAGAGAGGAAAGCCTGATTGTGTAACCATGGACTATATGTGAAGTTTATGGCAGGGTAGAGAAGATTCCTGACTTGATGTACAAATTAGAGCACACTCATCAATACAGAGGAGAGAAACTGTCTGCTTATGTTGTCAGAGTGGATCATGTTCTACATCAAATAATTCTAAAAAAAGACCCGAAAGAGGCTGATAAAGTCAGGCTAGAACGAATTCTGCAAGGAGCAAGACCCAACCATCCAATTGTGCTTCGTCTGCTATTGAAAGGGGCACAGATGGCTCCAACCTACCCTGAGTTGATGAGACTGGTTAGAGAGGAGGAAGCTTTGTTGGATGAAAAGAATCAAGGACCACAAGAAGGGATCAAAGCCATTCCAAAGACTGGGAAAGTGTCCGCGCAGCCTGTGCAAATAGAGCAAGAGGTTTCAGAGGCAGACAGTGAAGAGGAATGAGAGTAGGGGGAGTGTTCTAAGGCTCCAATGGCTTTGCCTGTTCCTGAGGATTCCCCAGTCAAATTGCTTACACAAGTAGCTCAAGCACAAGATTAACAACAGGCATTGTTGTGAGTGATTGAAGCTCAAGTTACAGCTCAGTTGGATAAGACTGATTCCCGAAAGTGCTTTCAGTGTGGAAAGCATGGGCATTTCCGAAGACAGTGTCCTAAAAGGGATGGGGAATTCAATTTCCTAGCTGAATTGTTGAAAGCATTGCAGCAATTGTTATCCACTCAGAAGGTGGGTAACTTCAAGGGGTCTCAGTGAGGGAGCCAACTGAGAACCGGAGAAGAAACTGTGCTCCAAAAATCAGAAGAGAGGCAAACAGAGTCCGAAGAAAGGGAATAAGAAGGGTGTAACATACCCCAAATCAACTAACCCGTCACTGGGGTCTGAGGGTCGGGCACAGGGAGTCAATGCTCGATCACCAGATAATAGACTTAAATAATGTGCAGCGCTAAAAAATTATATTATGTGATCAAAAACCGGGAATTACCCCGATAAAATGTCTATAAAAGTGATGATAAACCAAAACAAAAAGTCCAAAAAATCCATCAAAAAATTAATAAAGTTCCAAACACCAACGTGAAAAAATGAAGATAAAAAACGATAATCAATTGGTGAATATTCAATATATCATAGTGTTCCACCATAAGAAGTGCATCCACCACATTACAGATGAGGTACTCTTACCAGATATCAGCTGGTAAACCGCATATATGGATAGCCAATATAGGTAGGTTACACCAGGATCAAATCGACACTCCTCATATATGAACAATCATCCACGGTCCAGATGACGGATGAACATTTCAAGGGAAAAACCACAGATGACGGATGTCAACAGGTAAACCGTATGTATGGATAACCAGTATGGAGATATCACACCAGGGTCCGACCGACCCTTCTCAACCGTCAACGGTCCAAATGGCAAATCAATGCTTCAAAGGAAAATCATCAGTGGCTCATTAACAATGGAGACCAAACAGGGCAGAGATTTGTTAACTTTGGTTTTCTCACTGTTTTCTTTTCATTTTATCCTTCGTTGCTTGTGAATTGTGTGTGACTCACAAAACCTCGCTCTTCGGACCCTGGTGTGATATCTCCATACTGGTTATCCATACATACGGTTTAGCCGTTGACACCCATCATCTGTGGTTTTTCCCTTGAAATGTTCATCAGTCATCTGGACCGTTGATGATTGTTCATATATAGTGTTGAGCGAACCCGGACTGTAACGTTCGGGTCCGTACCGAACTTTCGGGTGTCCGTGGCACGGACCCGGACCCGGACATTTCAAAAATCGTTCGGGTTCGGTCCGGGGTTCTGCTATTTTACTCCACGTGTTGAGAAGCTGCAGGGCAGCCAATCAACAAGCGTTTCACTGGTTTGCCCTTAGAAGCCATCACAGCCATGCCTACTAATGGCATGGCTGTGATTGGCCGGTGCATCATGTGACCCAGCCTCTTTATAAGCTGGAGTCACAGTGCTGCAGTCACATGCTCCTTGGGTTAGTGTAGGGAGAGGTAGCTGACTGCGTGAGGGACAGATTTGAGCCATTTTAAGACCTGATCCTGCATCCTGAGATAGATTACTTTACTACTGCTGTCT
>BLSH010509111.1:670787-688332 GCA_018402905.1 Glandirana rugosa
TACTATTTGGTTTTGTTTTCAGGTTTTTTAAGTAGTTTTTTAATTATTTCAAGGTTTGTGGTTGCACTTTTTTACTTCTATTTTTTGCTATTAGTCAACCACTTATAAGTTATATAGTATCACAAGGTGGTATTCTTCACGTAGGTGGTGGAATGTCTACTCCATGAGAATGGTCTATAGTCGACCATTTGGCGTATATACCTATCGGTTGTATCCATCCAATGTGGTCCTACTTTAGCTGTGAGGAGTATATACTTATCTCAACTCGCTTGGAGACCTTCAAGCCCAAGACGACCAGGCAGGCTTGAAGCCCTGTTTCATCCGTGCGATCGTTCGGGTTCCGTCCGGACCCGGACCCGGACTTTGTCCCGAAGTTCGGACGGACCAGCAGAACCCGAACTTCCAGAGGTTCGCTCAACTCTATTCATATATGAGGAGTGTCGATTTCATCCTGGTGTAACCTACCTATGTTGGCTATCCATATATGCGGTTTACCAGCTGATATCTGGTAAGAGTACCTCATCTGTAAGGTGGTGGATGCACTTCTTATGGTGGAACACTATGATATATTGAATATTCACCAACTGATTATCGTTTTTTATCTTCATTTTTTCACGTTGGTGTTTGGAACTTTATTAATTTTTTGATGAATTTTTTGGACTTTTGTTTTGGTTTATCATCATTTTTATAGACATTTTATCGGGGTAATTCCCGGTTTTTGATCACATAATATAATTTTTTAGCGCTGCACATTATTTAAGTCTGTTATCTGTATACACGTATTTTGTTGAAAATGTGGTGCTAGCCGCTTTAGGGTTTAGTGGTTGCACAGTGTTGTAAATTTTCATTTCCAATGCTCGATCACCAACCAGGGCTATAGTTAGATCTTCTCAAAGTGGGCCAAGAAGAGATCTTAAAAGAGTAGGCGTGGACAGGCTACCTGAGAAGCTAGTGGGGCCATCCCCTATTGCGTCCGTGCAGGTAGCAGGTGTCTATACCAGAGCTCTTTTGGACAAGTCACTACTCTACCAGGAATTCTATGATCAGTATTTAAAACATATTCATCTGAATAAACTCAAAGAGCTGGAGATTTGGGGAATTGGGACTGACAAGTTTTCATATGTTGGATACATTCCTATAAGGATCTCTTTTGTGCCAGCAGCTGCAGGAAAGACATAGACGTTTGAGACCTTAGCTGTGGTGTGTCCCAGGCCTCCGGGTGCTGAACAGAATTCCATGTTGATTGGAACTAATACATAACTAGTGAGAAGATTGTTGGAAAATGTAGTGGGAGAAGACGGGTCTGTGTCGACTGGGATCCACCCTCAACTATACCAGGCCTTCCAAGAAGTGATTAAGGAAAAGAATGCTGCCGCTGATGGAGTGGGGTGGATATGGAAGTTGGACACGAAAGAGAAAGTGCTACAGCCAGGAGGGATTGCTTATCTGAAGGCCACCGTGAAACTCACTTGGGAATATACGGGGCCCTTTGTTGTATTGAAGACGCATGCACAAGCTGAAGTTGCTGGGATGCAATGGTTCCAGAATTGGTTTCCACTAAAGCTCTGTTCTGAAGTAGGAAGAAGGTGTCTATCAGCCTCCGAAATGTTACTGATCATATTGTGGTGCAAGGCGCTTGAATGCTGGTAGGGCAGGTGAATGAAGCCACTCCAGTGCCTCCAGCACAAGTTGAGAAGAGTGAGAAATACCAAGGATTACAGAGGGAGATGGAGGAGTGTGCTGCTCTGTTACCCTCTGAATGGAGGAGGAAGATGAAGTCACAGCTGACTCATTGGGAGAAGATTTTTTCTGATAATGATTTTGATGTGGGATGCGCTAAGAGTGCCCAACATCAAATACGTCTACAAGAAGACAAACATTTCCGGAAAGGGCACGGAGGATCCCTCTGAGTGATTTGGAAGATTTGAGGGAGCATTTGGATGAGCTGAAGAAATCTGGGATAATTCAAGAGTCCTGAAGTCCTTATGCTTCACCCATCGTGGTTGTTCGAAAGAAGAACAGGACACTGCGCATGTGTATAAACTATCGAACTCTCAATCGATGAACTGTTCCAGATCAACGCACAACCCCACAGATTGAGGGCGCCCTTCAGTGCCTTGCTGGGGCTAAGTGGTTTAGTGTGCGAGATCTGAAAAGTGGATACTATCAGATAACAATGCATGCAAAAGACAAAGAGAAGACTGCTTTCATCTGCCCACTTGGCTTCTTTGAGTTCAATAGGATGCCACAGGGACTTTCAGGGGCATCAGCAACCTTCCAACGGTTGATGGAAAGAACTGTGGGAGATATGAACCTGATTGAAGTCTTGGTATATCTGGATGACATCATAGTGATTGGAAAAACACTAGAGGAGCATGAGACACAGCTGGAGAAGGTGTTTGAGAGATTACATGAAGAGGGGCTTAAACTATCCCTGGAGAAGTGTCAGTTCTATCATACTTCGGTTACCTATTTGGGACATGTGGTTTAGGCCAAGGGAGTGGCTACTGACCCAAAGAAGTTGGAAGCGGTCACTGCATGACCTGACCTGAGACTGTGATGGAACTGAGATCCTTTCTGGGATTTTTTTCGTATTACCGAAGGTTTGTGGTCAACTTTGCCAAGATTGCCAGGCCTCTCAATGATTTGCTAAAGGTGGCTTCGGGGGAGGAAGAAGGGAAGATGAGAGCAAAGAAATTGGGAAGGAGAGGAAAGAGAGAATCCATCAGAGAACAGTGGACTCGTTCATGTGAAGCAGCATATAAGCAGTTGAAGAGCCTAACAAAAGCCCCCGTCTTAGCATATGCTGATCCGTCCAAACCCTATGAGCTTCATGTGGATGCTAGCCGAGATGGATTGGGAGGCGTCCTTTATCAGGAACAAGATGGTAGGCTCATGCCAGTGGCTTATGTGAGTCAAAGCCTTATTCCCTCTGAGAAGAGTTACCCAGCACACAAATTGGAGTTCCTGGCTCTGAAGTGGGTGATTGTCGACAAACTGAAGGACTATTTGTATGGGACCAAGTTTGTAGTGAAAACAGACAATAACCCGTTAACCTACCTGCTGACTTCTGCAAAGCTGGATGCTACTGGGCATCAGTGAGAAGTGAGGGTCTTCCTTGATTAACAAAAAGGATATCAAGACTGATCAAGAGCAGGATCCTCTGTGGTAGCCCTTGAAGCCTTGGCCAAACAAGACCCAACGTTGCTGCCGAAAAGTTTTATAGTCAATGCTAAAATATTACATCGAGAATGGAGTCGGTTACAGCTGAGAGATGGTCTGTTATACAGGAGAGGCTCCGGCACAGAGTTTGAGGAAACCTGGCAACTGTTCATTCCGAAAAAACATTGCACTTCAGTACTGGTGTCTCTGCATGATGAACATGGACATTTTGGCATAGAGAGGACCTTCCGCCTAGCCAGAGATAGGTTCTATTGGCCCAATATGAGAAGGGAGATAGAGAGCTACTGTCGCTCCTGCTTGCCTTGTATTCAGAGAAAAACTCTCCTGCTCTTATGAAGAGTGGAAGAAGTAATATCTTGGTGGCGACTGATCATTTCACCCGATATGCTCAGGCTTATCCTACTAAAGATCAACAAGCAACCTCTGTGGCAAAGGTACTTGTAGAGAAATTCTTCATTCATTATGGGTTGCCTGTCCGGATCCATTCTGACCAAGGAAGAGATTTTGAGAGCCGACTTATATATAAGTTATGCAACTTGTTGGGCATAAAAAAGTTTTGAACCACTCCCTATCATCCACAAGGGGATCCTCAGCCCGAAAGGATCAATAGGACTTTGCTGAACGTGTTAGGAACCTTACCCACTGAGAAGAAACAACACTGGGGAAACCATATTGCCACCATGGTACACGCTTACAACAATACTGTGAGTGATGCAACTGGGTATTCACCTTATTGACTTACTGTATGTTTGGAAGAGAAGCTAGACTCCCGATTGATCTAGTTTTTGGAACATCTACTGATGATACCTCTTTGACCTCCCATAAGGGTTATGTGGATCAGTTATGGAAGAATTTGAAGCAAGCTTATGAGAAGGCTATGCAGCATACTACTACTCGGGAATTCGACCTCAAGGTGAAAGTACAAGATCTCCAGCCTGGGGATAGAGTGCTATTGAAGAACTTAGGTGTACTGGACAAGCACAAATTGGCTGATTGCTGGAGGCCTCAACCTTGTATCATCTGTAAGCAGCTTCCAGGATTACCAGTTTACCAAATCAAACCTGACAGGCAGTCAGGACCTCTCAAGATGTGAGATATGGCATCGCGATCACCTGCTTCCTTTATCAGATGCAGTTAGAGTGCCTCCTTGTTCCCCTTCACCTCCTTTGGATCCAAGTCCACCCAGAACTCGCTCTCGCCGGAAACTTCCTGCTTGGCCTGTAGTGTCAGTTTAAGACAAAAGTGAGGATGAAGAGATAGTGCCCACTTGGTTGTGGGTCCCAGTTTTTCGCACTGAAAGAGAAGTCAGGCCCTGGTTCAGAAGACAAAAACCAACGAGAGAGGTAGGGAAATCACAAAAATCACTTGGTCCGAAAACGAATGCTCCATCATCAACTAGGAGGAAATATATTCCTTCAAATAGAAATATCAGGCCAGCCCCAAGCTTTAAACAAGGGGATCTGATTAGTTTCGCTGATAAATGTCTGCCTGTGTTGGAATCTGTCAGTTGCACAGAGAAAAAAAATCATTATTGGAAGAGAAGGAGGACAAGAGTGAAAGATTGACTTTGATACTATTAATGATACCGCTCTTACAATTCTTAAGTCAGGGCACTCTACTCCGAGCCCAACTGTATTGATGGAAACTCAGGACCTGACTCTTATAGCAAGCCCTGAAAGGAACTCTACCTCTGTAGTAAGCCCTGAAAGGAACTTTCCTCCTGTAGTAAGCCCTGAAAGAAACTCTCCTACTGTAAGAAGCCCTGAGAGGAAAATTACTCCTATAACCAGTCTGGAGAGGAAATTCACTCCTACAATGAGCCCAGAAAAAAAACTCTACTACTGAGGCGAATCTTGAAAGAGGCTCTACTCCTTCAAGTGGTCATGAAAGAAGTTCTGCACCAAAGCTGGAACCAAGTTCAGGTTAAGAAGAAACATCTACCCCCCTACAAGACTTACCTATGACACGTTTGGGGAGAACTCTGGCAGATTAATTTCCACTATTCAAAGGCCAGATTCTATGCCTGACCCTGTTGCCATCAATTGGGCAAAAGGTGACCTTAATGTGACCTCTGATACCACTGGGTGGGACATGGCTATTGCCCTAGCCTGTCAAAAAGCTGACTATAAGCTAACTAAAAATGTATATAAGTGGTTCGAGCAGAATACAGATGTTTGCCAATATTTGTTGAATTTGAATACTGGTTAAGGTTGACTAATCTTTTCTTTTCAGCAGTAGTTGAGAATACCTACATCTTTGTGAACTATAGACTTTAAGTGGGGGGGAGAATGTAGCCAGGAGCAGGGTATTTACATCCCCTGCAATCAGAAGACAGTTTGTGTTCTTAACTATAATACAGCTGCTTTCCCCTAGCGTTCCAGTTTAGCTGATTTGTGACTCTGATAATAATGAGAGTACAATGCATCTTGGGACATGTAGTTTACTTGCAAGGATTTGCCCCCTGGCTGCACTGGGGTGAAACTACAACTACCAGCGGGCTGATGGAAAGAAGAGATTTATGGGAGAAGAAAAGCATTCTGGGAGAGACTATAAGAATCTAAGCTTTGGGCCTAGCGTGCTCTCTCTGGACTAGTGTGGATCTGTGTGCAAGGAATCTGTTGCTGGAAGCAGCAGAGTCATGGCCTGCTTCTACAGACTTGTTAACCCAGTTACCCTGAAAGACATCAGCGCACAGCCTGAGTACCCTGTCTTACAACAGTCGGAGGTCTGTTCCATCCAACCCGCAGGGGCGAAAGATTCGAGAGAGCAGGGATGTGAGGGAGTGGAGGTCGGAGACCATTCCAGGAGCCACAGAACGGAGAGATCATCATCATAATCATTTTCATCCTCATCATGTTTGTATACAGCATCCACATTTTATGTTCCAGTATGGTGAGCGGGTGAAAACCCATTCTAACAGACACTGTGTATAGACAACATTACTTTCTTTACATCTGCTAATATCTTTGATGAAAAAAGGGTCTGCCCGCACACTGAGCTTGGACACTATACACAGACATCCATACCCTCCATTAGTCTGCTGCTGCTTCCTCAGAGTTAACTTTGCAAGTCAGTGATCACTGTGAAGCTTCTACTGTTTCTCTACTATAGGAGTGCTGTTTCCTCATCATACTTCATTCCTTTGAATTAGCGTTTTTCCATCAGCAAATATTTCTTGCATGCAATTAGAACTACAGAAAGCTAGCTGAAGACCAATTGAATTGTCAAGCAAGTGTCACTGGACTACTTCTACTTCTCTTTCCCCACACTTAGCAATACATATATATTGCTTTGCTGAAGTTACCAAAGCTGCATTCACCAAAGAACTCTCAATAATAACAGGTTGAATATTGCTATAGTGACTGTTTGCTGGTGTTGTACATGTTTATCTGATGCCTTGCTGCTCTTATGTGAGTGAGCAGTAGAGTGGTCTGTAATTAGCAGGAGTCATTCCTCTACTCTCCTGTGCCCCACTCACATGTGCAGTATATGTACTTGCTGGGTTTAAACAAAGGTAGCCTATATTAAGTGACATTTTACTAAAGTGTGACCGTTATTCCATTATCATTATTATTTTATGTGAATAATCTCACCCAGTTGGGTTAAGGTTCTTTCTTTGATATATATTTTGAGTAAACATTACTAATTCAATTCAATTTGGTGTATTTCATCACTGTGTCATTATTAAAGTACACTAGCACAATGAGTGAACCCAGTGTATCAGAGATGGTAAAGGACTCACAGGGTCAGGGTAACCAGAGGGATATTGATATTTCGTGCGACCCTCAAGAGGGCAGCGCTACAAAAGATAAAGTTGATACCCAACATGTCATGCTTCAAAATTTTTCCCGCTCATGGAATGACGACAATTTTTGACATTTAAAAATCTCCATAGGCGACAGTTAAAATTTTCTACAGGTTACCAGTTTTGAGTTACAGAGAAGGTCTTTTGCTAGACTTATTGCTCTCATGACCGCAGCGATACCTCACATGTGTGGTTTGAATACCGTTTACATATGCGGGGGCAACTCACGTACGCGTTCGCTCAGAGGGACGGGGCACTTTTTCTTTTTTTTCTAATTTATTTTACTTTTTATTTTTACACTGTCCCTTTCAAAAAAAAAATTTGGGTCACTTTTATTCCCATTACAAGGAATGTCAACATCCTTTGTAATAGGAAAAAAACATGACAGGACCTCTTTAATTTGAGATCTGGGGTCCCAATTGTCCCATTGAGCGGAAGTGACGTTTGATGTCGTTTCCGTCTTCCAATGGTATGGAGTCGAGTGGGGGCCATCATTCCCTCACTCGACTTCTTGCTAAGCTCAGGATTGTAGCTAGGGGGGAAACTTTGCTGTTTGATAGTCCTAAGGCGGCTGCCTCCTGGCTCGAGAGAAATGAGCAAAACTTGCCTCCTCCTCCTCGCACCAATAATACTTCACGATGCGGTGTGGGTCTTGGAATCCATGAAATTTTTCTTTTGTGCAGATCTTCAGGGATGTCTTCTTTATAACAAGCCATAGACAGATATTGTGTGGATTTCAAGTCTACAATTTGCAACGTACACAGCTAAAGATTTTCTCCCTAATAGGCTCAATGCTCGACTGCAAGGCTGGGTGGAATCCTTTTTCTCCCTCTTCATCCTGCGGGAACCTGCTTTGTGTCCAGAGTTCTTGGATGTTTGTTTTGGTTTCTTTTCATCCCTCTCTTTTTTTTCCACTTTTTGGATGCTTGTTCACATGCTGATTGACTATAAGGCTTCTACACAGAAACGTATGTACACGTTAATAACTGACTAGACATATACCCAAGCTTATTCCTCATCACTTTTGCTATCCTGCGAGCCGGCACGTAAGGGGCCGGAGGACATCTTCATACCAGCATATCATGGACTTCATTACATCATTTACTTTTTGCCATCTACCTCTAAGCGTTAATGGCTACTGAAATAGCATTACGGTCTTGGAACATCAGTACCCTCATTAAGGACCCTCTCAAGGAGCGGGCCATATTTGCTACTCTGTCTCATTATGCTCTGTCAATTGTTTACTTGCAGGAAACACATCTAACCCAGGACACTGTTTCTCTGCTGTAGAATAAAGCATATTCTACTCAGTACCACTCTGTATATTCTGCCTATGCCAGAGGCACTAGTGTCTTGATTTCTTCCAAACTTCAGCTTTCCTGCAGGCAAGCATTGATCACTCCTCAGGACAGATTTGTCTTGTTGGTATGTAAAATGTTCATCTTACAATGTATTTTGAGTACTGTGAATATTCCTCCACCTTATAATAGTGACGTAAATGCGGAGGATAGGTACATTCCTGCAGATTCCCTGGGGGTCCCCTTGTTGATAATAAGGGATTTTAACAGTGTATGCAATCCAAGTTTGGATAGGCACCCAGAGTGACCTCAAGTGAAAATCCCCTTCCATAGACATCGTAGGGAATTAGGATTGCATGATGTTTGGCACCTCAGAAATTCATTATTCCATGCCTATTCTTGCTGCTCCAGTACCTATCAGACCCTATCTAGAATAGACCTATCCTTGGGTATAGTTTCTCCTTTGGGTGTTTGATGTACAATACCTGACTAGGGGTTTGACAGACCATTCCCCTATCCTAGTGACATTAGATAAACTGAAACCATGGATTAAGCCTAACTGGCACGTTCATGCTTTTTGGTTGAAGGAATTGCCTCAGCGAGACTCAACGAGTGGAGCCCTAACTGAATGCTTTTACCTTAATGATCAGTTTTCCCCAGGTTGTATGGGACACTATGAAGGCTTTTCTGAGGCGCTTATTGCTTACAATTATTAAGGAAACTCCTTATATTCATGATTCCACCCCTTCTAACTGCTCAGCTTGTACAGATGCACAAATACTGTACAGACAAACAGCCTTAGATAAGGCTGATCCTTCCCAGTTCTTCTCCAAATGTTGCGGTTTCGAGGAGGGCAGGAGAACTGGTCACATATTAGTGGTAATAGCAAATTCTCAGGACCACACCAATTTTATTTCCACTATTCCCATGCCCATGGGCACTGTTTCCAATGACCAGAATGAAACATTGAGTTCCTTTGGTTTCTTTTACAGCAACCAATATCAGAGCAAAGTGAACTACCACATGACACGCCTTAGGGAATTCCTAGACCCCTTAAAAGTACCATCTCTTTCCACTACTGACAGACGGGGACTTAATGCCCCTCTGACACTAGAGGAGTTTGCTCTGACAGTCTCAGGCTCTCCAAATGGTAAGGCCCCAGATCTCGATGGCTTACCGCCAGAAGTGTATAAACAATATGGGGATGTCTTGTTGCCAGAACTGCTAAAGGTTCTTAATCAGGCTCGTGAATCCTTTATGCTCCCAGATTCTATGAATAATGCTTGTATTATTGTACTACCAAAACGGGACAAAGACATATTGGTTCTGGAATCTTATTGTCCCATGTTGCTTTTAAACTCAAACGTTAAGATTTTAGCTAAGGTCCTGGCTACCAGACTAAGCAGGGTAATGCAGAAACTGATGCACCCAGATGAGTCTAGTTTTAGGCCTGATTCACACCTATGCATTTTTAGTGCTTTTTGCATTTTGCAGATTTGCACCACAGAACGTGTTCCATAGGGAACCATGTAAATGGACTGTAGTGCAAATCTGCAAAATGGAAAAAGCACTAAAAATGCATAAGTGTGAATTAGGCCTTAACCCTATTAGGTCCCAGGCAGTAAATTTAAGGAAACTTTTTTTAAAATATGCAGCTACCACTGGATAACCCTGGGAAAGATGTCGGTCAACGATGCAAAGGCTTTCAACAGCGTTGATTGGACATACCTATGTGAGGTGCTGGGTTTGCTTGGTCTTGGCAATCGATTCATATGATGGGTCAAGTTATTATATTCTGCCCCAAGGGCCTGTATGCAAATTAATGGCTCCGTTTCACAATTTTTCCAACTATTTAGGGGAAACTGACAGGGGTGCCCCTGCCCCCACTATTATTTGCATTGGTCATTGAACCATTAGCTGCAGCTATTTGGCAGTCTGATACTATCTGTGGGTTTAATAGAGGTACCCGAAGTGAAAAAATTCCCTTATATGCAGATGACACCCTGCTGTTTGTTGGGGACACGGACAATTCCTTAATTTCCCTCATGACACTCATACAAATGTTTGTCTCAGCAAATTAAAATTGTGTCATCCTTTAAATATCTAGGAATATGGGTACATCCCAGGGTAGATGACTATTTATGCTATAATTTGACCCCCATTCTCAATAAATTCAAACTCAAAAGTCTAACTTGGACCAAGCTGCCTTTATTGGTGGTAGGGTGAGCAAACCTCATAAAAATGATTTGGGCCCCTAAATTATTATACGTCCTTCATTACTCGCCCATCTCTATACTACTTAAATGGTTAAAAAATTGATTAATTTTTCCATATATTACTATGGAAATGCAAAAATCCTAGGATTAAACTCTCCACTCTTCAGCTACCCAAGTATGGGGGTGGATTGGCTGTGCCTCAGGCAAGACTGTATTTTGTTGCCTCCCAACTTCAACACTTTGCTGGTTGGGAAGTGATGAGCTGGGAAGATCCTGTACAGGCCCTGCTTTTGAGTCATTAACCGTTACCAGATCTTGGCCCAGCTAGAGTTGGGAGCTTTTGACCATGCATTTTACGGCCCAACACTGGTACTCATGAATAAAGTTTGGCAGGAAATGAGACGCATAATGAAATATAAAGGGGCTTCTGAGTACTCACCGTTATAAGGAAACAGGAACTATGAAGAGCTCTGTCAGTTGGAAGGGTTTGAATGCTGGCATTCTCAGGGGATCCAATATATAGCCCAGTTTTATTCTCAAAATGTTTTGTGGTCCTTCCAGGACTTGCAGGAGTCTTATTGATTGCACCATTGCAGTTTATTTAAATATCTACAACTACAGACCCAGTCTAAATGTGCGTAAATAGTTATAACACCAATGCCATTTTTAGACTCACTTGCATTGGTTACTGAGAAAAAAAGGCCTCATTTTATCATTATATGGTCAACTAATGGCAACATATCAAGATGCCTCTGGCAGTCTGGGTAGGAGAGGTTGGAAGAAAGATCTGGGTGATTTCTCAGATGATGTATGGCAAAATATCTTAGAGAGAGTACCCTCTGTGTCCTTATCATCTGCACAACGCTTGTCCCAATTGTTTATTTTACATAGGACATATACATAGAGAAATTTCCCTCAAATGGATTGGGATTTTCAGGGCACAGATAATAAATTCAAGTTGAATATATAAAAAAATTATTTTTTATTACAATATTTCAGAGTAGAAAAACAGATAAGTCAAAAGACAAATAAAGAAATCATAAAAGATCATAAATACATAATACTTATAATCAAAGCAGGAGTGAATTTTTAGAAAAAACAGCAACAGTTTACTGTCTTGTAATTTGCATGATTCTTGCCAAGTAGCTCACTAAGCCCGACATGTTTCAGGATATTCCAATCCTTTCCTCAGGGGCATTCATACAAGACAAGACTCCCACTGCGAAATATATATACACAGATGTATAGGTTATCTTTCACGTTATTGAAAAACATGCATATTCCAGTCTGAGTATCTCATACAAAGTTCATTACCTTTCTATGGCGTGCTACACTCCCATCCACCAAAATGGCCACCCAGGAGCCATCAAACCCGTGGATAAGAAATCCAAACGAGAGTGGCTCAATGTGCGGGCAAGTGTACAGACAGTGCCCCACTGAACTCCCCAAAGGAATCCCCAGATGAGCCGGACTCCGGGAAGGATGGACGTCAGACGGCCAGGGTTGTCGAATATTCTTATCAGACTCCCCACGATGACGGGCAGGATCTGTCCAATCACCAGCTCTATAACAGAGAAACAATCACATAGGCTCTAGGAGGGCTCAACATAGCCCCAAACACACAGCCCATCTAAGATATGTAAATTAGCTTACCCTATATTCGGGATGTCGGTCCCATATTGGGGGTGATAAGAGGATAACCCTGTATTGTCTCTGTAGCCTGAGAGAGACATGGCGTGCTTCCTTCTTTTTATGTGTCCCGCCGCGTGTGTCAGCGCGGGAAAAGAAACCGGATATGACGTCATACAGCGTCGCCGCCATCGTTCAGGGCTGGAAATGGCGTCAAAAATCGACGCTAAAGACCCACAGAGCCCATAATGTGTATGTATATCGAGGTGCGCCATCTTGTGGCCAAAATCCATATATCTATACTTCCCTATTAAAGGGGGCAAGAGCACAAAAGGGATTCGAAATTTGGAAAGAACAGAAGGGGAAAACAGGTTGTCCTATTCCCAAAGTGGGGCATCACCAAGAGGTCCCAAGGAGTCCCCGAGGGAGGCGTGCGCAGCCGACCCACCCCCAAACCACCACCCAGACCCCCCACACATACAGGAGGATGGGAGGGGGCCAAGGGGGGAAAAAGAGGGGAGGAGGCCGGTCCCGCACGTCCCCCCCACCGACGCATCAAAGTGGTTAGAGCAGTCAGGGCAAGGATTGCCCATTCGCCCCGACCAAGCGAATGCCGCCCACCCCAGATCGGGAGAGAGAATCCCCCCAGTTCGGGAGTGATCACTTAGCCAATTTTTGCCTAAGTGATCAAAATTGGCTATAGGACATATACATAGGACATATAGGACCCCGGTTAAACTATTAAAGTGGGGCAGGCGAGATGCCCAGAGTGCAACAATCTGTCAGATTTACTCCATATGCTGTGGAAGTGCCCCAAGTTGGTTAAATACTGGCGTGCTTTGGTGGACACAATTTATGGTGCTTTTCATACTCACATTGACCTAGACCCTAAGAGCCAGGGCTATGAGCTTCAGTGGAGGTAAGAAGACTTGACCACAGAGCTGGGTAAGAGCATGCATGTAACGGTGGCTACATGGGTGGTTTTAATGGGATTGAGCCACCTGGAGGGGGGGGGGGCTTCAAAGAATGATTTCAAAGCAGCCATCGCGTTCAACAAATAAAAACCCTACAAACATCATACATAATGATATCAACAGCACTATGCATTTTTTATCATTAACACGGCCACAGATGGTTCGAATCTCAACTGGTTCAGCAGGGACCAGACAAAATTCAGACCATCTATGGGCAGGCTGTTTTTACACAAGTCGATCCATTGATTGACTTGGGTACAACCAGCATGTTGGATTTCTAATAATCATTGTGTTCTGAGTGCTTCGATGTTCTCTGTACAGCACTGCAGAATATGTCAGAGTTATAAAAATAAAATATATAGAGTATGTCACAGAAGTGAGTACACCCCTCACAAATATTTTATTATATCTTTTCATGTGACAACACTGAAGAAATAACACTTTTGCTACAGTGTAAAGAAGTGAGTGTACAGCTTGTATAACAGTGTAAATTTGCTGTCTCCTCAAAATAACTCAACACACAGCTATTAATGTCTAAACCGCTGGCAACAAAAGTGAGTACATCCCCAAGTGAAAATGTCCAAATTGGGCCCAATTAGCCATTTTCCCTCCCCAGTGTGATGTGACTCGTTAGTATTACATGGTCTCAGGTGTGAATGGGGAGCAGTTGTGTTAAATTTGGTGTTATTGCTCTCATGCTCTCATACTGGTCACTGGAAGTTCAACATGGCACCTCATGGCAAAGAACTCTCTGAGGATCTGAAAAAAAGAATTGTTGCTCTACAAAAAGATGGCCTAGGCTATAAGAAGATTGCCAAGACCCTGAAACTGAGCTGCAGCATGGTGGCCAAGACCACATAGCAGTTTAACAGGACATGTTCCACTCAGAACAGGCCTCGCCATGGTCGACCAAAGAAGTTGAATGCACGTGCTCAGCGTCCTATCCAGAGGTTGTCTTTGGGAAATAGACGTATGAGTGCTGCCAGCATTGCTGCAGAGGTTGAAGGGGTGGGGGGTCAACCTGTCAGTGCTCGGACCTTGTGCCGCAAACTGCATCAAATTGGTCTGCATGGCTGTCGCCACAGAAGGAAACCTCTTCTAAAGATGATGCACAAGAAAGCACGCAAACAGTTTGCTGAAGACAAGCAAACTAAGGACATTGAATACTGGAACCATGTCCTGTGGTCTGATGAGACCAAGATAAGCTTATTTGGTTCAGATGATGTCAAGCGTGTGTGGCGGCAACCAGGTGAGGAGTACAAAGACAAGTCTTGCCTACAGTCTTACCTACAAGTCTTGCCTACAGTCAAGCATGGTAGTGGGAGTATTATGGTCTGTCACTGCATGAGTGCTGCCGGCACTGGGTAGCTTCAGTTCATTGAGGGAACCATGAATGCCAATATGTACTGTGACATACTGAAGCAGAGCTCGATCCCCTCCCTTCGGAAACTGGGTCACAGGATTCCAACATGATAACGACCCCAAACACACCTCCAAGATGACCACTGCCTTGCTAAAGAAGCTGAGGGTAAAGGTGATGGACTGGCCAAGCATGTCTCCAGACCTAAACCCTATTGAGCATCTGTGAGGCATCCTCAAACGGAAGGTGGAGCAGTGCAAGGTCTCTAACATCCACCAGGTCTGTGATGTCATCATGGAGGAGTGGAAGAGGACTCCAGTGGCAACCTGTGAACTCTGGAGGGTCAAGGCAGTGCTGAAAAAGAATGGTGGCCACACAAAATATTGACACTTTGGGCCCAATTTGGACATTTTCACTTAGGGGTGTACTCACTTTTGTTGCCAGCGGTTTAGACATTAATGTGTGTGTGTTGAGTTATTTTGGGGGGACAGCAAATTTACACTGTTATACAATCTGTACACTCACTACTTTACATTGTAACAAAGTGTAATTTCTTCAGTGTTGTCACAGAAAAGATAGAATAAAATATTTACAAAAATGTGAGGGGTGTACTCACTTTTGTGAGATACTGCATAACAGTTATGGAAGTTTGGGACTTTTCCTCCCCTGCCATCATGACACAACACCTCTTCATACATATAACATATCTGTGCCTTGGAAACGGTGTCCAGGGATTTACTGGCATTCTCTTTGGCCCTACTCCATCCTCTTCAGAATATTTGGAATATGTGGAAGAAAAAAAAAGTACTGCTGGCTGGACTCTTGGATAGGTGGAGCAGAGTTTTATACCACATTGGAGAAAGGAGTGAGCAGGGATAAGGGTAGGATGATGAGCAGGGATAAGGGGCAAGGTGGGATCAGGGAATAGTGGCGAGAAGTAAAGGGGTGAAGGGGGAATAAGAATAGGGTGAAGAGAAGTATAAGGGCTCATGTACACTACCTCTTCTAAACTTGAGATTAGGAGCTTTTGGTGTTTTTTTGCCAAAGCTCCTAAACTCAACTCAGTAAAAGCCTGTCCATGCACACATAGGATTTTACAAAAGGTTAGAAACTGCTGCGGTTAGGGGAGCTTCAACCTCCTTCTCCTAAACGCGGAAGAATCGTATAAGGGGAGTATAAGGGGTGAGCAATGTTAAAGCGGAGTTCCACCGTTCCACACTCATTTGTAAGTTTATTAAAAGTCAGCAGCTACAAAAAGTGTAGCTGCTGACTTTTAATAAACAGCCACTCACCTGTCCCACGATCCAGTGATGTGGCCGCCTGGAGCCTCACTCCTCTCCCCCTCCGCGGCGTTGGCATTACTACTGTGGGCGCCCGGCGGTGATAGCTTTCGGCTTCATGGCAGGGCTCGCACTGCGCATGTGCGAGACACACTGTGCGATTCTAGTGGCCAGGCAATCTTCTGGGACCTGTGACCCAAAAGATTGCCAGGAGGGAGGTGCCGCCTAGGGGGAGAGGAGTCGTCGCCTAGGCAGCCCAGCAATGGAAGGAGGAAGAGGGACAGGAAGTACCTGTCAAAATCAGGTACCTACCCCCCCTCCCAAAAAAAAATTACATGCCAAATGTGGCATGTAAGGGGCAAGGAGTGCTTAAAGCGGAAGTTCCACTTTTGGGTGGAACTCCGCTTTAAGTAAAATGAAAAAACACAAAGCATAATCAGATGGGAGGCAGACCCATACCTCAAAGCTGAAGTTACATCAGTCAGGAGAGCACTGAGAGCTGATTGGAAGGAAGGGAAACACCCCCTTCACACAGCAAACAGGAACAGAGCTGTCAATCAAAGGCTGTGCCCTCCCCTGTCACCTTTTTTCTCTTGGTGTCAGGAAAACTCATCAGAAATGACCCATGCTTATAGCAGAGGAAGAAGGCACCAGAGGGAAATGAAACTTGTGATCACCTGCCTGGAGACATTGGGTCCCTGCTTTACCGGTGGCTTTCTCTATTCTTCTCCCCCGCTGACAGGATGGTCTAAGCGGGTTCTGATTGGTCGGTGCCGTCCATGTGACGGCACCGACCAATTAGAATGCCTCATATATGTACCTTTATGAGGTACGTTTAGGAGATTAAGCCACTGGGATTTCAGATCCCCAGACCGGTAAAGCAGGGACCCGATGTCTTCTAGCGGGTGATCGCAAGTGTCATTTTCCTCTGGAGGGAGTTATAACCCTCTCTAACTCTCTATCCTACCCTCAACCTACAGCCCGCCACCGCTAAATATCTGGCCCGTCAGTGCATGAGATGAATTCATGTTCACCCAGCCCGCGGACATTTTAAACCCCATCGGCTTTCTTGGGATAACATACGATGCGGCTGAGAAGCCGATCGGCTGTTATCTGAAGCAGCGGGAGGGGACTTCCCCCCCTCCTGCCACTTTCTGCGGCTTGCCCGGGCTCTCCCGTCCTAACGGGAGGCCTGAACATCCAATAAAATAATGAAGAAAAAAAAAAAGGTAAAGCGCCCCATCCCTCTGTGCTCGCACGCACAAGCCAGTGCATACGTAAGTCGTGACCACAAATGTAAACAGTGTTCAAACCACACATGTGAGTTATCGCCGCGATCGTTATAGCAAGAGCAATAATTCTAGCACTAGAACTTCTCTGTAATGCTAAACTGGTAACCTGTAGAAATGTTTTAAGCATCGTCTATTTAGGTTTCTAAGTACCACAGTGTTTTGCTATTCCACGAGTGTGCCTAATTTTAAAGCATAACATGGGGGGCTGTGTAATATGCAGAGGGGGCTGGGTGATATGCAGGGGGAGCTGTGTAATGTCAAGGGATCCAAAAGTATGGGGGGCTGTGTAATGTAAAGGGGTCCAGAGGTACGGGGCCGTGTAATTTAAGAGGGTCCAGAGGTGCAGGGCTGTGTAATGTAAAGGTGTCTAGCGGAGCGGGGGCTATGTAATGTAAAGGGGTCCAGAGGTGTGGGGGCTGTGCAATGTAAAGGGGCCCAGAGGTGCGGGGGCTGTGCAATGTAAAAGGGTCCAGAGGTGCGGGGGCTGTGTAACTGTCTCTTATACACA
>BLSH010509111.1:694937-715765 GCA_018402905.1 Glandirana rugosa
TTCCCCGTCACATGTGTCCAGTAATCATCCGTTCCGTCACATCTGTCCACCCAGCCCTCCTGATACCCCTGTACTGTGCCCTCCATATCTCCCAGTATCATACTCTCCTGACCCCCCCCCCCATAGCTTGCCCTCCTGACTTCCTTGTACCATGCCATCCGCACCCCCTACCATACATACTACTCACCTGTCTACACTGCCTTGCCTACTAATGACCTGTGTACACTGCCCCTTTTTATTGGGGGCTTGCTAGTGTCTTTAACAAACAAGGGGGGGGGGGGCTGCTACGCGGTGATCTTTGATCTCTTCAATGCTGTCCAGGTAGATCTCCATCTCTCAAAGGTTGCCTACTCCTGCTTTAGAACCACTTTAACCAATTCATGAGAGGGTAAAACAAATCCTAGCACTTGAACACGGTTTTGCAATTTTGACTTGTTAGTGAAACTATCCAGATCGTTGCAACTACTTAGTGTATCCATGCGAATCACATACTAGCACATTATGAAATACCTTAGAATGAAGCCCTTTCAGCAGTGTCCGCTCACCGCTGAGGCAAATGCCCCCCCGTGTTTCTTCCAGGTCCGCAGGCTCTGGCGCTGTGAGCGGTCGGAGGCGCAATGACGTCACTCCCAAGCATGCGTCCTGGAGCTGCCGTTTCCAGCATGGGCTCTTTAGGTCCGGCACTGTAAGGCCACTTTTACACTGAGGCGTTTTTGCACTAAAAATAGTGCCTGTAAAATGCCTCTTCTGTCTCCTGAGTGCTTTCACACTGGGGCGGTGCGCTTGCGGGATGGGAAAAAAAGTCCTGCTAGCAGCATCTTTGGGCAGTGTATACAGCGCTCCTCCACGCCCCTGCCATTGAAATGAATGGGCGCTGCTTTAAAAACGCTGAAAGCAGCGCTAAGTGGGTGCTTTTAACCCCTTCTGGGGGGTTAAAAGCACCTTGCTAGCGGCGCTTGGCCCCGCTAAAATTTATTATAGGCTTACCTGTAGGTACAAGTGGTGAAACAGAGTTTACAACCACTTTAACCGCTTCCCGACTGCCCGCCGTGGATTGCTGATGGCAGCATGGCTCCACTGTGCGAATCGCTGTCACCTGACGGCAGGAGCATGTATTGTGGGCGCGCATGCGCCGGCAGAGGCTCGCTCACTGGCTAGCAGGGGAGCCAATCAGTGGGTGGGGCAGACTCTTTGTCCGCCGGCCACGTACGATCGCACCCCCGCAGTTCTGACGGGAGAGGAGAGTGAACGTATGTTACCCGTATATGGGTAATAACTCTCCTCCCCCAGTCAACCCAGCCCCCACACAATTAGAACACACTGACAGGGAACACATTTAACCCCTTGATCGCCCCCTAGTGTCAACCCCTCCCTGCCAGTGACATTTATACAGTAATCAGTGGCTATTTATAGCACTGATCGCTGTATAAATGTCAGTGGTACCAAAAAAGTGTCCGATATGACCGCCGCAATATTGCAGTCCCAATAAAAATCGCAGATTGCCGTAGTAAAAAATAATAATAAAAGCACCATAAATCAATTCTCATAGTTTGTGGACGCTATAACTTTTGCGAAACCAATCTATATGCTTATTGCGATTTTTTTTTTTTCCCAAAAATATGTAGAAGAATATATATCGGCCTAAACTGATGAATACATTGGTTTTTATTTTTGGAAATGTATTATAGCAAAAAGTAAAAAATATATATATATAGATTTTTTTTAAATTGTTGCTTTTTTTTGTTTCTCGCGCAAAAAATAAAAACCGCAGAGGTGATCAAATACCACCAAAAGAAAGCTCTATTTGTGGGGAAAAAAAGGACATCAACTTTGTTTGGGTACAACCTTGCATGACCGCAGTGCCGATTCGCAATAAGTGCTCTGGTCAGGAAGGGGGCAAATCCTTCCAGGGCTGAAGTGGTTGATGTATCTGTAGGTTTCTTGCTTTTACTATAACCTACCACCAAAGAAGGACCCCAAATATATTCTCCAGCTCTTGATATTAGCAGTGATACCACATATGTGTATGTTATTTGCTGTTTGCACCCGCAGAAGCCCAGAAAAAATAATTCACTGACCTCGACCTTTGACCCGATCCTGACACTGACTTGGATCAAACCCTGATCTAGCTATTTTATTTTTATTTTATTTATTTTACACATCTTTATTTACCGTACAAATACTGTAGCTGCTGACTTTATTAACCACTTCTCGCAAAGTCACGTCATATGACGTGGCTGACTTTGGGCGGGGATATCTGAATGGTGCCTGCAGCTACAGGCACCATTCAGATATAGTTTTTTAGAGCCGGCGATTCTGTGTGAGATAAAGTGGTCTTCGTGGCGGATTCACCGCGAGATCACTTTTATCAGCGGCGGGATAGGTGTCCCTGAGCCAAGTGAGTGGCTGAAGGCTCCATAACATGGCAGGACGGAAGCGACATCACAAGTCAATTCCGCCCAATGCTTTTAAAGGACCAATTTTTTTTTTAAACTGTCATTTTTTTCAAATTATTTATTTTATTTTTTTTGCATTTTACTGCAAATATGAGATCTGAGGTCTTTTTGACCTCAGATCTCATATTTAAGAGGTCCTGTCATGCTTTTTTCTATTACAAGGAATGTTTACATTTCTTGTAATAGGAATAAAAGTGATCACTTTTTTTTTTTTTAAAGAAACAGTGTAAAAATAAAAAGTAAAATAAATAATTAAAAAAAAAAAAAAAAATTTAAAGCGCCCCGTCCCCGCAAGCTCATGTGCAGAAGCGAACGCATACGTAAGTTCCGCCCACATATGAAAACGGTGTTCAAACCACACATATGAGGTATTGCCGCAATAATTTGAGCACTAGACCTCCTCTGTAACTCAAAACTGCTAACCTGTAGAATTTTTTAAACGTCGCCAATGGAGATTTTTAAGTTGCAAAGTTTGTCGCCATTCCGCGAGCGAACGCAATTTTGAAGCATGACGTGCTGGGTATTTTACTCGGCGTAACATTATCTTTCACAATATGGAAAAAAAGGCATAACTTTACTGTTGTGTTATTTTTTAACTCAAAAAACTGATTTAAAAAAAAAAAAAATTGCGCTTGTAAGACCGCTGCGCAAATACCGTGTGACATAGAGTTTTGCAACGGCCGCCATTTTATTCTCTAGGGTGTTAGAAAAAAATAAATAAAATGTTTGGGGGTTCTAAGTAATTTTATAGCAAAAAAAACTGATTTTAACTCGTAACACCAAACCCAAAAAACAGGCTCGGTCTTGAAGTGGTTAAACAGGCACTTACCAGCCCAGCACAGTCCTCACCTGGGCTGGTTCTTCTCTGGCCTTCATGTCCCTGATGCCCCTATCTTGGACATGGGAAGCCTGTTGTGACTTCCTGGTGTTTCACAGCCAGTTCCCCACTGTGCATACACGAGACGTGTAGACAGGGTGGATTTGATTTAAAGCAAGTCAATTTAAATCACTAGTAAAAAGGCTTGATTTAAATCAACTCGATTTAAATCGTAATTTTTAAATAACAACTGTCATCTCTGTCCCGCTGCTGCTCCTCCTTTGACCTGTGTTGACTCCCCAACAGTCCCAATCACTTTAATGGGATGACTGGTGATGCGGCAGTGACACAACAAGGTGAGGCATGTGGCGGCAGCAGGTGAGTGGACGCCCACTAACAGGTGCTGCCATGATGGATCTGAAATGATAGATGCTCTTTAAGGGCCGGTTCACACAGGGGTGACTTGCTCTCCGACTTGTGTTGCTCCAAGTAGCTTGACATCTGAAGTCCCTTTGAAGTGAATGGGAGCCCTCTTAATGTACAATATGGAAGTCGCTCCAACTTCAAAAAAGGTTCCTGTACTACTTCAAGGCGACTTCTATCCGACTTGTGCCCATAGAATTCAATGGAAGTCACCTCCAAGTCGGATCCCTTATCTATATTAAAGCGACTTTACAGGAAAAAGAAAATAATTTACCCAGTGAATTCCCAGGCAATCCTCTCCCTCCGTTCTCTGATTGGCCACAGGCAAAGTCGCCTGGCATAGTCGAGTTTGAAGTTGCCTGGCAAAGTCGCCCCTGAAATCGGATCGCCCCTGTGTGAACCCAGGCTTAATGTAAGGACTTATTTTTGCTGGTAGTTAGAATCTTTGCAATTATTAATATATTACTTATAATTAATTAAATTAAATTGCATTGCGGTGATCGGTGGTGCCGTGGGTCAGTCTGACCCACCGCATTACCGACCGAGGTAAAAGGCTTCGATCCGAAGCCTTTTACCATGTGATCAACCGTGACCAATCACGGCTGATCACAGTGTAAATAGGAAGAGCCGTTTATCGGCTTTTCCTCTGCTCAGGTCTGCAGACCTGAGCAGCGGAGAGCCGATCGGCTGCTCTCCTGACAGGGGGGGCTGCGCTGAACATTTATCAGCGCAGCCACCCTCAGGATCACCCCACTGGACCACCAGGGAGCCTGCCCAGGACCACCAGGGAGCCCCCTCCCGGACATCACAAAGAGGCCGCCCATGACCACCAGGGAAGGACCACAGAGGCCGCCCAGGACCACCAGGGAGCCCCCACTAGATCACCAGGTAAGGGCAATATTGTGCACTGTAGGGATGGCACTGTGCCCATGTATGATGCCTGCCAGTGCCATCCCTAACAGTGCTTGTTGCACCAGTGCCCACCACTGCCACCTATCAGTGCCCACCTGTGCCACCTATCAGTGCCCACCTGTGCCACCTATCAGTGCCCACCTGTGCCACCTATCAGTGCCCATCAGTGCCCAGTGGCACTTATCAGTGCCGCCTATGAGTGTCCATCAGTGCCGCATATCAGTGCCACGTATCAGTGCCTGTCAGTGTTGCTTTTCAGTGCCGCCCATCAGTGCTGCATATGTGCCCCATCATCAGTGCAACCTTATCAGTGCCACCTCATCAGTGCCAATCTGTACTGCCTCATCAGTGCCCATCAGTGTAGCCACATCAGTGTCCGTCAGTGAAGGAGAAAATACAAACTTTTTTGACAGAAACAAAGAAAAATGTTTTATTTTTTTTTCAAAATTTTCGGTCTTTTTTTTTTATAGCGCAAAAAGTAAAAACTGCAGGGGTGATCAAATACCACCAAAAGAAAGCTCTATTTGTGGGATCAAAATGATAAAAACTTTGTTTGGGTACAGCGTGGTACGGCCGCGCAATTCTCATTCAAATCGCAACAGCACTAAAAGCTGAAAATTGGTGTGGGCGGGAAGTGTTCTAAGTTCCTGGTATTGAAGTGGTTAAATATAATACTAATATTTGCAAACAAAATTTACCATTTAGAATAATAAGCTGTCAAGTTAGTAAAATAGCGACATCAGAACCGATTTTAGGTTAATCACACATAGTTGGAGAACTACTCAAATTCTTTTATTTAACCACTTCAGCCCCGGAAGGATTTCACACTTTAGGACCAGAGCACGTTTTGCGATTCGGCACTGCGTCGCTTTAACTGACAATTGCGCGGTCGTGCGATGTTGTACCCAAACAAAATTTGCTTCCTTTTTTACCCACAAATAGAGCTTTCTTTTGGTGGCATTTGATCACCTCTGTGTCATTTCTGATCGGCGCTATAAACAAAAGAAGAGCGACAATTTTGCAAAAAAACCCACATTTCTTACTTTTTGCTAAAATACAAATTCAAAAAAAAAAAATATATAAAAAAACATTTTTTTTCCATCGGTTTTGGCTGATTTATATTCTTCCTCATATTTTTGGTAAAAAAAATCGCATTCGGCGTTTATTGATTGGTTTGTGCAAAAGTTGCCGCGTTTACTAACGATGAGAATTAATTTCTGGGGTTTTTATTTATTTTTTACTAGTAATGGCGGCGATCTGCGATTTTTAGCGGTACTGCGATATTGCAGCGGACATGTCGGACCATTTTGACACTTTTTTGGGACAATTGGCATTTATACAGCGATCAGAGCTATAAAAATGCACTGATTACTGTGTAAATGCCATTGGCAGTGAAGGGGTTAACCTGCAGGGGGCGCTTTAAGGGTTAGCAGTGTTCCCTGGGCATGTTCTAACTGTGTGTGGGCTGCCCTGGCTGGGGAAAGGGGATGATCACGGCTTCCATATAGAGGAAGCCTGTGATCATCTCCCTTCCCCCTCTAACAGAACAGATATCCGGGTTTACTTACACGGACCTCCGTTCTCTCACTGCGGGGGGGCCATCGCGGGTAGCCGGCGGCGATCGAGTCCGCCGCACCCGCTCCCTGGCCCCCCCCGGACACAGTGAGCGCGCCCACAGCGTTAGTTATCGCAGCCGCCGTCGCATGATGACGGTTTGCGATAACGAGCCACTCTGTCGCCGTCAGACTGCGGTCGGCAAGTGGTTAATTAAAACAATAACATTATATTACATAGTCTTGTACTTGCTTAAACATACATGTTTAGTAACTGAAGTACATAAACAAACTATCTTTAAAAAAATCAAACAAACAAAAGAACTTAACCACTTCCAGACCGGGCCTTTTTTTTGGACTTGGTGTTTACAAGTTAAAATCTGTGTTTTTGCTATAAAATTACTTAAAACCCCCAAACATTATATATATATATATATATATATATATATATATATATATATATATATATATATATATATATATTTTCTCCTTTCGTCTTCCAGGACAGCCTCTGAGACATAGGGCTCCTCCCTCCGGGACAGGAAACACATTCACCCAGATGTTAAAAGGCGGTCCTCCAGGCCTTCTCCCTCAGTTTTTTGTGTTTCCTGCCGGACGGGAAGGGAGCATGGAGGAAGCTTAGGGAGGTCTATGTCTCAGGGCTATCCTGAAAGAGACCTGCGTCCAGACTGCAGGGAGGAGAGGGCTGCGGATCCCCCATCGTCGGAAGCTCAGGGAGAGCTGAGCCTCTGTAGCCTCGCGGTCCCTGCTTCAGCAGCAGAAGGGTGCTGACCATGAGAGGGTTTACCTGGCCTGGCTGGCAGGAAGGTCCGGAGCCATCGTGGCACTCGGCTGGTGCAAGCGTCTCTGGCGAGAGGTTCCGTAAGGCAGGGTGGTGTGTCACGCTGTCCACACGGAGCTCAGGAGGTCGGGCTGAGCAGGAGGAAGGAAGCGTGCGTGGAGGAGGCGGGGTTACTGCGCTCCAAAGGCCGGAAGTGATGCAACTTCCAGCCGGAGAGAGGTCATCAGAGGGCGCCCGGAGAGTGCTTCCTGTCTCCTGAAGGTGTGGTGGTGGACAGCACAGGCATCCAGGAGCCTATGAGACGGGTCTCACCTGGATCGATGGAGGCACCTGCAGCACAGGCAATGGACCCTGGTCCAGCGTGGGAACGGAGGTCCACGGTTTACTCGGGGGGGATGTTTACTCTCCTAATTGCAGGTCGCAGCATTTTTTCTCGAATCGTCTTCCAGGGCAGCATCCGAGAGATGGGCTCCTCCTCCCTAAAACAGGAAACACATTAGTCCGCCATTATAAAAATATTAGCCTCACCTGTATGCCTCAGTTATTTTGTGTTTCCTCCGGACCCAAGAGCTGCAACACGGTACTCCAGGGGATGCCTGGATTGAGCCCCCTTCGGCGACTTGAGGGGTTTGGGGGGAGGCCACCAGGTGCAGCGCATGGCTTTCTTCACTGCCCGAGGTTTCACCCCTACTGAGGGGTCAGCAACCATCCCCCCCCAGGCTGCAGGCGTGCCGAGGGCATTTCCCCCAGCTACTGCTGTATCCCGGTCCTTGCAGGGGAGATCCGCTCCCTGGAGGCTGACTGCGGACTCCCTGACGCAGTCTTGCCCGGCTGTGGCCCCCTCCCCGGGGGTCCGAGTGCGCCCATCGCGTGAGGACGTTCTGGATCTGCTCGGGCGGCTCTGCCGCTCGTCTGTCCGTTCACCCAGGCTCTCTGGCCTTGGACTGGTGGGTGTACCAAGATATGGCGCTGGAATGCCGTCCGGTCATGTGCTTCTGGGTAGCGGCCATCTTGGTGAGGGCAAGATGCCGAACGGAACGCCCCACTTCCGATGACGTCACGGGCGGCAGAGTTGGTGTGGTTTTTGGAAAAAAAAAGAGAGAAAATAGCAGAAAGACAGGAATAAAAGTCTAATGATGGAACATCAAGATTTACATTCTCCATCCTCGCCAAACAGCAGCAGTAGGTGCAGGTGAGTCCACCAACCTGCACGGGGTCAGCTGGGGGCAGGGCTTGGAGTTTTTGCAGGAAGCAGATAAAAGCAGACATTGCTCTGAGGATGATGGAAGCTGAGCATGACGGAAGTCTCTTCATCCTGCCCTGCAGATCCTGCTAGTCAGGACGGCTCCAAGGTAAGTCAGAGAACTGTTGGGTCTCCTCTGCCTTTTACCTGTTCGTTCCCTGTAACGATTCTGTCAGTATGCGGAATTTTCATTCATTTGGGCCCCTTTTGCTTATTTTTAGGCAAAAGCCCCAGAGGAGAAGAGGGGGAAAAGCACGGCTAAGTCATGTGGCTCGTGCTGCCATCGCTTCCCTCCAGAATGGAAGAAACCGCTCTGCCAGAAATGTGTGGACAAGTTGGTAGCCAAAGAGTCGCAGAACTACCTTAAAGACGCACTCAGCAGTTTTAAAAAATAACTAAGAGGCACCATTGCACCCTTACAAGCAGCCATAAAGAAGTTAGAAAGTGGAACCGGTACGGACAAGTACAGCGCACCGTCCACTAGTAAAACAACGCCTCTAGCAGAAAGCGGTGAAGAGAACCTCCCAGATCCAGAGAGCGGGTCAGAGGAGTCTGAGGCTGAATCTGAGCAAGGGCTGTGCTCCGACTCGGATGAGGAGTTAGAGGCAGAGGGCACACTTTTTCCTTCAGAAGAAACAGAGAGTCTTCTAAGAGACATAGCAGACACTATAGGGATCAAAGGGAAGAAAATGGCGGAGATCTCCCTGCATGACAGAATGTATAAAGGGCTACAACCTATAAAGACCAGGACTTTTCCCGTTTACCAGACCCTAAAGGATCTGGTCAAGAGGGAATGGAGTGAGCCAGAGAAAAAACTGTTCATACCAGCAGCTATCAAACGCAGGTATCCTTTTGAGGAAGAGGACACCAAACCTTGGGCGAAATGCCCGAAAGTGGATGCCTCCCTAGCTCGGGTAGCAAACAAGACGGACTTGGCATTTGATGATGCAGGGACACTCAGTGAACCCATTGATAAAAAAATAGAAGCGTTGCTCAAAAGAGCCTGGGAAGCAGGTGCAGCGTACTTAAATCCAGCCATAGCATCCACCTGCATGGCTCGCACGCTCCTGATCTGGTTTAACCAGTTACAAGAGCTGCTGGAGGGCGATACGCCTAGGGAAGCGCTGACTAAGACCATCCCCTCGCTGATCAGAGCTGCTTCCTTTCTCGCTGATGCTTCAGCAGAAACGGTAAGGGTAGCATCACGTCAAAAACCACAGCGCTGGTGAACTCGGCCAGAAGGGCCCTATGGCTGAAAGCTTGGGGGGAGATATCACCTCCAAAAGCCGGTTATGTGGGATCCCTTTTTCGGGGGATCTGTTATTTGGAGCAGAGCTGGACTCGGTTCTCGACAAAACAGTGGCTAAGAACAAAGGGTTTCCTCAGTCCAAGATGAAACAGAGCAAAACCCCGTTTCGTCAGACAAGGAAGCTTGATAGACAAGGGGCGAAGAGACGCTGGCAGCAAGGCCAGGGTCAGCAGAGTTGGCAGAAAAATAGGAAGGGGAAAGGGGACTTCACCCTCAAGCCCTCAGGTCAGAAGAGTAAATCTCAATGACAATGCACAAGTAGGGGGCAGGCTGGCAAGGTTTTCTACAGCATGGGAAAAGGTCACGACAAATGGCTCCGTTCTACGCACATTAACAGAAGGTTATGCACTGGAAGTCACCAGACTCCCCCCTACAAAATTCCTATTAAAGCGGTAGTAAACCCATGCATTTAACAGGTTAAAAACCAGTCACATTTCCGGCACGTGCCGGAAATGTAACACTCCCATTGGTTGTGCTCTAAACCAAACTGTCAAACCATCCAATGGCTGGTGTCATAGCTGATCACATGTGCAGCATCATGGCAGTTGTAGATTAAACAGAGGCCAAGATGGCAGCTTCCTTGGCTGAAAATGATAGGAGGGTTTACTACCACTTTAACTACAATGCCAAAAAAGGACGAAGCGGATGCGTTTTTGGACTCCATTCAGGAACTTATAATGCAAAAGGTGGTGTGTTACCTTCCCCAAGGGGAAGAGGGGACAGATGTCTACTCTCACTTGTTCCCCAGGAAGAAACAGTCAGGGAAGCTAAGGCTGATCTTGAACCTCAAGGACATCAACAAATATGTAACCTACAAAAAATTCGGAATGGAGTCCATTTACTCTGTCAGAAACATCCTTTCGGAAGGAGTGTTCATGGCCACAATAGATCTCCAGGATGCATACCTGCATGTTCCTATAAAGAGCTGTCACCAAAGGTTCTTACGGTTTGCCATAGAGGGACCAGCAGCCACCTGCATCTTCAATACACCGCCCTGCCCTTTGGAATCTCTTCAGCACCAAGGATCTTCTCAAAGATCATGGCAGAGGCCCTAAAGGAGCTGAGGTTAAAAGGCATAGGAGTAATCCCATACCTGGATGACCTTCTTTTTTTTTTTTGCAGATTCAGCAACATCCCTGGAAGCCAACATTCAGACGGCCATATCCTGCTTGCAGGGGCTAGGGTGGCTAATAAACAGGGAGAAATCTTAACTTCACCCCATTCAAAAAGTAACCTACTTAGGTTACATACTGGACTCGAGACAAACAAAAGTATTTTTGACAGAAGACAAAATAGAAAAGATTACGAGGGCAGTGGAATCTCTCATAGAAAAAGAACAGATAACCATCAGGAGAGGTATGGCAGTTCTGGGTCTAATGTCAGCCTCGATACCGGCTATCACGTGGGCACAGATCCACATGCGGCCTCTCCAGAACCACATACTGGCACAATGGGATGGCGACACTTCTTCTTTGGACGAAAGGACGCGCATACTATGTCAGGTCAAGGAGTCGCTGTACTGGTGGCTAGCTCCTCTACGTTACATAGAGGGGTGCAGATGGGCACAAACCAACCCAGTACAGATTACCATGGATGGCAGTTCCCAAGGCTGTGGAGCCCACACGGAAGGTCTCTGTGCTCAAGGGGTATGGGACCGCAAAATGTCCAAAGCTTTGCCAAACGAGAGAACTAAGAGCAGTACAGGAAGCACTTTTGGCTTTCCGATTGGCCATCTTTGGAAAAGATGTACGTATCCAGTCAGACAATGCCACGACGGTGGCCTATTTAAACAGGCAAGGGGGGACAAGGACTCTGCAACTGATGACAATTGCAGAGCCCATACTGTTATGGGCAGAGGCAAACATCCTTTCGATCTCGGCTATCCACCTAAAGGGCACAAACAATGTCCTAGCAGATTTCCTAAGCAGGAATACAGTGAGACAGACGGAATGCATGTTGCATCAGGAGGACTTCTCATGGATCACGGGGGAGTGGGGGACCCCCGAAATAGACCTGTTTGCATCAAAGACAAACACAAGACTTCTGAAATTTTTCTCCCTGGACCCTCTAGATGGCAACAGCGGGATAGACACTTTCAACCAAACCTGGGATTTCCAGTTAGGGCATGCATTCCCTCCGACGGCTCTGCTTCCCAGGGTGATTCAGAAAATCAAGAAGGAGAAAGCTACGGTCATACTTATTGACCCCTTCTGGCCACATAGAGCGTGGTTCACCCATCTAATGACCCTTAGCATGAAGCCACGGCTAATCCTCCCGGATCGGCCGCACCTACTAAGTCAGGGTCCAGTCGATCACCCAAGCCACAACATTTTCAAACCTTCAGCCTGGTTCCTGAGAGGGTGAGGCTGCAAGGAAAAGGGCTATCGGACAGAGTCACAGACACCATCTTGGCAAGCAGGAAACTGGTCACCAGGGCCATATATGAGAAAGTGAGGAAAAAATTAGCATCCTGGCTCAAGGCTAAAGGAGACTCGAATAAGGAATTAATTCCTGCAGTGCTGGATTTGCTGCAAGAAGGGGTAGATAAAGGCTTGGCAACTAGCACCCTCGAGGTACAGGTAGCGGCTCTTTCTTCCCTCACAGACTTCAAGTTAGCAGAGGATCCACTGATCAAGAGGTTTCTTTTCTCTCTGAAGAGATCCAGGCCAGTAAAATTGAGTGGGGCCCCAAAGTGGGACTTGGGCATAGCTCTAAAAGGATTCCTTGCATCACCTTTCGAACCACTGGAGGAGACTGGGGACAAACATCTCACTCTAAAAATTGCACTTTTAGTAGCCCTGGTCTCAGCGAAATACATGCCTTGTCAATACTAGAGCCCTACTGTGAGATATATCCGGATAAGATAATACTCTCCCCGGATCCCGCTTTTCTGCCCAAAGTACCGTCTAATTTTCATAGATCGCAAAAAGTATTCATACCGTCTCTGCCGAAATCCTTGGCCGTCAGAGAAAGGGAGATCTATGACAAACTGGATGTAAGGAAAACGCTCATTGCCTACTTGGAAAGAAAAAGGACGGGAGGAAGACCACATCCATGTTTGTCCTCCACTCAGGTATAAATAGGGGTAAAAGAGCATCCAAGAGCACCATAAGCAGGTGGATCAGAATGCCCATCCACATGGCATGTAAAGTAGAAGAGCTCAAGGGCCCTGCAGGAGTCAAAGCACATTCAACTAGAGCATGGGCCGCCTTGGCTGCAGAAAAAGCGGGAGCCTCTCCTGAACAGATCTGCAGGGCAGCGACATGGTCGAGCTTTGATACTTTCGTAAAGCACTACCGCATCGATTGACTGTCCAGTCAGGATCAGGCCTTCGGGCGCAAGGTGCTACAGTTCTTATCCCCACCCTAGTAAGTATTGCTTGAGATATCCTCTCGGATGCTGCCCTGGAAGACGATTAGAGAAAACGGAGTTAGGTACCTGGTAAACTCTTTTTCTAAGACGTCTTCCAGGGCAGCGCTAGTTCCCACCCTGGGGACTTTTTCCTCAGGTTATATGTAGGGACTCTATAGCTTACTGGTAGTCCTTCGGTGCTTGTTTATAACTGAGGCATACAGGTGAGGCTAATCTTTTTATAATGGTGGACAAATGTGTTTCCTGTTTTAGGGAGAAGGAGCCTATCTCTCGGATGCTGCCCTGGAAGACGTCTTAGAAAAAGAGTTTACTAGGTACCTAACTCTGTTTTCTGGGGGCCAGCACAGTGGAGTCTGAGACTGAAGGTGGAAAGAGACGCTTTTGTTTTTTTTTCTGTTTCTTTCTCCATCTGGTTCTAGGTTAGGACCCAGGAGAAAGCCCAGAAGAAAGTGTGCAGTCTGTGGGGCAAAGATGGCCCCAAGTTGGGAGAAACCGCTGTGCTCTGACTGTTTTAGCAGATTAGTCAGGGAAGACACAGCAGCATCATGCAGTAACATCCTATTATCAGTTAAGGATGAAATTGCATCCACTCTCCAGTCCTTCAAGGGGATGATGGACAGGGTGCAGGGCCCCTCTGTGCCTCTTTCAAGAACAGCTAGTATGCCTTCCCTGTCCGAACCAAGTCAGGAGGACAGTGAGGAGAGGGTTTCCAGGTCGCTTGCAGCCTCTCAAGCAGACTCTGAGTCTGGGCCAGAGGGCGAGGACGATTCCTCCAGGAGGTCCAGATACAAATTATCGCTGGACGATGTGGGGGATTTGCTAAAGGCGATTTATGACCTATAAATCAAGGAAGAGACGGTACAACTTTCTAAGCATGACGGGTCCAGTGCACAGAAAGCCAGGGTATTCCCAGTGCACAAATCTCTGATAGAATCAATTTTGCTGGAGTGGGAACATCCAGAAAGGAGGCCTTTCTTTACAGGAAACCTTAAACACAGATTTCCTTTTGACAAAGACGCAGCCCATCCCTTGGATAAGATCCCGAAGCTGGATGCACCATTTGCCAATATTTCAAAGAAGACTAATTTGGCATTTGACGATCACAGGTCGCTTAAGGACCCTATGGACAAGAGAGGGGATGTGCTGCTGAAGAGGGCTTGGGATGCCACGGCAATTGGCCTTAAACCAGCCTTGGCTGCGACCTGCATCGCCAGGAATCTAGAGTGCTGGCTGACAAAATTGCAATCCCATATTGCTGCAGGTATGTCCAGACAGCAGCTGCTTAGATCTTTTTGGCTGTTATTTAAGGCAGTGTTTTTTTTGGCAGACTCTTCAGAAGAGTCAGTGAAGCTGGCAGCTAGGTCAACGACTCTGGGGAATGCAGCCAGACGAGCTGTGTGGTTGAAGGCATGGTCAGGGGACACGGCCTCTAAACTTAAGCTCTGTGGCTTACCTTTCTCGGGAGACCACCTTTTTGGGTCAGGCTTGTAGGAGGCTCTGGAACGGACACAGGATAGGAAAATAGCCTTCCCAGAGAAAAAGAGGAAACAAGGCAAATGGCCCTTTCGAGGCTTCAGGCAGCAAACCCTACAAGTAAAGGAGGGTCGCCCTAAGAAGCACTTGTCAGGTCACAAGGGGCAGGGAAGAGTAGGAGTCTTATTCAATCCTCCTCAAGCCACCCCAAAATCCAAGTGACTCCTGCATCCCAGTGGGAGGGAGTCTGGGGGACTTCCTTCCACAATGGAGGACGCCAATTTCAAGTCCGTTTATTTTAAACATCATAGAGAACAGATACAAGCTGGAATTCAGATCAAATCCCCCGCCCAGTTCTCTACCCACCCGTGTGTACTCCCACGTTTTCGTGGTCAGGAAGGTCTCGGGCAAACTCAGATTAATCCTCAATCTCTGTCCCCTGAACAGATACCTGAGGTACAAATGGTTCAGAATGGAGTCTATTTTTACAGTGTCAAGTCTCCTGTTTCCGTACTGTTATATGGCAACAGTGGATTTGCAGGATGCGTACCTCCATATCCAGATCCACCAGGATTCTCAAATCTACCTCAGGTTTACGGTCAAGATAAATTCTGAGAATTTTCAGTTTCGGGCACTTCCTTTCGGGCTAGCATCCTCTCTGAGGAGCTTTACAAATGTACTGGCAGAGGCTCTAGCCCCACTACACATCAGAGCCATAACAGTGACCCCCTATTTGGACGATCTCCTGTTTATTGCATGGTCAGCACAACAGTTGGTGAGGGACTTGCGGGAGGCACAGGAGTTGTCAGCTGAGATAAGTCTCAGCTTCTCCCTACCCAGGAGGTGCGTTATCTGGAGTATATGATCTCGTCCATAGAGGGGAAGATTTTTCTCCTGCCAGAAAAGATCGAGAAGGTGGGTCAGGCAGTGGCATAACTTCAGACCAGTCGGGAAGCCCGGATGAGGAAAGTCATGAGAGTAGTAGGTCTGGTGACTTCCTGTTTCCCGGCAGTCCCCTGGGCGAGATGTCATTAGCGTCCACTGCAGAACCTTACCTGTTAACCTGTTGGAAAGGCGACCAACAGAGTTTGGATCACTTTAATCCCCTACCAGCCAGGGTCAGGAGGTCATTGTGGTGGTGGGCCAGACCAATTGCTCAGATAGTGACGATGGATGCCAGCACCTTCGGGTGGGGAGCCCATTTGGACGGAGGCTTGGCGCAGGGTTCATGGTCTCCGGAGGAAGCTAAGAGATTCTCAAATCAGAGGGAGCTTTTAGCAATTCAGAGAGCTCTTCAAGCCTTCCAGACACAGGTAAAGGGGCAGCACCTTCAGATTCGGACAGACAATGCGGCTGCTGTCGCATTCGTAAAACAAACAGGGGGGACGAGAAGCCCTCCTCTGCAGAGGATAGCGAGCAAATTTTTCGCCTGGGCCGAACGGAACCTGGCCTCGCTGTCGGCGGTCCATCTGAAAGGCACCCAAAATTCCTTAGCAGACTTTCTCAGTCGTCAACGTGTAAAGCAAGATGAATGGTCCCTCAACAGGGAGGTATTCGAAGAGATAGTTCGGAGGTGGGGGTATCCGGAGGTGGACCTCTTTGCCTCAGAAGACAACAAGAAAGTGGCCCAGTTCTTTTCCTTGGTCCCTCGAGGTCAAGCCAAGGGAATAGATGCCCTTGCTTGTGCATGGGACTACAACCTTTGTTATGCCTTTCCGCCAGCGAGACTGGTTGCGGTAGTACTGCAGACATTTTTGAGCCAAAGGACAGATCTAAATTCTGGTAGAGCCTTTCTGGCCGAGGAGGCCTTGGTTCGCCAGCATCAAGTAGGCCCACCAATGCCCCTCCCGGTAAGACTGGACCTGATCTCCCAGAGACCGGTACACCACCCTCAGGTGGAGTCCCTCAGCTTGACAGCATGACATCTGAGAAACAGCTGCTGAGGAATCAGGGGTTCTCGGAGAGAGTAGTTCGTACCCTGCTGGATGTCAAAAGCCTGTCACCAGGGGCCATTTACACCAAGGGTTGGAAACGTTTTAATGCCTGGTTAGCTGAAGAAGGGCATGAACATCCAGGTATTCCGCAAATCTAGGATTTTTTCCAGGCAGGCGTGGAGCTGGACCTTTCTGTAAGTATGTTAAAGGTACAGGCCGCTGCTTTGAGTGTTTTTTTGCAGATCTCACTTCAGCAATATCAGTTTGTTAAGAACTTCTTTAAGGCCCTCTCAAGATCCAGGCCAGTAAAGGTTCGCGCCTGCCCTACTTGGGATCTTTCTCTGGTTCCAAATGCGCTTATAGAAAGTCACTTCAACCCCTGGAGAAAGCTGTACTTAAATGGGTGACCCTGAACACCGCGTTTTTGATAGCTATCACCTCAGCCAGAAGAGTGAGTTACAAGCACTCTCGGTGAGAGAACCATTTTTGTTAATTTTTGAGGACCAGGTGGTGCTGAAAACCGACCCAGGTTTCCTTCTAAAGGTTTCTACTTCCTTTCATAGGACACAGGACATTGTCCTGTCAACATTTTTTCCTCAGAGGGTATGGGGGAAAGATGGTTCAGTTTTTTGGACGTAAGAAGGTCCCTGCTAAGATATCTAGAGATTAGTAGGAACTTTAGGAAGTCAGAGTCCTTATTTGTTAATTTTTCGGGGACGCGTAGGGGGTATAAAGTGTCCAAATCCTCCAATGCTAGATGGATTAGGATGACGATTGTGGAGGCATTGGCATTGGCAGGGATGCATGCGCAGCTAGTCAAAGCACACTCAACTAGGGCCATGTCAACTACGTGGGCTGAGTGGGCCGGTGCCACTCCGGAGGACATCTGCAAGGCGGCAACATGGTCCAGCTACTCCACTTTTGCTAAATATTACAATCTAGACCTGTTTTCGGAGAAGGAACAGGCATTCGAGTGGAGGGTCCTCCAAGCAATGGGCCCACCCTAGCAATGTAAGTTTCTTGCTTATCATCTCAGAGGCTGCCCTGGAAGACAAAAAGAGAAAAACGGAGTTAGACTTACCGGTAACTCTTTTTCTAGGAGTCTTCCAGGACAGCCTGGTTTTCCCACCCTGATCTTTTTTTTTTGGTACAGATGATGTGTACTAATGTTATGCAAGTATGTAATATCTTTCAGTGCCTTCCAGTGGTTCTTGTGAGGACTGAAGGAGGAGGCCTGAAGGACCACCTTTTAACATCTAGGTGAATGTGTTTCCTGTCCCGGAGGGAGGAGCCCTATTTTCTCAGAGGTTGTCCTGGAAGACTCCTAGAAAAAGAGTTACCGGTAAGTCTAACTCAGTTTTTTTGCTAACACCCTAGGCCTAGAGAATAAAATGGCGGTCTTTGAAATACTTTTTGCCACACCGTATTTGCTCAGCGGTCTTACAAGCGCAACTTTTTTGGAAAAAAATCACTTTTTTGAGTTAAAAAATAAGACAATAGTAAAGTTAGCCCAATTTTTCTTTCCATATTGTGATAATGTTATGCCGAGTAAATTGATACCTAACATGTCATGATTCAAAATTGTGGAATGGCGACAAACTTTGGCACTTAAAAATCTCCATCGGTGAAGTTTAAAAAAATTCCTACAGGTTACCAGTTTTGAATTACTGCTCTCACGCTAACGATCGCGGCGATACCTCATATGTGTGGTTTGAACACCGTTTTCAAATGGGACTTACGTATATGTTCGCTTCTGCGCGAGAGCTCGTGGGGACGGGGCGCTTTACATTTTTTTTTCTTATTTATTTTACATTTTTTACTTTCTATTTTTACATTGTTCTTTAAAAAATATATATATATATATATATATATATATCACTTTTATTTCTACTACAAGAAATGTAAATATTCCTTGTAATAGAGAAAAGCATGCAGAACCTCCTAAATATGAGATCTGGGTTCAAAAAGACCTTAAATCTCATATTTACACTTAAATGCAAAAAAAAAAAAAAAATGACAGTTAAAAAAAAAAAGTCCCCTTTAGGAGCTTTGGGCAGAAGTGACTTGTGATATCGCTTCCGCCTTGCAATGCTATGGAGCCAAATGGGCAGCATCTTCCGCTCACTCGGCTCGCAGGCACTGGGGGAAGCGGACCCAATCATCTCCGCCGCTACCGGCGGGTCAGGTAAGCGGAGGAGATGACGAAAATGTGGCAGGGGGCACCTCTCCCACCACCGATAAAAGTGATCTCATGGTGAATCCGCCACTGAGACCACTTTTATCTGAAAGAGAAATGCTGGCAGAAAAAAACGATACCGGGGTTATTGTAGCTATCTGCTACCATAACAACGGTATTCCACTTCCACGGCGGTGGTTAAGTTGAATATATCAGCTGGGTCCACATAAAAAAAAACAAAAGAAAACAAAACATTCCTTTCATCACAGCACGTCTTCTCATGATGTTTTTTCATTCGGCCACCAGTCCTTGCATCTCTTTGTTGCATTGCTTGCATTTTGCACACATACCTGCTTTACAGATAGGTAGAGGAACGTCATTAAAATATTCCCAAGCTGGGTCTCTTTTACAGCCTGCTGCCATTTAGCTCCTCAAGGGAGGAATAAAGATCACAAGTGGTGGTTGCTAGCCTTTCATTGATGCCGCTACACAAGTGTGAGGAGCCATTGGCAGTGCGGGGATATTCTGCATTACCTACCAAATATGGCACAATATTATAAAAGAGAATAACAATACTGATGATGATGATGGGGAAATCTTATTAAGAAGATTGACTTTTTTATAATCTGTTTTAGAAAACCATTTACATTTTGTGTATAAAATAGACATGGCAAGTGCATAAATGCATAACTCTTGTTCAGGTTGGACTACTGCATATATAAGAATACAAAACGAGAACTCTGGCTTTTAAGGCATTACACCAATCATTGTGTACTATCTTAAGACAATAATTGTATTTATACATGGTTTAAAATACCTAGTACCAAATAAAATCCCCCATAAATATATAGGGTTTCATTAATGTTGGATGTAATAGCCGCAGACAACCTTCACCTGTCCATCTCCCAAATTAGCACTGCCAGGCTAGACTATTTTATGTCTGTAAAACTGATCTGGGTGGTTTCAGTGAAACGGGGTGGCTTGATTCAATGCTGACCTATCAAGAGTTACATTTTTTCATATATACAGTCATGACCAAAAATATTGGGACTCCAATATGACCCCTGTCATTTTGTCTATACGGCTATTTCTGTCAGATAATGCACCACATCGCCTAGAAAATTGTTGCATTTACAAATGTTTACGCATTCTCATGTTTATTTCTTTTGTTTTGTCTCTACTGGAATTTTGGACCACTTTTTCGCCAACTGTTCTAGGTCTCTCAGATTGGAAGGGTTCCTTTTCCCAACTGCTTTGTCTTAAACCATTTCTGGGTGCTTTTTGATGCGTACTTTGGGTCATTGTCCTGCTTTAAGACCCATGACCTCTGATGGAGACTCGACTTTCTGACATTGGGCCCTACATTGCTCCCAGAATTCTTTGGTAGTCTTCAGATTTCATAATGCCATGCATACAGTCAAGACGTCCAGTGCCTGAAGCAGCAAAGCAACCCCAAAACTTGAGTGAACCAACACCATGTTTGACTGTGTAGGGTCTGTATTCTTTTCTTTAACCACTTTTCTACAGGGCACTTTCACCCCCTTCCTGCGCAGGCCAATTTTCAGCTTTCTGCACTGTCATGCTGAATGACAATTGCGCGGTCATGTAATGCTGTACCCAAATTATTTTTTTTGTTATTTTTTTTCCCCACAAATAGAGCTTTCTTTAGGTGGTATTTAATCACCAATGGTTTTTCTTATATTTTGCTAAAATTTAGAAAAAAAAAGTTTTTGTAAATAAGTATTTTTTCTCCTTCACTGATGTGCGCTGATAAGGCTGCACCGATGGGCACTGATGAGGCGGCACTGATATGCAGCCCTGATAGGCGGCGCTGTTAGGTGGGACTGATGGGCAATGAATGAATGGGCATCAGGCGCTGCCATGATGGATCTGAAATGACAGGTGCTCTTTAACCCCTTCTCGCTGGTAGGACGTCCATGGACGTCCTAGACTTTGAGGGGGGATATCTGAATGGTGCCAGCAGCTAGAGGCACCATTCAGATATCATTTTTTTCAGCTGGCGATTCTGCACACCCCAAGAACGATCATAGCGGCAGTTCAGCCGCTTGATCGTTCTTGTAGGCAGCGGGAGGGGACGTCCCCCCCCTCCCGCCGCCATTCGGTGCTTCTCCCGTGCCGCCCGTACGATCGGCGGCAGGGAGAAGAGATCCGTCGCCGCTGGATGCTTGTCAGGAAGATGACTGATGACCATCTGGTCACCAGTCATCTCTATGACCCTCGGAGGACCGGGCGCGATGTTATGACGTCACGCCCGGCCCGGCTTTTGTAAACAAAGCCGTGATCACGGCTGGAAAGGCTGGGATCGGAATTTTTTTTTCTGATCTCAGTCTTTCCAGC
>BLSH010509111.1:716003-743472 GCA_018402905.1 Glandirana rugosa
TTTAGTAGTAAAAAAACGATCTTTTTATGAGTCTTGGGGGTTTGTAATATATACAAAAAAATCGTCCGTGAGATCCCTTATTTTACCGTTAGTAACGTTGAAAAATATAGTGTGCTATAAACGCGTCCTTAAAAAGTTTGCGCAAAAAAAACCTTTTCTTTGTCAAATCACTTAATTTTTTTATGTTTTGTCATTTCAATCGGGTTAAAAAAACATACAACATTTTCTCCTACAATGCGGCTCATTTAACTATGGGTTGTACAGTACGAAATTGTAACGCTTGTAAGCACCTTAACGCGGTTTGAAACCATGAATTTTTAGAGGTATCCGCTGCGAAATTTTAAAAAATGTCCAATGTACAACATATATAATGTTTGGGGGTTCTGAGTATTTTTCTAGCAAAAAAATGATGATTTTTACATGTAGGAGAGGAGTGTCAGAAATGGCCCGGTAAGGAAGGGGTTAAATGTAAGGACTCATTCTTGCTGGTAGTTAGGATCTTGAAGATTTCCTATTTAGAATAATAAGCTGTCAGGTTAGTAAAACAGCGATATCCGAACCGATTCAATCATACAGTTTGGAGTGTACATAGATTTGCAAAATAACGGGATAAAGGAATATTCCTGAACTTTGTTTTATCTCATGGTCACTGGAAATTGAGTGACTGCATCAATGCAGTGCATTATCTCAGCTTGTGGAGCTTGGATTCATTGAATGAATTTACCAAAAATGTAACTATTTCAGAATATACAGCCTCATGCTACATAACTAAGCTCCATTTCATGCTGAATAAACTAACTTATTAAAGCGGAGTTCCACCCTGTTAAAAGTCAGCAGCTACCAAAAGGGTAGCTGCTGACATTTAACAATCGGCCACTCACCTGTCCCTCGTGCCAGCGATGCGGGCGCCCCAGGGCTCGCTCATCGCCCCCTCCCCTCGGCAGGCCGACATCACAAGTGTGGGTACCCTGCTTTGGCTTCAAAGCCGGGTGCTCACTGCACATGTGCAAGTTGCGCTGTGGCTTGTGATTGGATCGGCTTATCTTCTGGGACCTGTAACGTGACCCAGAAGATCGCTGAGAGGGGGGGGGGGAGGTGAACTTCTTTCCGGCTCTTCGGTGCCAGGAGAGGAAGTGGACCTGGGACCCTGTGAAAACGAGGGCCATGGTCCCCCCCCCCCCAAAAAAAAACATGACATGCCAATTATGGCATGTCAGAGGGTCACCTTCTCTTAAAGCGGAAGTTCCACTTTTGGGTGGAACTCCGCTTTAATGTATCCTAAATAGAAAACTATCTTTAGATAGATTTTTTACTTCAAAAGCACTTTATTAAAATACATTTGATAAAAATAAAAAAATTGATTTTAAATAAAAAAAATCAGAATTTTTATTTATTTTTTTTTTTAAATCATTGATTTTTATCCACCCTGTCCATGGGGCACCCGGTGAGTTTTGGTACTCCTCATAGTACCCTCCCCCTGTTTGTCTCCTCTGCGAGGGATCCTCGTATCTCCCTGTATATTTCTTATGTGGTTGTCTCCCCTGAGAGTGAGTATATTGATTCCCATAGTTATTATAGGGAATGTGGGAGGGTGGATTTCCCTTATGATATGTTGGCTGCTGAGACCTGCCCTGGTTCCTATATTGGTTATTTGGAGGGTGCTAGTAATGATTCCTAGAAGTGTTAGAATAATTTCTATACTGTCCATTATTACCTTTTTTTCTGGAAAGGTGAGGGTCCACAATCTCTATTAATTGAAGTCTGGAACTCAACTTCAGATCTACTATAATCTTGTTGAAGATATGGGTGATTGTCCTCATTCATGACTGTGGTACTCATATTAACTTCAGCTGGTAAGGTTTCTGTTTCTTTGTAAATCTCCTGCCATTTGAAGACGTTTTGAGACTTGTAGTCCTCCATGTCTCTCTAGTATTTCTTCCATTTTTTAATCCTTTGCTCCTCTTCTTCCTCTGCTATAATTTCTCTAAGTTATTTGGTATACACCTGATATAAACCTTCTTTATTAAAGGGGACGAGTTTATCGTTAATCTTGCTGATTTCTTGTTGAAGTTTGACAGCTTTGGCTTTCTTCTTGGAAACGAAAAATTCCAAAAAAGCCAAACCAACGCCCTTAAAATATTGAAACCATTCATTCTTTTAACTCCTTGTCCCCTTTTATCAGGGTATACATTCCAGCGTAAACTTCTGGGAATCATCTTTTCTTTAAGATATCTCTCCAAAAAACGATGTCCCATGACGTGCGCATTTTAGCTACTAAAACATTTTTGAGTCTCATAAATGTACCCCGGATACCCTCATTATCAGGACCTGATTTATCAAAAACTTCCTCAGGGTTAATTCTTCTGGCTTTATGATACTCCATAACATATCCATAATTATAGTACTTCAGTTGTGAAAAAAGATAATTATTTAAAAACACAATTTAAAGCAGAACTCTGGGTTCGGCAAAAAAGGCCCCATTAACACCCCCCCCCCCCCCACACTAAACAGTTATTACATTTGTGATATTCCTTATCTTTCAAGAGATATGTCCAATTTAATTTACAGGAAGTCAGCTCTGTGATTCAAAAGATGCAGAACTGTTAGAAGAGTGATTGCATTATATCCTCTTCTCTCTGTTTACACTACATTTCCCATCATGCATTGCACATTTCAATGAATGTGGGAGGTACACTAGACCTGTACATGTAAATGTGAACAAGCCCACTTCAACATGAATCACACCCCTCATTCTGCAGCCAGGCCCATTACTTAGTAACACACAACATGTCTGTTCTCTCCCCTCCAGCGACAACCACAAGAAGGTAAACCTATTGTCCTTACATGCTTTTTGTAATCATTACTGAACTGTACACACATCCCATAATGATATATTATACATACTGCACTCTAATGTAATTCACTATTAGACATATTCCTCCTCCTGCTGTATGAGATCTTTCTAATAACAATCAGTGCTTGTATAGTGTATATGAGAACATCCCTAGACGCACCACAGAAAGAGCCGTGATGTTTTACATCAGCATGTGACACAATTTAATGTCGACATGAGAAAAAAACAAAAAAATGCAGCGCTAACTTTCTAATCAATAACACAATAATGGTGGAACCCTCTAATGTATGGAAATCTCAAACTTCAATATCACCACAATACCGGCCTCTCTGATATGTAACGTCACACATAATACACATCACACTGAAAATAAGACATAAAAATGCAAATTTGCAGGGATGGTGGAAACCCTCCTACAGATATATGGAAGTGTACGGTGTCAGTAAACAGTGCAGCCTCATCAGTGCAGCTTATCAGTGCTCATCAGTGCGGTCTCACCAGTGCTGCTTATCAGTGCCCATCAGAGCCGTCTCACCAGTGCCGCTTATCAGTGCCTGTCAGTGCTGCCTCACCAGTGCCGCTTATCAGTGCCCGTCAGTGCAGTCTTACCAGTGCCCTGTCACCATTGCCCACCAGTGCTGTGTCACCAGTGAGCTCATGTGCCGTGTCACCAGTGAGCTCATGTGCCGTGTCACCAGTGACCTCCAGTGCCGTGTCACCAGTGACCACCAGTGCAGTGTCACTAGTGACCACCTGTGCCATGTCACCAGTGACCACCAGTGCAGAGCGGGTATCAATCGATCCCCCGCATGACAGAGCAGAGACAATGTCAGACGGTGACAGCTCTGGTATGTGTGGAATGTGAGACCACTCTGTAAATTCTCTGCCTGCATTGTGATATACAGGGTGGAGCGCACTGTTCCAATGCAGGCAGAGAACTTACAGAGCAGTCTCACATTCCACACATACCGCACATAGCACACATACCAGAGCTGTCACCGCCGCCTGTCACTTTCATTATTGCTGCGTGGGCGGGCGGATGGGGGGGTGCGTTACTGGCAGGGAGGAGGAGGAGGGTGCAGGGGAGGAGGAGGAGGGAGACCACCTCAATGGGCGGCACAGACTGGGGGTTGTGAGACCCCCTCCGCACACTGAATCATCTTCTATAGAACTACAAGTGGACATGTCAGACTGCTGGCTGTCAGTACAGGATGGAGAGGGGCTAGCGATCTTACAAACAGGATGTCACTGGGAAATAATGTTTTTTCAGCAAGTTCAGCAGGCTACTACAGAGGAACTACAGCGCTCAGCAGAAGATGGATAGCATAGTTGGTGAAGGTAGGAGATCAGTAAGGATGGGTTTGGGCGTGTTCGCAAGTGCCCGAGCCCGCCAGGAAGTGAACTCTGCACTGCGCTAATCACATAGCACACATACCAGAGCTGTCACCGCCGCCTGTCACTTTCATTATTGCTGCATTAGCGGGCGGGCGGATGGGATCTGCGGTTTCCTTTATTTTTGCTACCGCTTTTTGTTTTTCTCAAGCTTTCTGATGAAGACTGCTATCAAGAAGCCGGCTGGGGCATAGAGGATATCCAGAATCCTGAACTTTCCCCAGCGCGGCTGACCGCTGCCAGCTACCCTTAGCTTTGGCGGGGTCCGCCGCATCGTGCCAGTTCCGTGCGGGTGGCCAGTGGGTTATCCCCACTTGCGCCCAGTGACCGGGCCTTGTTCCCGTCCAGGGGCCTGTGGCCTGCAGCATCCCTCTCCGGCAGTGGGAGGAAGGTCTGCAACTGGGTGGCTACCCCCTACGCCCGTCGGACTGGTGAGTGACCCCCTCTCTCCCCCCTAGGGGGGGCTGGGCGATTGTTAGCGGTTTGGGCCGGCCGGTGTGGTTTTTTTTCTGGGCTCAGGTCTCCTCTGGGTGTCTTCGCCCCCCTCCCCCGCACCCCGCGCCTTAGAAGCCGCCATGCAGTGATCTGCCGCCATTTTGCCGTAGCCATTTTGTTGGTGTTTTGGCCTCTAGTGTCGAACGGCGGCCATTTTGCCGTAGTCGCGGCCTGTATTACAGGCTTGGGCCTCTTGTGACCGCTCGGCGGCCATGTTGGATGTGCCTGGGAGGAAAAACGTGCGTTTTAGCCGGCGCTTCCTCTTTCACCCTGGGACAGCGTGGATGGCACAGGCGGTGCAGGCTCTCTGACTGGCGGTCACTAGCACTCCTACTGGGACGCAGCGCTTTGAGAGGCAACAAACAGCAAGTATAGCTGGGCTCTCCCTGGGGTGCTGGTAGTGGTGGGTGCAGTCCTCCTGGGTTTCCCCCCTGGTTGATCTGTGGGGCTGCTTTGTGGGGGTGTCGGGGCCTTTCTGCCTGTCAGTGTACGGGGGCGCAATGGCGGCTGAACCTGAATGGCGGCGCATAAGATCAGTATTTGGGCAATTTTTTCCCCAGGAGGTGCCAAGCCGTGCTAAGGGGGCCCCCTAAAAAGCGTCCTCCCCCTCCACCTTCATCGGGGGAAGAGTCTGAGCCGGAAGTGGCCTCGGTGGTCACGGGGACCCCCGCGGAGCTCTCAGAGGGTGAGCAGGGGCTCTCGGACGGCGAGGAAGACCAGGGGGCCTCGGTTGCGTGCGAGAAGGCGCTGGTGGCCGCACTAATCGCTGATATTCGTGTGTCTTGGCGACTGGACCAAGCAGGGGAGTTGCAGGAGACTGCATACGTTTGTGGGTCGGCTAGGCCACCCAGGTCCCCTAGGGCTTACCCTTATGATCAATTTTTTGACCATTTGGTCTATAAGGAATGGCAGCGTCCGCAGAATTCCTTCGCCCCGGCCAAAACGCTTCGCTATACGCTACCTTTTTGAGGATAGTTTTGTGAAGAAATGGGCATCCCCCACAGTGGACCCTCCGGTGGCTTGCCTGAATAAGGCAACGACCATTCCTTTGGAGGGGTCCCCCTCCTTTAACCACTTCAATACCATGCACTTAGAACACTTCCTGCCCAGACCAGTTTTCAGTGCTGTTGCGTTTTGAATGAGAATTGCGCGGTCGTGCGACGCTGCACCCAAACAAAATTTTTATCATTTTGTTCCCACAAATAGAGCTTTCTTTTGGTGGTATTTGATCACCCTTGCGGTTTTTATTTTTTGCGCTATAACAAAAAAAAGACCGAAAATTTTGAAAAAAAAAAACATTTTTCTTTGTTTCTGTCACAAAAATTTGTATAAAGTACATTTTCTCCTTCACTGACGGGCACTGATGTGGCTACACTGATGGGCACTGATGAGGCTACACTGACGGGCACTGATGAGGCAGTGCAGATTGGCACTGATGAGGTGGCACTGATAAGGTTGCACTGATGATGGGGCAAATATGCAGCACTGATGGGCAGCACTGACAAGCAACACTGACGGGCACTGATACGTGGCACTGATATGCGGCACTGATGGACACTCCTAGGCGGCACTGATGGGCACTTTTAGGTGGCACAGGTGGGCACTTTTAGGTGGCACAGGTGGGCACTGATAGGTGGCACAGGTGGGCACTTATAGGTGGCAGTGGTGGGCACTGGTGCAACAAGCACTGTTAGGGATGGCACTGGCAGGCATCATACATGGGCACAGTGCCATCCCTACAGTGCATAATATTGCCCTTACCTGGTGGTCTAGTGGGGGTTCCCTGGTGGTCCTGGGCGGCCTCTGTGCGCCTTCCCTGGTGGTCCTGGGCGGCCTCATTGTGATGCCTGGGAGGGGGGCTCCCTGGTGGTCCTGATCCGGCTCCCTGGTGGTCCAGTGGGGGTGATCCTGAGGGTGGCTGCGCTGATAAACGTTCAGCGCAGCCCCCCGTCAGGAGAGCAGCCGATCGGCTCTCAGCTGCTCAGGTCTGCAGACCTGAGCAGAGGAAAAGCCGATAAACGGCTCTTCCTATTTACATTGTGATCGGCCGTGATTGGTCACGGCTGATCACATGGTAAAAGGCTTCGAATCGAAGCCTTTTACCTTGGTCGGTAATGCGGTGGGTCAGATTGACCCACGGCACCACTGATCGCCGCGGATTATCCTGAGGACGTCAATAGACGTCCAGTCAGGATAATGAGCCACCCGCCTGGACGTCATTTGTCAATGCGCCGGGCGGGAAGTGGTTAAGGATCTGGCCGATAGGCGGACGGAGGCAGTGTCCAAAGCACTTTTCTTGTTGGCAGGATCAGCCATGAGACCGGCTCTGGCGTCAGCTATGGCGGCGCAATCTCTTACCGAGTGTGGGACTGAGTTGCAAAGCGAGTTAAGCTCCGGGAGGCCGCTTGAGGCCTCGCAGGGAGCAGACCATCTGTTAGAGGGTCTTCATTACCTGTGTGACGTAGCTCTGGACCTGCTTCCCATGTTGTCAAAAATGTCTGTTTTCGCAGTCATTATCAGACGGGTGCTTTGGTTACGCTCTAGGTCTGGTGACCATGCGTCTAAGAACGGCCTCACGGATCTCCCCTTTCTGGGCGGTCGGCTCTTTGGGGCGCAGTTGGATGAAATCATTAAGGATTTCACTGGGTGGGAAGAGTACTTTTCTCCCGGAGCCCAGGCGGCAGGAGTTCCGCCGTAAGCAGGGCCCTGCTCCTTTGGGTCAGGGGGGTTTTTTTCATGCGCCCGGCGCAGCGGGCAAGGGTCCGAGGCCCGGCAAGTCTGCCTCGGGGCCTGGTAAACGACCCTGGCAGCGCAAGAGTGAAAAGGCAGAGGCTAAGTCCTCCTCCGCATGATGGGTTGCCCCCACCCGATTTTCGGGTGGGGGGCCGACTTCTGGAGTTCGCGGACAGGTGGACTGCCCGCATCCCCGACCGGTGGGTGCAGGAAGTAGTGTCCTCCGGGTACAGGATAGAGTTCAGCACTCTACCCCCAGACAGGTTCTTCCCATCAAACTTGAGACTCCCTCAGGGGCGTCGAGAGGCTCTCCTAGGGGCTGTCCAGGCGCTCTCCGAACAAGGGGTGATTGTGCCAGTACCTCTATTTAGGGTGCCCAAAAAGGGGGCGGGGGGGTCAGGCCAGTTCCGGACCTAAAAGCGCTAAACCACTTTGTGAAGGCGTGAAAATTCAGAATGGAATCCGTCCGTTTGGTCGTGGCTGCCCTACACCAAGGGGACTTCATGGCATCTCTGGACATCAGGGACGCATACCTCCACGTTCCCATTTGTCTCCGGCACCAGCGCTTCCTGCGCTTTGCGACGGGAGGTCTACATTACCAATTCGTGGTACTTCCCTTCGGTCTGGCCTCGGCTCCTCGGGTGTTCACCAAGCTGGTGGCTCCGGTGCTGGCGTTATTGAGGCAGAGAGGCATCGCGGTGGTAGCCTACCTTGACGACTTACTCCTGTGAGCGGAGTCTGCCTCGGCTCTGGAGGAGAACGTGACTATCACCATGGCCTCGTTGAAAGACTTTGGCTGGCTGATCTATTTGCAGAAGTCGACATTGACCCCATCCTGTCGCCTGGAATATCTGGGTCTGATTCTGGACACAGAGCAGGCGAAGGTGTTCTTACCTCCGGCCAAGTTACTGACACTGCAAGCAGCGGTGCGAACCCTGCTGTCACACCGGTGGTCCTCCTTGTTGTTCTGTATGCGGGTGTTGGGGCTCATGGTCTCGGCCTTCGAGGAGGTACCTTACGCCCAGAGTCACACTCGGCTCCTGCAGCGAGCGATTCTGTCACGGTGGGACAAGTCTCCGCTGTCCCTGGACCAGCTGATCAGATTGGATCATCAGACCAGAGGATCGTTGGCCTGGTGGCTTCGGGCTCCGGCTCTGACGTTGGGGAAGTCACTTCTCCCCCTGGATTGGTCGATAGTCACGACGGACTCCAGCCTATCGGGCTGGGGTCCTGGGGCAGCTATCTGCTCAGGGCCGTTGGTCGGTGCAGGAATCCCACCTTCCGATCAATGTGCTGGAGTTGAGGGCGATCAGGCTCTGCCTCTCCCACTGGACGGTGAGACTGTGCAGCCTCCCGGTTCGGGTTCAGTCGGACAAAGCCACGGCAGTGGCGTACGTGAACCATCAGGGCGGAACCAGGAGCTCGGTAGCGGCTGCGGAAGCGGCTCTCATTCTGCGATGGGCAGAGCTCCATGTGCCGTCAATCTCCGCCATTTACATTCAGAATTGGCAGACGGACTTTCTCAGTTGCCAGACGCTGGATCAAGGGCAATGGTCCCTACATCCAGAGGTGTTCCGCCACATTTGCCACAAGTGGGGCACGCCAGACGTGGACTTCATGGCGTCCCGGTTCAATCACAAAGTGCAAACCTTTGCGTGCAGGACGAGAGACCCGCTGGCGGCCGCCACGGACACGTTGGTAGCACCTTGAGGTCGGTATCGGCTCCTTTACGCCTCCCCCCCCCCCATCAAGCTTCTACCGCGACTACTGCGCAGGGTAGAAGCAGAGGGGATTCAGACAATCCTGGTAGCTCCGGAGTGGCCTCAGCGTCCTTGGTACGGCAATGTGGTGCAGATGGTGGCAGATGTTCCTTGGCGTCTTCCGCTGCGCGAAGATCTGCTGTCTCAGGGACCCATCTTGCACCCTGCTTTACCTTCATTGGCTTAGATGGCTTGGCTATTGAGTCCCAGGTATTGAGGGATAGGGGTGACGCTGACTCCGTGATCCCTACCATGCTTAAAGCGCGCAAGTGTACTTCGCGCAAGATTTATCATCGCACCTGGAAGGCCTATATTGCCTGGTGTGAGGTGGGGGGGTTGGAACCCTCGCTCTTACGTTATGTCCCGGGTCCTGGCTTTTTTGCAGCAGGGCCTGGATAAAAAATTGGCGTTGAGTACGCTCAAGGGTCAGATTTCGGCTCTGGTGATTCTCTTTCAACGGCTTTTGGCGTCACATTCATTGATTCGTACATTTGTACAGGGTGTACGACATGTGGCTCCTCAGGTACGGTCGCCTTTGGCGCCGTGGAATTTGAATTTGGTGCTTTCTGTACTGCAGAAACCGCCATATGAGAAGATCAGGGATATTCCCTTACAATTGCTGTCGCAGAAGGTGGCGTTTTTGGTGGCCATTACATCCACTAGGCGGGTGTCTGAGTTGGCAGCGTTGTCCTGCAAGTCTCCGTACCTAGTCCTTCATAAGGACAAGGTGGTCTTGCGCCCTTCTCCTTCGTTTCTACCGAAGGTGGTCTCTTCTTTTCGCATTAATGAAGATATTGTTCTTCCTTCATTATGTCCGCACCCGTCGCATCCCAAGGAATTTGAGTTACATTCTTTGGATGTCGTGAGGGCTTTGTGGGTGTACTTGGCGGCTACAGCTTCCTTTCGGAAGTCTGATGCGTTGTTTGTGCTGATGGATGGTCCGCGCAAAGGATTGGCGGCTTCGTCTGCCACTGTTTCCCGTTGGATCAGACAGATCGTGACCCATGCGTATACTGTTTCGGGGCAAGGTACCCCCTTTTCCAGTCACGGCTCATTCCACCAGGGCAGTTAGCACTTTCTGGGCTTTTAGACACCAGGCTTCGGTGTCACAGGTGTGCAAGGTGACTACTTGGGCCTCGGTGCACACGTTTAAGTTTTACAAAGTTGATGTTTCAGCATCCGCGGATGCTGCCTTTGGCCACAAAGTTTTGCAGGCGGCAGTGTAGGCGCGGCTGGCGCCTCCTGAGAGGACTCTGTTGGGTACAGTTGTTGTTTACCCACCCCTCTTACTGACACAGCTTTGGGACATCCCCACTTGTCAATGTAGGGCTGCATCTGTCAGTGAACGTAAGAGAAAAAGGGATTTTATTAAAACTTACCGTAAAATCCTTTTCTCTGAGTTCACTGACAGATGCAGCACCCACCCCTCTGTGTTGCATTTGTACGGCTTGTTACAAACTGATATGCTATATGCACAGCAGGGGGGTTATATGTTAGAGTGAGGATGGCCCCCTGGGAGGAGTTGACTTGCTTTCTTTCTTTTTGCCTACTCTACTCCTGGTAGGATGTGCATATAACCCCACTTGTCAATGAAGGGTTGCGTCTGTCAGAGAACTCAGAGAAAAGGATTTTACGGTAAGTTTTAATAAAATCCCTCTTTTCCCGGAGTTCTGCTTTAAGTGAATTAAAAGGGTAGCTGCAAAATATAGTGTATTTCTAAGGATTCAATATGTATAAAAGGTATATATGAGCTTACCCTAAAACAATATATGATATCTATAATATATGTGAAGGTGCTGCAACTTCTAATAGCCCAAACACTGTGCTATAAATATATACAATTAGGAATGGTGAGCAGCATTTCAGTATTCTTCAGGTGCCAGCAATCAAGCCTTACCCCAAGGCCATATATAAAAATGAAAAGTCCAGGATTGCTGCACACAACTTCTTTAATGTATCAAAGTATCAAAATACAAGCATCATTCAAGAATTTTCTCTAAATAATAATGTAATGATCATAAAAAGATCATGTGAATCAAACCAAGTCCATAACAAGACAATGATCTTGCTCTATATTTACCGACGGTTTCGGGCTATTGTCCTCCTCTCACGCCCTTTCTCAAGGTATGGAACAATATTGCAATCACATTCTATTAGTGCTATTTATTTTCAATCGGTGAGGAATCAGTTACGACAATTACTTCAATAATCATTCACATCTGATGTTTAGACTCAATCTTCCACGTCTATACACAGAACGATCCTAACGGCTTAGTTCCAATTCATCACACAGGTTTTTCATGCCTATGCAAATACACATGAGTTGTTTCATAAACTCAAAATAAAAAGGAAAATGTATATGTGAAAAAATAAATAAATAAATAAACCAACCCAAGAACCAGGTCCAGCCCCATTAGGTCTGATCCTTATTTTAAAGCCTAGACCCCTATAGGAATAGATGTAGATTAAAATCTCTATTTAACCCTTTAGGAAAAAGGTTGTTCAAACGGTTTATCCAGAAAACCTCTCTCTTTCTTAATTTAATTTCTCTATTACCTCCCCTTCTATCCTGTGTCACAGATTCTATTACAATAAACCGTAATTAGGCCACCGTATGCCCCATATCCACGAAATGTTTAACCAAAGGTAATTTTGTTAGTTTATCCCTTATTGCATATTTATGTCTCGCAATCCTATTTTTCACCTTCTGAGTGGTCTCCCCTATATAAAGGAGACCACAGGGACATTTAATAAGGTATACCACAAATGCCGATTGGCATGTGTGGCATCCCTTAATTTCCAAAGTTTCCCCAGTGTGTGGGTGATTAAACATTTTCCCTTTAATCATGCTGCTACACTGAATGCAGCTAAGACACGGATAGGAATCATAATTAGGGGTACCCAAAAAGGTTCTACTAATATTGTTTTTTTTGATCCTGCCAACGTCCGACCTAACCACCCGGGAGTAAATTGTACGTCCCTTGCGATAGGCCGACATTGGGACAAATTGAAATTCCTCAATGGATGGGTAATTATCCCGCAAAATTGTCCAATGTTTTTTAATGATGAAGGACAATAGCCCGAAACCATCGGTAAATACGGAGTAAGATCATTGTCTTGTTATGGACTTGGTTTGATTCACATGATCTTTTTATGATCATTACATTATTATTTGGAGAAAATTCTTGAACGATGCTTGTATTTTGATACTTTGATGCATTAAAGAAGTTGTGTGCAGCAATCCTGGACTTTTAATTAATTAATTAATTTATATATATATATATATATATATATATATTATAGTATAGATAGTGTGATGATCCACGTATTGGAAAAATACCTTTCCAGCTGAATAACCAGCATTTTGAATGGGATGACCCACATATTGTGGCTGATTCGCCTGCTTGCCTAGAATAAATACACACCCAGAGGGACCCACAAGGTGGATTATCCATACTATTCGCCTTGTGCAAAAGCAAATTTGATCTCTATAATTTGGATGAGCACCAGGTGAAGTGTTGTGATTTGTGAATCACTTTAATAATTTCTTTTTTGTATTTTTCTCAATATTTTCTGGTTCTCTTTCACCAGATTTATGGACTCATATTGTCGACTTATGAATTTATGTATGTCACAATATTGATTATTTGGGTTGTGTGTGTATATGTGTGTGTGTATATATATATATATATGTATGTGTGTAGCCATGTGCTCCCTTGAGCGTGGCTTGTAGTAGTGGTTCACCTGATAGCTGACCTCAATTGCACCCTATGCACAGATCCAGAGACACTGACCAGGCCGATTCTTGTTTTTGTTGTTTTATTTGGGGGAATTAACTTGGATGGGGATAAGGGTTAACTGTGGGATGCCCAACGAATTATGGCACAAAGTTCCCATATACAAGCCTGTATATGCACGCTTCACTGCAGACTCTCCCTCTGCAGATTATTGCTCCTCTCAACCCTCCAGCTCTTCACTTGCTGACCGTTAGTCTTACAGTTCTCTCACTACACAGAACTCACAACTTTACACTTCTTTGCTTCTCTCCAGCTGAGAACTTAGTTTCCGGCCTGAAGGGAAATTTATCAGGCTTCTCTATACCTTTCTCTTCCCCGCGGTTAGCACTTGGTGAGACCTACCCTGTTGCAGCAGGACCTCAGGAACACCCATTACAGGTCAGGGCTCACGAGCCCCTGAATGTGTAGTAAAGTACTTCAGTGCTAAGCGGGCCTTTTATGGACTACAACTCTCAGCCCATCCTCTTCCAGGTTCCATTGACCTGCTCTCTGGTAGTGACTCTCCTTTCCCTTGACTGGCTCCCACAGACTGTCCACCTTACTCCTCCCAGCCTGCTCCAGCACTTTCTCTTCCAGTCCCAAAGACCGTCACTCACCGCACTGGTGGATACTTTAAAGTCTCTCACTCCTCCTGTAGCACCTCCGCTGTTCTCCTGTTCCTCTTTTGCCGCTCCAGGAATCACTCTCCCTCCTGGCTGCACCCGAACCTCTCAGGCCCTAAGGTCACCCTCCCCAGACAGGGGGCGTCCTCCCCGGTAGGGGCCTGCACCATAGCATCTCTGCTACATCTCCAGACTTCCACCCGACGCTACTCCTCCCCAATTGGGCTTACTCAGAGTATTTAAGGAGGCCTGACCCTGTTTGGGGATTGGTCAGGGCTCCTTAGAACACTCCAGATGGCTCCACCCAGCTTTCTGACCAGAAAACCTTCTCCAGGTTTCTAGAAAGAAGTGGTAGGTTCTGGTGACCTCATCTGTTATGTCCACCCAATCCTCCCTGAGCTTCTCCTCCCAGCCCAGATCAAAACATTCAGGCCTGCACATTAGTCAGGTCTGACTAAATTTACCTCTCCTAGCCTAAAAGCCTGCTAGAAAACGCACCTATACTATGGGGGCGCTACATATATATGTAATTTTGTTTTGTCTGTCCACAGCACATTCTCCCAAAAGGATTTTGGCTTCCTCAGGTAAGTTTTGGCAAACTCTTTAATCAGTTTTTCTCTTTCGTCCATGTCCACCATTGAACTGGACTTTCAGCTTCTGTGCCACTCTGTGCCCTCTCATTATCTGTTTTTCACTCCAGGGCTGTTTGAGCCAGAGGTGTAATGGAGGTTTTCTCCTCACTTAATCCTCTAACCAGGATTGAATAGTATTACTGGTCACATGACACAGCCCCGGGGAACTGTATGACTGTTTCTTCTCATGTGCTGGGTCATACCCTAATCAAGAGGTCTGAGTAAGTGCCTGAGTGGGGAAAACGCTGACTAATTGCTAGGGCCAGACAAAATTGACTTTAGGGTTGCATGTGCTACATTCTGAGCACCAAGGCCATATGCTATGTTCAGGAACAGCTAGCTTCAGTTTAATCTGCTACATTTTTATAAAGATAAGGTAACCTAGCAGTGTAGAATATAATAGAAGCACATTCCAGTACATTCTAAATTAGTTATTAGTATATCACCACAAATTGTTTTCTGTGTTCGTCAGGTAATGTATTCCTTTTATTTTCTATACCCCTAAACTGTGTGAAACATCATTTTTATGAAGTATGTATATGTGTATTTCAAACCAGTTTTTTGTAAATGTTTTTTCATGTATACACAGTTATATTTTGATTAGATTTATTGTTTGTGAAAGTGCTAAAATTCATATGTTTGAGTATACAGGACTCTTATGAGCTTGTGTTTGTAACTTATAAATAAAATGGCAATAGCAATTAACACAAAAAGCCTATGAGTCCAAACTGAGGTTAACCTGTCCTAAAACATTTTTAAAAAAAGGCACATAGCTACATGCTCCACAGTTTTAATTACCTGCCATCGGGAATGCCACAGTGGCCCACCAATCAGCCTGACCTTGTGTATTTCTGTATGCTGGCGACCCTGTTCTTCTGTGTTTTTTTTTTTTTTTTTCCGTGCCTGGCTGCTGCCTGTCTCAACAGGACTGGGCTAAGCTTGGCTACATTCCTTTAAGCTATACGCGAGTCCGTTTTTCCAACCAGTAGGTTTAACAGAAAAGAAAAAAAATTACCCAATTTCTCCATCCACATATTCATGGGGGGATGGGGGAATCCTTCCTGCTGTAGGTTTTTTATTCTGACAGCGGAGAGACTTTCCAGCCATCAGATTATACAGACATAGCCTGCAGCGCAGATCGAGCAACTTTTTTTCCATAGGGGCCACACATCAATTGAAATTCAGCCAGTCCCTGCTGAACCGGCCAAGTTTTGATCCATATATGGCCAACTACAGTGCAGTACTTTGGTTGTAAGCTGTTAGGAGTTGGGACAGGGGTTGGGACAGGAATGAATACGGCATAATTCTTAACCACTTGCCTACTGGGCACTTATATCCCCTTCCTGCCCAGGCCAATTTTCAGCTTTCAGCGCTGTGTCACTTTGAATGACAATTGCACGGTCAGGCAGCACTGTACCTGAACAATATGTCTATAATTTTTTTCACACAAATAGTACTTTCTTTTGGTGGTATTTAATCACCACTGTTTTTTTTATTTTATTGCTAAAGAAACAAAAAAAGACCAAAAAATTTTGCAAATAGGTAATTTTTTTCCTTCACTGATGTGCGCTGATGAGGCTGCACTGATGGCCACTGAGAGGCTGCACTTATAGGCACTCATGAGGTGGCACTGATGAGGCTGCACTGATGAAGCTGCACTGGTGGGCATTGATGAGGGGGCACTGATAAGTAGTACTGATGGACACTGAGAGATGGCACTGATAAGTGGCACTGATGGGAGGCACTGATAGATGGCACCGATAGGCAGCACTGATGGGCACTGGTAGGCAACACTGGTAGTTGATGTTAAAAAGCAAGTAAACCTTGCGCTGTGATTAAATAAGAAAGTGAAAATTCATATGTCATAATAAAGACAAAAAAGAAATAATAATGAAAAACAAGACTGCGCTGTCCACTGACAATTCAAACTTGAAACTTAAACAAGTGACACTCTCCCAACTTATAATAAAATTGTGTGGTGAAAAAATAATCAAAAAAATCGGTGTCCCAATGCAGATATAAATTGGTGCATGTATGATCATAATATAATGTGAATAGCATTAATAAAAAAAAGTCCATAAAATGTCCACAACTCTTATCAAATTGGTGAATAGACACATCACAGTAATGGCAGTGATGCTCAAATCCTCAAAGTGTAAAAATTAGCCTCTTACCGGACAGCCATGATCTCTAAGTTATAAGAGATCATATAGAGCATGGAATGAACCAGAGACTCCTCACAGTAGATGGATCAGATCACAAAAGCAACCTTGCTTCAGAACAGGTGTGCTGGATCAGTTAAACCGTCTCCATAGATGTTACAATGCACTGTTTGAATCGGCTTTTTAAACCCATTCCAGTGATAGGATGTTGAAGATATATCTATAAAAAAAAAGACAGAAAGGCTCACCGTGTAGTATGTGAGATAAAATTTAACAAAGGATAAAAGATTGCGCTTACAAGAAAAATATGCAAACAAGCGGTATGGCACATAAGTTCTACCATGAACTCAGTTTAGGGCAACACAGGAGCTACGATGTCACTATGTTGCCTGGGTAACAGAGGAGCTAAGACCACACTACGTTGCCTAGGGTAACACAGGAGCTAAGACATCACTATGTTGCCTAGGCTAACACAGGAGCTAAGACATCACTATGTTGCCTAGGGTAACACAGGAGCTAAGACGTCACTACGTTCCCTGTGTAACACAGGAGCTAAGACGTCACTATGTTGCCGGGGTAACACAGGAGCTAAGACGTCACTACGTTGCCTAGGGTAACACAGGAGCTAAGTCGTTATTACGTTGCCTGGCCGAGTTCATGATAGAACTTTTCTGCCATACCGCTTGTTTTCATATTTTTCTTGTAAGTGCAATATTTATCCTTTATTACATTTTATCTTGCACACTGCACAGTGAGCTTTTCTCTCTATTTTTGATATATATATATCTTCAACATCCTATCACTGGAGTGAGTTTAAAGAGCTGATTCAAATAGTGCATTGTAATATCTATGAAGACGGTTTAACTGATCCAGCACACCTGTTCTGCAGCAAGGCTGATTTGGTGATCTGATCCATCTACTGTGAGGAGTCTCTGGTTCATTCCACGCTCTATATGATCTCTTATAACTTAGAGATCATGGATGTCTGGTAAGAGGCTAATTTTTACACTTCGAGGATTTGAGTTTCACTGTCATTACTGTGATGTGTGTCTATTCACCAATTTGAGAAGAGTCGTGGACATTTTATGGACTTTTTTTAATTAATGCTATTCACATGATAATAGGATCATACATGCACCGATTTATATCTGCATTGGGTCACTGGTAGGTGACACTGATAATGAGGCACTGATTGGCAGCACTGAAAGGTGGCACTATTGATGGCACTGAAAGGTGGAATTTGTCGGCATGGATTAGCACTGAATGGTGGCACTCGTGGGCACTGAAAGGTGGCACTGGTGGGCACTGATAGGTTGCACTTGTGGGCACTGATGGGTAGCACAGATTGGGACCAATGTCTCTGTAACAGAAGCCATTTATTGGCTTTATTCTTTTCTCCTCACACTGATTGTGAGGAGAAAAAAAGCCTGTAACTGGCTCCTGTTTACTTCCTGTGGTAAAGGTTCTGCTGTGATTGGCCCTTTACCCTGTTCTGTGATCAGCGAAGTTTGAAGGATTCGGTGATCACAGTGTGTGTCGGGCACGCAAGCAGCGTGATCACAAGAGGACATCTATTCACGCCCTCCTGGCACTGGAAGCCCGCGCTGTAGCTGTCAATCGGCTATAGCGTGGGTGGAAAGTGGTTAAAATGGCTATACACTAGTAGAACATTTTTTGTTTTAAGAAAGTTCATTCGATTTTCCAATAGTTAGTGGAGTCAATTCCACCTTTGTTTTTGAACACAGTTCAGAGAACGTTTGAAGGCAAAAGATGGGCATTTTTTCCCCAGCAAACACATTTCTAACAGTGTCTGTAGTTTTCGCTTGGGAAATTACCTCAAAATCAAATGTTAAAAGCAAACTTTTGAACGACATTTGACAAGTTGTATGGATGTGCGTACAAATTTTTGTATGAACATTCATTCAAAAATCTACTAGTGTATGTGATGTTCATGGCATCTACTTTATCCTCGTCACAAAACAATTTTGTCCTGTTTTATCATGCTAAAACTTTGTTTTTATGTTATCACCCTGTATTTTTAGCACATACAGTAAGTCATAACCTTGTTTTTAATTTCAGACTTTCCAAATGAAGAGACAGTATCTGCTTTTGGCTTACCTCCCTCCGTGCAATAATGGCCACCAAAGTCTCTGAGGTGGAGATTGGGAATTGGCTTAGAAAAGCTGTTGAGTGGAGTGATACTACCACTTTGAAAATCCAGGAAGATGTCTGCCTGCACTTGCCAAAATTACATGAGTTCCTGTTGCAGATTTATGAAACTTTGAAACATATGGTAAGTAGCTTATTGAAAGAAATTACCCTTAAATATAGGTCGAGTATTAACCCACAGTCCAGGTTTCATCAAACCTTCAGTCTCACATCAGTTTGCAGACTTATGGTGTTGACCTGAGGTATGTTTCTTTATCGAAGCGTCAAATAAGGATTAAAAGACATAGTAATCTGTTTCCTCCTTTCGTGATTTATTGTCAGGGAGGTTTTTCATTTCATTCCAGTGGTTTAACATGAATAATAACCTCAATCTGGTAAGTATATCAAATATATTATTTTAGTCTGCCGCACTTACTATCATATGGGACTTCCATCCCTAATAACTTTTTCTGTACCATAAAACTGTGTTCTAATGACTTAGCTACTCTTACTGCCTTTTATTTTCTTCATGAGTGTTTGTCTGCAGAGCAAGATTATCAATTATACTCAACTTTATGAATTTATTTTCTATAAATACAGATAAACTGTATGCATTTCTATCCAAAAAAGCAACATATGATGTTGATGTTCCAGTATCTGAATGACAATACAGTACAAAACCACAAATTCAAACCACATTTTCTACCTCACAGACAAAATATCTCTTAATCCTTGCCAACCCAATTAGTTTCAATCTTGTTGTCTCTTGGTGGGTCGAATTGCTGGCAAGAAGCAGGTCCCATGTATTTAAGATTAATGTAGCTTGTTAATAGCAATAGTAAACAACAGCATCTCTGGCTTGCTAGCTATAACTGCTGCAGCAGGGCAATAACCATGATTTATCACTAGCTATAATGAGGAGCCTATGCCACTTTGTGTGTTGTGTAGCTTTTTGGTACAGTTATTAGATTGGCTCTCAATGGACTGTCTCTGTGCATGGCCCCAGCAAGTCTAGAGTGAGCCGCGCATGTAAAACAAAGATGTTATGTTTATTGCAACAGCAGGAGATGGTTAGCAGGTTTTTTACATGTGCATTATCCCTGTTCAGCACTTACTTAAAACTGTATGATGTAGCTATAAATGTGGTAGCAGGTAGAAAAGAATGAGCCATCACAATGTAGGTTTAAAAGAAAATCTACAAAACATTTTCATTGGTGGTCTGTTATACTTTACTGTGTTTTCACATTCCTTACAACTTTGTGATATTCTTCTTTGGTTTAGTAGTAGTGCTTTAGCACACACTACAATAATCTTTCCAAAATGTGTCATTTTTTAAAGTGAAACTCTACTTTAGTGGAGGGAAAAACCATCTCTGGGCTAAATACGTGCATTTAGATTTTCAGAAAATTTAATTGCAGATTCTTAACCTGCTTTTGTTGTGTAGACAACGGGTCAGGCCATTGCAGCAACATCCTACAACAGCCTACTTAACATTTTTAAAGGGCACAAGGTTTTTTACCTTCATGCATTCAATGCATGAAGATAAAAAATCTTCTGTGTGCAGTAGCCCCCCAGCCCCCCTAATACTTACCTGAGCCCCTCTAGATCCAGTGATGCCCAGGAGAGCCTTGCCTCTCTGGGGACTCGCATTCCTGATTGGCTTTTGGCAACAGTGGGAGCCCTTGGCTCCTGCTGCTGTCAATCACCGCAAGAGAGCCAATCAGGAGACGGTTGGGGCAGGGCCGAGCCGCGGCTCAGTGTATGAATGGACACACACAGCCATGGCCCGGGAGCATGCCTGCTTGGGTGCCCCCACAGCAAGCAGCTTGGCAGGAGGGAGGAGTGCCGGTTTGGGACCCGAGAATAGGAGGATCTGGGCTGCGCTGTGAAAAACCACTGCACAGAGCAGGTAAGTATAACATTTTGTTATTTTTTTTAAAAAAACCCACGACTTTAACCACTTGACCCCGGGCACGTAAACCCCCTTAACAACCAGACCAATTTTCAGCTTTCAGTGCTCTCACATTTTGAATGACAATTACTCAGTCGTGTAACACTGAACCCATATGAAATGTTTGTCCTTTTTTCCACACAAATAGAGCTTTCTTTTGATGGTATTTAATCACCACTGGGGTTTTTATTTTTTGCGCTATAAATAAAAAAAGACCTAAAATTTTGTAAAAAAAATGCATTTTTCTTCATTTCTTTAGCCAAAATTTATACCTCTACATATATTTGGTAAAAAATAACCCAAATTAGTGTATGTTATTTGGTCTTTGTGAAAGTTATAGATTCTACAAGCTATGATGCCAATCATTGAAAATGTATCACACCTGATGTAGTGACAGCCTCATTTCTTGAGACCTAACAAACCAGGAAAGTACAAATACCCCCCAAATGACCCCTTTTTGGAAAGTAGACATTATAAAGTATTTAGTAAGAGGGATGGCGAGTTTTTTCATGTAATTTTTTCCCACAATTCTTTACAAAATGAAGATTTTTTTTTTCACAAAATTGTAATATTAACGGGTTATTTCTCACACACAGCATATGCATACGGCCCAACATGCAGGGAGCACCATCAGGCATTCTAGGGACATAAAATACACAATGACGTGGCACTGTAGAGCACTGATGGGGCACTGATAAGGCACGGATTGGGACATGGATATGGTACAGATTGGGGCACTGATATGGCACTGCTGGGCATTGATATGGCACGGATTGGGGCACCGCTGGGCACTGATATGGCAATGCTGAGTACCGATATGGCACTGCTGGACATGGATTGGGGTATTGCTGGGCACAGATTGGGGTACTTATGGGCACAAATTGGGGCATGGATTGGGGCTGGCACCAGGAGAATACCTTTTGCAGCCTCACACTGCATCCTCTCCCTCCGCTGCTCACACAGATCGTGTGTCGCCGGTTTGTTTACACTGATCGATCATGTGGTAAAGGGCCGCTGTCATTGGCCCTTTACCACGATCCGTGACTCGCCGTGTCCCTTGAACTGGCGAGCACGGACAACCCTGTGTGTCCGTGATTCTGGGAAGACATCATTGTACGCCCTCCCAGAATTAAGCGACCACGCTGTAGCCGTCATTTGGCTATGGCCCGGTCGCTAAGTGGTTAATATAGCTTTAAGTGGAAGGGTCTGCCTGCTATAATCAAATGATAATTTCCAGTGTTGTAAAAAAGAAAACATATAAATAGTCATCTCTGTATTTCACCAAGGACAAAACTATCATAGCAGCTAACCTTAAGGATTGCCAGGAATTTTACATCAGACATTGTGCATACTTTTGCATAAAATAATAAGCCAATCACATGAACTGATTAGGTACAAAATAACCCCCCCCCCCACCTTTAAACCCTTTTAAATTTTCAGTTTTAGTATGTTATAGATAGCTAAGCTAGTTTTAAAATGAAGAATAAAAGACCCTTTTTGAATATTTTACTATAATTGTACCTGTTTTTGTTAATTTTACTTTAACTGTATTCCATTATATTTTTATTGTATATTATATATTTTGCTATATCTGATATCAAATTGTGAGCTTGCTTCATTGCTTAAAAACAAATAATGTTTAGGGTAAAGCTGAACTTCATGCGGTTTTACCTGCCAAAAGAGCTGCATTTCTGTTCATCCATTCCTGAGATAAACTTTCCCTGCTGCAATATTACATTGTACTTACACTTACAGGTCTGCCTCCCCACTTCTACTCTGTGAGTGGACAGCGAAAGGAGAAGCAACACATTGATGAGTTCATTTCTATGTCACTCTGCTCTCTCATCCTATCAGCCTGCTTCTTGCACTGCAACACAGCTAATTTGTGCTGATTCTTTGTCCTCCTCCCTGAGCCCCACTGTACAGTAGACTTCGAGTGATACTGAGTTTTATTCAGATGCGTAAACTGCGTGCACTAAAAATGCATTTAATGATTTGTTAATAAATACAGAGCTGTATTTAATGTGTGCTATTTATATCTGCCTGAGGTCTACTTTTAAAATTTGGTACAAACCTTATTTTTTGTGCAGTGTTTAATTTTTTAGTTATTAAAAATATTTTTTTTTATAAACAATTGAGACTGACAGGGAAAAAGTCACAATATTCAGATATACCTGTTGATTATTATTGCAGAGTACGAATGCAGCGCTTGAAAAATTCCCTGCTCTTGGACAGTTTCTGGGGCGCCTGTGCTGGAACCGCTTTGTTATTGGTCACGGTAAGCAGAAAGTTTAGTTCTAGTCTATGGCCTAATCTGCAAAAAAAGTTGTGAATCTACTGTCTTCCTTTGCCCTGGGATTTCCACTCAGCTGTTAACTCTCTGTACTGGGATCAAGGTGTTAATAAAGTGAAGCTGACTTGACCTAAAGCACTTCTAAGGTAACAACAGTGCTGATGTGCTGCATTTATTTTTTTTTGTCTTCAAAATGATCCCCAGTAAGGTCTTACAGCTGGGGCCATGCTTGGAGCCTTGGCTTCTGCCTAGTAGGCCCCAATACTGGCTATTTAGGTGCTAGAGATCCTTATGCCCTTTGGACATCTGACATTTGACAGTTGAATGACAGGGGGTAGGGCTCAGTGAAGTGAGGAGTGGGGTATAATCCTGACTTGAGCAGAAGGAGAGCTTTAGCAGAAATGATCTGTCTAGCCTAGGGGCCGCATACTCTGGCTTCTGGTCTACTGTGCTGCCAGAGCTCTGTCCCACGGGTGTGCAGCAGTCTGGACATGTGTGAGAAGTGCATCCTCTCCACTTCACTGTTTGGGCACAGTGTCAAGTTTGCAGAGGAGTATGTTCCACAAAAATAATAAATAAAGGAAAAAAAACCCACTAATGGCCAGTTGGGTCCAAGATATCCTACCTTCAGCCACTAGATGTCGTCCTCCTTAAATTCCTAATGGGAAATGTCCATAATAACATATAACTACAAAAACACCAAACTCTAGAAACGAGGTATGATATATTTAGTATATTGATTATGCTTACGTTTCAATTATAATAGATAAATTATAGATGTAGGACGGCTTGGAATTTGATTGGATTGGGTGGTGCAATGTGACAGCAGTGTATAAAGAGCTAGGAGACATGCTGCTGACGAAACATGTTGGGAGGGACTTCCGTGATCATGTCACTTGCGGTGTTTGGAGTGCAGGTGGAAACAAACTGGCGGTTTTCGTTTCTTTTTCGATGCCTGAGTATTTTTAGTTGATGTAAGTGCAATTTTAATCTTTTATTAATTAAACTGAATGTAGTATATTGTGAGAAGATCCTCTATCTTTTTCTTTATGTCACTGAGATATATGTAGAGTCTCTTAAAGGCACAGGAGCACCAATAAGTGTATGCTGGGGTCCATTTGTACAAGTGTAGTGGAATCTGTGTTGGATAGAACAGAGAGCTGACCTCCATGGCCTGGCATGACAGACTGCAAAATTGGGAATATATAAAGCGCTTTGTGACTTCCTTTGAGTAAAAGGGGTCATAAATCTCTGGTGAGTGTGTTGTGCACTTATTTGGTGGAGGAAGAGCACAATATGCTTTGGTATCACGTTTGGAGTTTTTGCACTGAACACGTTTATCTGACTATTTTATGAACATTTTAGTTATATTTATGTTTTGATGACACTACTTTTCTGTGGGGTTTGCAAGAGCGCGGTTCATTCCTTTGGTAGTTTGATAGACTTAGCCTTAAGTCTTATGACGCTCTCAACCCATATATTTTTAGTTTAATTTAGCACATCTGAATGCATTTTGATATTTTACTTCTCCACATTCACTTTTTTTTGTTTTATATTGTGTGGGTTTATTTCCTAATTTAATTAAATATTGAGTTTGCGCTGGTGTGGGGGTACTGTATTGAGTTGGGGCAGAGAAGAATGTGTGAAGAGATGTGGGCAGAGTAAAATGTGGCTGTGGCGGAGGAGGTTATGTGTTTGGGGGGGGGATTTGTGAATGCAGCAGCAGGGGAAAAATAATTGAGCTGCTATGAAGAGAACAATGTGGTGGTTAGTTGGGAGAAAAAATATCCCGTGTGCTGTTTTTTTTTATATTTAGTATACTTAGGCTTTAACATTCAATGTAATTACAGATGCTGAACATTATGTGTTATTTAGTAATATCGCTTGGGGCCCCCTGTAACTAACTTATTGACCACGACTGCTCTAAAATGTGCCCATACCTGAGAATTCATCTTCTTGCAGAAAAATATGTTTCATGATTGTGTAGGACATTAATAATGTTAAAAGGTTGGGAAACAGGAAAAGTACCCACTGATGGACACTCCAACCTCCAGTATGCAGAAAAGACTTACTGTGTTGGACAATACTTTAACCCAGGTATCCACTATAAAAATGGCCAATTTTCTTTTCTGTACTCAGCACAGATATAGAAATAAATGAAGTTCTTGTTTTAACAGCAGTGTTTTCTGGCAATTTCCATTAGATTCTATTGTAGTTGTATCCTTTAAGGCAGATGGTTCATTTCTGTGCGTCACCCTTTACATCATCTCAGTATAATTTTTACACAGTGTCAGTCTATAGCCACTTTCCTGGTGTCTCAAACAGCTGGAATTTATCCTTTTCCTTAAGAAAATAGATTTGTGTAAACACTTGTGGTCTTAATTCTGCTTTATATTCCTTAGAACGTTTAACTATCCACTCACTCCCCTTCCTCCTTTTAATTACAAAACTCTTACTATGGTCTCTGCTGTATTATGCTGAGATTGCATTATGTGTGTGGGAAGCAGAGAATGTAGCTAAAAGTGATTTTACTACTGTGGTATAGTGGTTGAGTTATTTTCTCTTTGTGACGCAGGAAATCATAATCATATTGTTTTAAATGTCTGCCTTAAAACTGTTATGAGGATTTTTTTTTTAAAAGAAAATGTTGTCTGAGCAGGTTAAACAGCCAATAGAATTATTTTGAAAGGAAGTGTGATAATTACAGCCCTTAGTACCCTTCTACCTCAACCAAAGAAAAGATGTGAGGTTCCTTTTTTTTTGTTGCTATGGCCGAAGCAGCCTGAGTGCATCTAGGCATCATAAAATGGAAACTAATATTTACTGAATACCTACAAACCTCACTCATCTGCAGTAGTGGTGCCAGCAGGAGGGCAGTGCAGGCCTACAGGCTTGCTGGATGTTTATGGCATGAGGCTGCTTTACATCAGCATTTACATACTAAAAGTACCTGATGAAACCATGGAGATCAATTAAAAGACACCATACTAATAGTTATGGCCAAGCCATTTCTGTCTCCATTACAGGAATAGGCTGCTAATGGAGAAGACAATGAATGAAATACAAGACAGGCTGCCTTACAGGAAATTGTATCCCTGCAATTAGTTTGGTTAATAGTTATACAGTGCACTGGTAACATCTAATCTCAATGATCATCAGATTGTGTGGCATGGATAGAAAATTATGTTCCTAATCACTGTAAAATGTATTTTCATAATTTTAGAGAAGGCATTTCAGCAAACACCGAATACTTTTCATCCCAACAGCTGTTTATGGACTACCTCTGAGTCATTTTGCACTTCCTTTGTGTATATTGGCATGAAAATGTACTATTATGGTGAGGTTTAAGATGGTTTTATTAAGAGAGTTTTCCTTTATTTTTAATTTTAGAAAGTCAGGCCTATTATAATGCAAACATGAAATGCCTGGACAGCTTGACTTTTATGTTTGCTGTATTATTGGTCATTTGATATGTGTGCTTAGTGTACAGAGCTTTGGGATTTACTGATGGTTTCTTTATAGAAATATGTTTTTGGTAGGGATGCGTCCTACAGTTATAATGCTAGTGGGCTTGTGTAGTTTGTTGAAGTTGCCCCTAGGCAGTGTAAGTCAATACGTCCTTTAAGCACACTTTGGTCTAAATTAAAATCTCTATATAAGCTGCAGTGAGGGAGCTGTTAAAACTAGATATGACTCTGCATTTAAACTTTTCGGTTTCATGGCTCCAATAGAACTGCAGATATGCAAATTAGCAGCTCTCTTACTTTATGACATTCTGATAGGTTAGGTGTGTGCTGTCTTTATGTGGGAAAATGCTGAAAGAAAGAAAAAGAAGTATATATATATCTACTGCCTTCCCCTCAGTAATACTTCTACAGTGGAAAGGTCCCCAAAGAAACAGGGTTTAATGGCAGTGAAAGTTTATAAGGACATTTAAAGATGTTGGCAGAATGATGATAATACAAAAAATTATAAATTCATATTCAAGGTTTATTTTTATCGGCTAAGCATAAAATGTTAAAAAACAGGAGCTCTGGTTATATTAGCATGGGACATGTACAGAAGCATACACAATGGTACCAAAACATAATGCAGGAGTGAGCCATTGAACTGTGCTCGATCTTCAACGCGTTTCCACCGTTCAGAGGATGTGTGTTGGTCTTCTTCAGGGGGAAGTCTCCCTTTCTAAAAGATTGGTAGAAAAACAATTACCATTCAAGTCATGGTTATACAATACATATGGTGATTACAAAGTACCGATTTCATTGAAAAACTTACATTTGCTAGTAACATATGGTTGCAATATGCCAATCCCCGAGAACCAGAGCATAGTTAAAAAATTGGTTCCCAAAGTGGGTAGTGTGCTCACTGCGAAATTACTCCAGTCCTCCACCAAGACGTACAGCCACCGACTAGGGGCTTACGAGAGAGGTCACACTCAATCCCCTCGTAAAGAGAGGAGTTTGCGTTCAATAACACGGAAATATTTCCTATAACAGTAAGTATGAATAATCAATATAAAGAAATAATGCGAGAAATAGCCTATACTGAGCGTAGGTATTTTCGTTATTCTTAACCAAGAGAGAGAGCTCCTGCATCCTACCTTGTCTGAATCCTGCTTTTATCTATCCTGGGGGGGGGGGGGGGGGG